>OX387437.1:16162112-16529654 GCA_947563755.1 Lochmaea crataegi
TTTACCATATATAAAAACAGTAACACCTAAACTTTCAGGAATCTTTAAGAAACATAATATCAAAATTGCAAACAAACAACACCTCACAATCAAATCAATTTTCAGTAAAATCAAAGATAAAACACCGATAAATAAATTAACTAACATAGTTTATGAAATTCCTTGCTTGAACTGTGATAAAAAATACATTGGTCATACTAAAAGGACATTAACCAATCGAATTTCCTCTCACAAAAGCGATAGTAAATTGTATCCTGATAGATGTGCCCTCGCTGAACACGCATTTTATGAAGACCATTCAATTGATTATCAATCAGCCAAAGTATTAATCACAGAAAAAAATTATAAAAAACGTCTATTTTTAGAAACCGCATTTATTTCACAAGAAAATAATTGCATTAATAAAAAAACAGACCTGAATAACCTTAGTGTGATGTATGCCTATCTCTTAGATTTTGAAAAACAATCTTTACAAAATTCAAATTCCAATCAAAATTAACTTTATTCGAACAGACCTTTATAGATTAAAATTTTTGTTTAATGTCATATTGAATGTCATATTGTTTTTTGAGTTTAATATGTAATGAACGTTTATGTCAATTATAAAATTTAATTTTTATCTATTTTTACAATTATACCGACATCCTCGTTTAAATAATGTAAGTAAATTTTAACATTAATTTATTTTATAATTTGACCATACTAATATTTTTCAGTCCTTGAGAATGAATATGTTATATTCGAAAGCTTGGAATATATTTTAAAAAGAGTACTCTCTGGTATTTTATTGCCACATCCCCAAATAAATCGTCTCCGTTACTGAGTTGGCAAATATTTCTAGTAATTTATATATATATATATATATATATATATATATATATATATATATATATATGTATATTTATGTTTTTCACTCACACCCAAAAATATTTATTGATTCGACAAAGTACAGTGTGAAGTTTTTACTACAAAAATTATTTTATACAATTGAATCGTACAAGAATAAAGTAGAAAAATGAACTTAATCTAAATAATAGTCTTTGGTATTTATACAAAAGTATTATCTAACCAATTCTAAATAGATGTTAGAGGTTAATATAGGGTTAGGTGTTAATGGCACATTAGTTTTAATTAAAATAAAGTAATTGTTCATTACGTTTATCATATCAAAATCGATTCTCATTATTTTTAATGTCTTTAAATTATGGTGACATTTCTCCTCCCTCCTTAGGTGAAAGCTTCGTCCTCGAAGGCTCTAGGAGTTCTTGAAGGGCAATGGCTTGTTGTGGTGGAATCCTTGGGCCGAATAGTAGCTTGGCGAGTCTGTGTCTCTTTTTTATGGAGATGTATAAGATTAGGGCTGCAACAGAAATTGTAATAATAGTTGAAAACATAGCTAGTCCAGTAGACATCAACGGTGGAAGGTTCGATGCTTCGATGCGTTGGATTTGTCCGTGGGATCCAGGGATGGTCAGTTTTTCTAACGTAATCGTATGTTGTGCTTTTAATTTAAGTTGTACAATGCTTGGAATTTGAATATTTTGCATAGTTCTTGGTTGTATTCGTTGTCCTAGGATTTCCAGGGTTTCATTTGTTGATAGAATGGCGGATTGAGAAATCGTCTTTTGGTCTATTGTCAAAGGGTTAACTATTCCCAATAGAATGGCTTCGTCGGTTTCCTGTATGAAATTCTCGGTGGCAACGGCTGTGGTGCAATTTCTTATGTCTGGAATTTGGCATCTCGACCTTACTTGGTTTTCGCAAATGACATAGTTTAGTTTTTGTTTGCAGTCTTCGAACCAATTATTGTTTGAGTAATACTTGGTAGGTGGAATTATCATTATTTGATCATTATTAGGTATCGGGTAGATTTTTAGGGTAGGGTAAGATTGTGTGTATAGGATAGGAATTTTTAGGATTATGAGCATACTTTTCTGAGTAATGCACACGAGAGAGTGCGAAGCTTCTATAAGTTCGTAGTGGTGTTCGTCGTTAACGATTAATGCGTTTCGTGAATAAAGAGATGTTAAAGTGGCTTGCAATATTTGGAGTTCCTTAAGTGTGAATAATTCAATGTTCGATAAATTAAGTTGCGAAAGAGTTATTGTTCTAATTAATTTTTGAATGTACTCGTTTATAATTTGAATTTCTAATATTTCATTGACAGTTGCTAATTGTTGAGAAATGTTATCTAGTGCGTCAGTAAGAATTATGTTATTTTTTTCTAATTTTCTTAATATCATTTCAAATCGAGAATTAAAGGTTTCACTGTAAGAAATTTGATTATTATGTTTTGTTATAATTTCTTGTTGTTTAAGCTCCAATGCGGTGATGTGAGTCTTCAGAAGTTCCAAGTCAGAATCATCAGGGTTACCTGTGATATATTTAATAGTCGTTCCTAATAGGTTAAATAGTCCTCGTCTTTGTTTGTGTCTGCGAGTAATTTTATGTAGGTTGTCTTCTGTTTCTGATAGCAGGTGTTTGAATTGGTTTCTCAGCAGCTCCATTGTCGCTAATTCTGGTACGGCATTTTCAAAGTTGTTCGAGCTGTTTGTTAGTGTTTGTTCTAGTTTCAGGTCTATTTGTAGTATATGTTTGTGATAATGTGATATAACTTTTGAATTTCCTACGGGTTCTGGATAGTAACCGTTATTGGGTATTTCTTGTATTTTCATTAAGGCATGAAGATGTCGAAGGCTGATCCTGAAAGGGTAACTTTGTGTAAGTTTTTCGTAGTCTTTTTGCGTATTTAAGGTGAGAACTAGTTTGATTGTTTTTTGCAGTTAAGCCGGTGATTTTTGTTTTGTCTTGTTTAGTAGGTTTTAACGTTTGGTAAGGTGCTTCAAGTTTAGATTTATGTTTCTTTTTCTTTTTATAGATTTTTTCATTGATTTCAGGTATTATTTCGGTATTTTTATTTGCTTTTTCTAAAGCGACGTTTCTTTTTTCTTTTTGTGTTTGGTATAAAAGGTTTATGAATCGACGTAACTCGTCTTTATGTCTTTGATTGTAGGTGTCGTATATAGGTAAGTCAAAATCGAAGTGTACTTCTTCGGCATATGGACCATAAAGTATTGAAAAGGGGGAGTATCCAGTGGCACTATGTATAGATTGATTATAGATAAGGATTGAATGTGTAAAAGTGTCATCTAATGAGTTATGTGGATTTTGGGCTTTTAAAGTCCTTAGTTTTTCTAATAAAGTAGAATGAAAGCGTTCAATAGGGGAGTTCGAAGAAGAATTATTTACAGTAGTAAAATGTAGGTCGATTTTGTGAAGGTTCATGAACTCTTTGATAAGATAAGAATTAAATTCTTTTCCACTGTCACATACGATCTTTCGGGGGTAATTATGGTGTGAAAAGTAGTGTCGAAGTTTACTTAAAACTGATATAGACATTTTATCGGGTAATTTATAGCATTGCGCATATTTTGAGAATGAATCTATTATCGTCAAGTAGTAATCTTTATTGCAGTATAATATGTCAACATGAAGAATGTCGAATGGTTTTTGACCTAGTAGCGGGCCTAATTGTGGTAGGTTGTAGGGTTGTCTTTCGTATTAATTTGCTAGACATATTTCGCATTTGTTAATAAAATTAGCTATTGTAGTTTGCATTGAGGGCCAATAGAATTGATTTTTTAGATGTTTATAAGTTTCTATTATACCGTTGTGGTTAGAATTATGATATGTTTCGACGCATTTTATTTGTTTGTCTTCACTTTCGATATCTTGTAGTAATTTGTCGCAGAAATTTGCTTTAACCGTGCTATTTATATTTATTCTGAAATAATTACATAGAAAGGGTCTTTATTCGTACGGAGTTTTTATGCCAAATTTCTGTTTAGGTTTTAAAATTGTTTTAAATGCGTTTGATATGCAGTCTTGCCAATTGTCTGTAAGGTAGACGGTATATCTATGTTTATTAAATATTTTCCTATACTTGACGTCATGTTTGTCTGAATTCGGAATTAGTACAATTTGATTTGTAGACATGTTAAGTGGTTCTTCAGATTCTGGAATTCCATTGATAGGGTTTTCTAGAGATGTATGCTGTGTTTGAGTGTCGTCTGATGGATGTGTTTGAGTTTGAAGTTCGTTAAAGTTATTTAAAAAATCGTCAGGGTCAAAAATTGCTGGGTCAGGTGTTTCTACACAAAGGGAATCTCCAGAGAGGGTGTTTATTTGTATTCGCGAGAGGGCGTCGGCTACTTGATTTTCTTTGCCTTTTTTATATTTGACTTCGAAATTGTAGTCTTCTAATTTTAATCTCCATCTCGCTAATCGAGATGTGGGGTCTTTGATTTTGTATATCCAAACTAATGGGTTATGGTCAGTTTCTATTAAGAATTTTTGACCGTAAAGATATGGTCTGAAATGTTTGCAGGAATCAATTATTGCTAGGAGTTCTTTTTCCGTAGTGGAATAATTTTGTTCCGCGGTATTTAAGGTACGCGAATAATGTGCAATCGGGTGGTTGTCTTGGGTTAATACCGAACCTATTGCTATAGTGGAAGCGTCTGTCGTTAGAGTGGAAGGTTTAGAAAAATCTGGGTATTGTAAGACTGGTGTGTTTGAGAGAGCGTTTTTGCATTTTTCGGAGGCTTCTATATACGTGGGATTTGTAGGGTCAAAGGTCGAATTTTTTCTTGTACATCTACTAAGAGGGGATGTGATTTTTGCGAAATTCGGAATAAATCGTCTGTAGTATCCGGTTAATCCTAGGAAAGATTTAATTTCTTTAATGGATTTGGGTATAGGATATTTTTGAATAGCTTCTAATTTCGCGGGGTTAGGTTTTATTCCTTCGGGTGTGACAATGTGTCCTAGAAATGCGACTTCTTTAGTTAGGAACTCAGATTTGTCGAGTTGAACTTTGAGGTTTGTGTTTCGAAAGGTGTCAAAGATAGTAGAAATATGTATTAAATGTTCTTGAAGAGATTTAGAAAATATTATGACGTCGTCCATGTATACGAAACAGAATTTATACAGGAAGGGTCGTAAGATATTGTCCATTAATTTTTGGAATGTGGCTGGGGCGTTCTTGAGTCCAAAGGGCATGCGGACGAATTCGAAATGACCGTGGGGGACGGTAAAGGCAGTTTTTTCAATTGAATTAGGATGTATTTCTATTTGATGAAAACCTTGAGCTAGATCGAGTGTCGTGAAATAGGTAGCTTTACCTAGATTATCTAGAATTTCGTCTATTTTTGGTAGGGGATATTTGTCTTCAATAGTATTCTCATTAAGTTTCCGGTAATCTATAACCATGCGAAATTTCTTTTGGCCAGAAGCATCGGCTTTCATGGGAACAATCCACACGGGGGCTGATGACGGCGAGATAGATGGTCGAATAATTTTATTGTCTAGTAATTTATTGATTTGTTTTGTTATTTCCTCTTGCATTTTTTTTGGATGTCTGAAACTACGCGTGTATATTGGATTTTCGTCTTTAGTACGTATTTCATGTTTTATTGCTGAAGTGAAGGTTAAAGGTGTTTTTTCGTCGTAAAAAATGTCTTTGTACTTGTGGCAAATTTTTAAAATTTTCTCTTTTTCTTCGGGATTTAAATGTTGTGTGCGTATAAGATTTGGATCAAAGTTAGATGGTCCATTATTTGATATATTGTAATTATCTAAACGTTCTACGTGTATGGGTTCTAATTGAATCGGGTCGTCTAATGCCATATCGTCAATATAACCGTCAGCTACAAGGTGAATTGATTGTGGTAAAATTATGCTATTTATTTTTGTTTCAGGTAATAATATTTCTCCGTTTGCAATACTTACAGGAATTT
Organism: Lochmaea crataegi; assembly: GCA_947563755.1. Classification (NCBI taxonomy): domain Eukaryota; kingdom Metazoa; phylum Arthropoda; class Insecta; order Coleoptera; family Chrysomelidae; genus Lochmaea; species Lochmaea crataegi. The sequence goes on from OX387437.1 coordinate 16,167,911, forward strand.
TATTAAAAAGGGTTTGGAATGGTATTTGTATGTTATATTTTCCTAATGATAGAATTTTATTATTGTAATTTAAAATAGCACAAAAATTTTCCAAATCGCGATTTCCTAATAAAATGTCAAATTCTTTATTCCAATCGGCTATACGGGCGTCTATAGGTTCATGAATATTAATTTCTTTAAGTAATGGGGTTTTAATATTATCGGAATAATTAGTAGTCTGTTTCATAGAAGTAAGGGTAAATTCCTTTTTATATTTGTCGTACGGGTTAAAAAATCTCGTTGCATTGGGTGTAATAATTGTGTCGGAACCTCCTGAATCAATTAGTACTTTAAGTTTGCTTTTGGGCAATATAAAAAATGGTAATCGGGGGTAGTTTTTAATATTATTCAGTTTTATTGAGGTGGGGGCTGTTCTTCTAATAAAGCCTCGTGAACATTTTCTTCGTCTAAATATTCTGCATCTGCATCAGCGGCGTAGTTATTTTCATAAGTTTCGAAGTTTTCTGTGGGTTCGTTACTATTTTCGGCGTTTAGGTTAAAATTATGCGTTTTAGTCAAGTCTGACATAGGTTGTGCTTGAGTGCGAATTGTTTGTACACCACTCTTGGGTTTAGGTGCAGGATTTATTTGGTTTTGCCATTATGAATTTCTGAATAGTGTCTGGGGATTTCTCGGAACGTTTTTATTATAATTATTGAAAGTATTATTAGGGTTAGAAGTAAAATTTGGTCTATTATAAGATTGGGGATTGTTGTATCTAGTCTGAGGTCTTTGGTTAAAATTCGCATTATTAAAATGATTGCTTTGGTTTTGCATGAAGGCATTGTTTTGTCTAAATTGATTTGTCTGCAAATTGTGTCTTGGTTTTTCAGGTCTTGGTCTAGTATTTTGGTTTTTTAAGAAATTCATGTATGTTACTTGTGATTGATGGTTATCGTATGTAATGCATTGTCTAATGAGTCTAGTTGAAAGTGTGAGAGGTATTCGCAATATGGATTATTTATACCTGTACAAAATGTTTTTAAAGCTAGATTTTTAAAATATGGAGTCTTAAAATTCACAGTTTCTAAGTTATTATTTAATGAAATATGCTGTAGTAAATCGTTTAAATTGTTACTTATTCTTTGATGATATTCGTCGTAATTTTCCGATAGTTTCTGTACGCAAGTAGTTTACTGCGTTACTAGAATTTCTTCGGATCTCCTATCACCGTATTTTGCTAAAAGAGCCGGCCGAACATCCGTCCAGTTAATTATATTTCAAAAATTTAAATAGTCTCTTGGTTCACCTTTAATTCTAGAAATGATATTTGAGTTAAGAATAAATTCTTGAGGTGCAGTAAGATTCTGTCCTCGTAAAAATTCTAACAAATTATCTACCGATTTTATAAATGTCGCCAAATTTTGCCCAGTTGTATACTCGGGAAGAGTCGTACATAGACTGGAAATGTCGTTATTAGAAAAAGGCATTTTTTCTTGAATTGGGGACCTAATAAGTGGACTTCTATCGCGAAAATTATTTTCTGAGATTTGAGATAGAATTAAATGAATTTCCTCTGTCGTAGAATCAGAAAAGGTGCTCATGAGAAAAAGGAAAGGTACTTACAGGAAGATGATCAGTATGATGTTCTTCTGCATTACTTTCGGGTTCGTGGGTCCTCTACCAAACAACTGAAGTTGACCAGGAAATCGCTTGTTTCTGTGTAGTGGATCCTGTTCGCAGCGCCAATTATGTTTTTCACTCACAAAACACCCAAAAATATTTATTTATTCGACAAAGTACAGTGTGAAGTTTTTACTACAAAAATTATTTTATACAATTGAATCGTACAAGAATAAAGTAGAAAAATGAACTTAATCTAAATAATAGTCTTTGGTATTTATACAAAAGTATTATCTAACTAATTCTAAATAGATGTTAGAGGTTAATATAGGGTTAGGTGTTAATGGCACATTAGTTTTAATTAAAATAAAGTAATTGTTCATTACGTTTATCATATCTAAATCGATTCTCATTATTTTTAATGTCTTTAAATTATGGTGACATTTCTATATATATACATATATATATATATATATATATATATATATATATATATATATATATATATATATATATATATATATATATATATTTATCTTTACGCATTTGTGCGTCCGATATACGGACGCACAATTATTTTTCAATTTAAACTACTTTTTCGATAGTTTTACATCATAACAAGCATTCTCGCAAATTTTATGGTGGACGTCAAAATACGACAAAATGATTGAAGTATATAATATGTGAGTTCCATAAATTTCCGCACTGGCGCACTTTTATATACACGATGTGAATAAACTAAAATATTTTTTAGCCAAACCAAGCGACTTGTGCGTCCGTTGGTGGCAACACCGCAATTTTAAGAATTAAGTGACTACATTTCTGAATATTTTTTCGGTGGTCGTTTTATAGGAAAATTTTATAAACTTACATAATTTACTAGGACTCTGGGCCCATAGCAGCATAATTACATAATTTTTTTTTCTTGTTGATTGACGCAGTTTCATTCATATGTCGCTAGGAAGACAAAACACTGCAAATTTTACGATCCATAAAAGATAAAAACGTAAACGAAGTCAACTAATAACAATACAATAAGTAATGTCAAATATATAAAAATTTACAAGTAGACAAAAATGTCATACTGATCTTTGATTTTATCACTAAGCGCTTACCCGATAATTCTCAAAATATGCGGGAAGTGTCATTTGAAATTTGAAAGCTGAGACACGTGATAAAAAATGACGTCATTAAATTGAAGATATTTATCGTTGTTGTATGGCTCGTCTCATTTCTCATCGACCCGCAAAGTCTCATTTTATTATTTCGGAACTTCGTTACCAGTGATTTCAAGGAAGCAATCGTTCAAATTAGACACCAAGCATTTTTAATTGGTTATTTTTGTATAATTTAAAAATTTTAAATTGTACAGGTTGTATCTTTAAACGTTTGACAGTAAGTGAAATGTAAACGCTATGGTTGGTACTTTATAGCCCCTCTCACCTCTTATGGCTCCTCAAAGTTTCGAAAAAGTATCTTTTACCGGAGATATGAACGGACTATCTTTCTTGGACCACCCTGTAATAGACATGTTTTGTTGACGCCGCAACTTATAATATCAACAAACATTCATTTTCCCTTGAAATAGTTATTTTCCTAACGCTCCACGCATATGTTAGAAACAACATTTTTTATACGAGCGGACAGATACAAACTAACAAGTTTATTAGTTACCTTCTGGTTATTGATGTAATCAATAATAGTTACTAACGCCATATTAAACAAAATTTCAATGAAACCAAAAAAATTATTATAAAAAGCAATAAATGATACCTTGCGTGCGGTAAAGTAGAATCGTGCGCCATAGTATACTTTTCCGCGCGCACGTAGAAAAAATATTGGATATTTTTTTTAAGTTGAGAAAACTGAAAATTGAACTATTGAAATTTAAAAAGATTATGTTAATTGAAGTATATCCAGTACAATATCCGTCAAACGTAACCAAACACAAACTTCACTTCGTCATATTTGCACCACGTTACCAAATAGATAAATGGTATATTACATACCTAGGCCAGTAAAGCAAGAAATGTCTCAGATCTCATGGTCGGCCGAAGCGAAGTGAGGTCGACAAACATGTGATCTGAGACTGAGACGGAGCCGGAAAGCGGCAACTTCGTTTAGCGCGGCGGCCCGAAAGTTGATGCTTTCCGGCCGGAGGACAGAAAATAATCGTAATGTAATAATCAAGTGAGAAACTAATTATCTATTAGAATTTCCATTTTTCACCTAGTAGGGGTCTTAAAATTACCGTCTTACCGTGAGATTACTAATAACGTACATTGGGTTTTGTAGTGAATATATTTTTGTGTGAAATTGGAGATTGTACTTCAATTAATTAGTTTATTGACAGAAAAATAAGAACCCCGTACACAATGTTAAAAGATTGGTCCTCGGTGAAAGCAGATGCAAATTGTATACAGGGTAATTCATTAGTGCCATAGAGTCCAATATATTGTAAATCCTCGAAGATATTCGAATAAAAGTTTGACCAGTGCTAGCCACCCTGAAGGTTCATATTTTAAAATTGGTTGCAATTGTACAGTGTGTTCCAGTACGCCGTGCCAGATGAAAGCTACAGTTTTTTTGAATGGGACATCCTGTATTCTACTTCTAATTTGAATTCTGCATGATTTCTCTATTGCAATGATATAAGGTTGTACTAGGTTATACAGTGTATATAAGAAGTTCTGACCTCTTGTTCCTGGTTACAGCCATACGTCTGTGATAGTCTTCTATAGTTTATTCCTACAAGTACATAAATTATTGGAATGCAATAATCCCCTGACTAACAGGCGTTTATCGGAGTTTATCTCAAAATTCACGAAATATGTTACAAAAATTTAATAGTAACTGAAAATATATTATTTGCTAAAATGATTGAGTTATAAATATAATCGCATAAAAATGTGAAAAACAACATAGGTACTTTAAGAATAATTCCTTCAATGGAAAACGAAAAGCCGAAAGTTGCTGGTCGTGATCGTTATCAGTGTCACTTGTACTTGATTCACTATCACTTGTGTTAGAACTATCTACATTAATAATTAAAGGATTTACTTTAACACTTTTAATAACATCATGATCCATATTCCACATGTCATTTTCAATTTTTTTTACATGACTAATGCAATTTTGCCACGTTTCTTCGGTAATATTTCCAACTGCACTTGATAGTAATTTCTCTTGTATGTAATATTGATTCTCGCAACGAACTGTTTAATTTCTGCCCAAACCAACTCTATGGGTTCAACTCGCAGTGGTGAGGGGGGAGCCGTAAAACACTGAAAAGTCCATCTATCACATATTTTTTATATTTTCACTGATGTTGCTTAGCAATCTCATAGAGATAGGCTTTGGTAAATCTGTGATTTAATGATATACCTTTATTTTATGATAATAATAATAATAATAATAATTCTTTATTTTCTTTTTGTCAAACAACAAAGTTTGTATAGAATTAGTCACAATGAAAACTAAATCCTAATCTAAAATTGACATGCAAATTATAACTAAACAATATCTGATAAAATTTTAAATCATAATACACACCAACAAATAAATAATTATTCATACAAGATTCACGAGTTTAAAAATTCTTCTGTGGAGTAGAAACAACGTTCAATTAAGAATGATTTTAAAACTTTTTTTAATTCTATTAGTGTAGTACAGTTTCTGATGGTTAAAGGCATTTTATTATAAAACCGTTGTCATTGTATAGCCAGAGATTTAAAATGAATATTTCCCTTAGATAAAGGTACATGTAGATCATTACAATGTCTTATATCAAATCTATGGACTTGTACACTTGTAGCCATTCCATTAATTCTGCGTTTCTCCATGAGCAGGTTGGTCATTTTTCTTGCAGAGCACTATTATTAAGAGCTATGAGAGATGGTGGTATATTTTCCAAAAACGACATACAAATTTTAACATTTGTGCGTTCATATATTTATGATAGTCGCCGTCAGTATCTCGCGAAGATAATCTGATTACACGTTTTCCAGTAAGACAACTATTCCTACTCCGTTGCTTACACTTAAAACCTATTTTATGCAAATGCAACACAACATTGTTTTACTTATAAGCAACAAATTCGCATCAGTTTTTAATAATTGAAACATTATATTTATTGTTCGTACTTCATTTTTCATATAAAATGAATGGATGTTCTGATTGCGTTGTTTATAAATTCATTGGTTTTTTTCACTTTTCGTCCTGGTTTCTCCTTAGGTTCGCTTAAAACCTGATTTGTTTTTTGTTCACGTATTACTTTGTAAATAGTCGATATCCCCACTCCGGTAATTTGTGCACATTTTTCTATAGTGCTGTCAACACTGTTTTGCAAACAGTAAGCACTAGAAGAAGGCGTGTTTAAGGACATGCGATTTTCTTCCTGTATATACGTTTAAAATCATCGTTTGTTCGTTTAGACCGAACGGTCCAAACTTTTACAAATAGGTACAATCCTTCTCAAAGACGGTTATTACAAAACTAAAACCATAATTAAAACTAATATGAAAACCTATAGGTCATAATGACGAAATTGTACATTAATATTTCTCAAATACGTAACCAGTTTTTTGTTTTTCTACCTGCGAATTGGAGAACAATAGATAATCTTTCTGTGTTCATTCATAACATGTCAAATCGATAGTTAAAGTTTGTTTACAATGGGTACGGAAGCTATAATATTTTATGGTACATAATTTTTTATTCGAAGTGATCCACCACAAGTTTTCTTTTATAAACTTAAAAATTGTGACACCTAAAAGTATTTATTTTTCAATAGTACCTACCTAAGTTACCATTAAATTATTGTGAAATATTTCGTCAATTTTGAGTACAACTTCGTGATATCCCATAAACATCTGTTAGTAACTATACTCGATAGTCGAAATTCTGTAAAGTGAGTCAGAGCTATCTAATCAACACTTTGGTTAAAGCGCAGTTGCCATATGTATTCTAGAGAGAAATGCTGTATTTTATAAATACACTTCAAATCCATTGTGTCAATATTTCAGGTACAAAAGATGCAATGTAATTAAGTCAATACCAATTTAATATATTTATTTCAAATTTCAAGCAGACTAATAATAATTAGTTTACTTGAAATGTGAAATAAAGTGTTTATGTATATTTCTTGAACGCAAAGTTTGTTGTGAAAAACTCGCCGATTTGACAATGTTGGAGAATCGCTTCAATGTTCCGGCTTTGAGAACGAGATAGATAGATCGAGCTACGCGAATGAGACAGTGATAGTAAACAGTTATGTGAGGTGTTTATTCTCTTCATGAACGTAACATCAGTATTTGTGTTGTGGTTTTGTGTGATAAATCGGTTATTATTGGTATTTATTGTAATATTTATATCGGTATATTTAGTGACAATAATGGCGGAGTGTAGCGGTGTTGGCGATAAAAAACGGCGTCGTAACAATTTAATTCGGGAAGAAAAAGTCCTCATATTAAATGTGTACGAAGGACTGCGTGCCATGGACAAACAGTTGGGTGTTAGTGACGCTGTGATTAAGTGCAGTTATTTAACTAAAGTTTCTGAGAGTACTATATACAATATTCTAAAGAAATCGCGGGACGGATCTTTGACAAGAGAACGAGGTGAAAACTGTAAACCGGAAAGTAGGGGAAGAAAGAAAATTGTTTTGGACGACCAAACACGGAATGCTATACGTAGGGAAATACATTCTTTTTATTTTAGGAATGAAATCCCCTCGGTAGCTAAATTGAGCAAGGTAATAGAAGCTGATGATACTTTACCAAACATCAGTGATAAAGTTTTGAGACGAACTTTAAAATTAATGAATTTTCGTTACCAAACAAGAAGTAGAAACAGTGCCTTAATTGAACGAAATGACATTGTGGAATGGAGGAGAAATTATTTAAAACAGATACGACAGTTTCGTAACGAAGGGCGGCACATATATTATCTTGACGAAACATGGTTAAATTAAGGCCACACTGTGTCAAAAGTGTGGCAAGACATGAATATACGAAGCAATCGACAAGCCTTTATGGAGGGTTTCTCTTCCGGTTTAAAAGCTCCCTCTGGGAAAGGACGTCGACTGATTATCACTCACATTGGCAGCGAGGAAGGATTTGTAGAAGGTGGATTACTAAGTTTTCAGTCCAAAAAAACTGTCGATTACCATGAAGAGATGGATGGTAACCGGTTTGAAACATGGTTTAGATCAATTTTAACAAAGGTAACTCCTGGTTCAGTGATAGTTATGGATAATGCTTCATACCACTCTCCTCGACTGGAGCAAATACCTACTTCAGCTAGCCGCAAGAGGGTTATAATTGATTGGTTAGAGAGTAAAAGCATTCCGCACAACGAGGCAATGCTAAAAGTTGAATTATTATCTCTCGTACGGAAACATGAAAGCAGTTATATTAAGTACGTTGTCGATGAAATGGCGAAAGATTTCAACGTCTCAGTTGTTAGACTTCCTCCCTACCACTGTGAGTTAAACCCCATCGAGCTGGTTTGGGCCCAAGTGAAAAATTATGTTGCGAGAAAAAACAGTACATTCAAAATGGCTGACGTTGAGAAACTGTTTGACGAGGCGCTGCATACCGTTACTGCTGAGAGTTGGCGTAAATGTATTCAACACGTATTAAAAGAAGAAATAAAGTTTTGGGATTTAGACATACGTGTAGAAGTAATGACGGAACCACTCATTATCGATATAGGAGGAGAAAGCGATGATTCTGAGGAGTCGTCAGGAAGTGATACCGCTTCCAGTTAGTCAGACATTTTACAAGTGACCTCGCAACATACCTATACTTATCGGTAATTTATTTTGGTCTTTACAAACAACTTTCTTTTACGTAATGATAATGCCGGTTAGCAAATAACGAAAATGTTACCTCAATTTTAGTTTTAGTAGTAGTAAGTTGGAATTGACTTTTAAACATTTTTTTATTTTGTTTTAACTTACTTATGAACAACTTGTGATAAGTTATTATTTCAAATGTTAAAAATTGAAATTCCAGATATTTCAGTATTCGCACCCTTAAACTATGATACGCTCATGGAGTTCACTTTAAATCGGTAGATAACCGATGACGTCACTTTACAGAATTTCGACTATCGACTATAACTGTTAGGGGAGTATTGCATTCCAATTCTCTATGTATACTTCTTCCAGGCATAATGTAATGACCCATATTTTTAATCCCTTTGAAGGTAAGTGCCGCCCAATGGCGTGCATATACATTTTTTATAAATTCGAATATTGTGAAATGTTTTTCGTTCAAATTAATATAGTAGATTAAAATTAACCTGCATACAAAACTCATAAAATTTGTAATATAATTTTCTGTAAATAATGCTCATTTAGCCAGGCAATCTGCAAAAATTGTCCGCCCAGGAAGAACCACGGGGAGGTATGAGCTATTCTTACCAGGAAAAAGGATTGCATCGGGCATGTTAGTAGGAATATGAAGTTAGTTTTTTTTTGTTTTAATTTTTTGTTATTTTTTTGCTTTTTTACTTTTTTTAAAATTTTTTTTGCTTTTTTATTGGCTTTGGTAAATAGGTACGGAATCTAATATAAATACTTGAAAAACAAAAAACGCGTTTTAAATAAACCTACAAGGAAAATTTATTTAAAAGAATTTAATTACCGGAATTATCAGAATCTTCCGAAGTAAAACAGTCAATTGAATGATGTTTCCTGAAAGTCGGATTGGACGATAAGGACCAGTTTTTTGGACACCAAGATCACCAGAATTGAATGAAGTGATTTGTTCTTTAGAGGCTATGCTAAAGATCAGGTACAAAATACTCCAGACGATAGGAAATATAGAATAAGGCAGGCTTTCTGAAATGTAAATGCGCAAATGCTTATTGTTTATCAACCTTGTCACTGTAGATCTACTTATAGGAGGGTTTTCAGGATTTTAATCGTTAAAAATATGAGCTGCTCCGTCATGGGAACGTTTCCGATCACCATATTCAACTTTAAGATTTCGTTGTTTTTCCGATAAATGTGCCGTTATTCTTAATTTACTTTTAAACTTTATGCTAATTTGAAATTGGTATCAGTTTTCACAATTTGTACATAAATGTGGTTTACGTTTTTCATGACTACTATTGTTTTTTGTTTAATTTTAAAAACCTACAAAGTCATATCATTAGTACAGTTCAATTCAATTTAGAAAAATAAAACTGATATTTGATAAGATATTTTGTATTAAGGTGATACATTGCTATTATTCCTCGAAAGAAAAAAATAAGCTTCTTTGTGATACGTCACTCGACCTAAGTTGTCATTTCAAAAAATCCAAGATGACAGCCGTACGCAAAACGCTGACGTCAAAAACATTTGACATTTGCTCTAAAATATGCAGAATAACGTCTCATTCAAATTTTGCCAAACAAATTAAACTTCTTAACAAAGCCGATTAACATGGTCTCAAATCAATAATTAAATGATTGAAATTCGTGACAGTTGAAGCTGAACAGTTTTATCAAAAATGCATACATGGTCCTGTCCAAATTTTTTAAGCACTATATAATGATATAATATAAAACATAATACAGGGTAATCAAAAGTTTAGAGTTTTTGACCACTCTTTGTATTATGGTTTTTCTTATATCATTAGATAGTGCTTGAAAAATTAATATAGGTCAATATAAGCCATTTTAATAAACTTTGAACAGTTTAGCTTCAGCTGTTACTTGAAGTTCAAAACATACGAATAATGAAGTGTTACTTACTTGACTCCTTTTGCTATTTAAAAACATTGAAGGGATGAATATCACCTGAAAGGGGTTCAACAAAATATCGAAACTTATAGTGACGGGTCTTTAAAGAAATTCGAATATCGACGTATCCCAGCGTTTTTTTACTCTTTATTTAAGGGATGACGATAAGATTTAATCTTATCACTGTATATCTACATTTTTCCGAAATAAATATTTCAGCAAAAATCAGTGCTAATATTACAAAGTTCATCATTTAACTTAAAGAATCATTTTATTTATACTGACTAGTCAGTGTAGTGCAGTAAGAGTAAATATGATCAACAAAAATAAATAAAAAATTCTAAAAAGATTCTCTAGAAATTTTTTTTACATGCGTCACAATAATATCGTGTTTTTATTTATGAGAATGCTTGAAAAAAATGCAACCAATAATTTCTTAATTTATACTCATTAATTAACTAAATTAAATTTTAAAACATTTTCACTACACACTTTTTTACGCGATTTATCCTGTATGGACATAATCTACAATTTCTCAAATTATGTTATGCTTTGAACGGACGCAGAATAGTGTATCACTGAAATAATTGGTGTATAGGTATGTGAAAAACTTGGCAACCTTGCATGGACGTATGATTGCATGCAAATCAGACAAAAACGTATATGTTGGAAGTTCAAATACTTACGGCTGGGATGAGCTAGAAATACTTTGGAATGTCAAAAACGCAAATTTTTTTTTGTATATATAAAGTAATTTAAACCGACAGTGGTATTCTAGATGCACAAAACAGTAAGTATACGCAACCAAAATATTCAAAAATTCAGTCTTTCTAGTGGACGCACAAATACATTTCCTTGTACGGACGCACAATAGATAGCGGGATGTATATATATACATATATATATATATATATCCTTCTATCGTTAAAGCGTCCATACATTCTGAAATCGCATTCAATAGTGCATACAGCGTCCGTATACGGACGCTCTATGCACACCCCTTGTAATAATTTGTCCAGGGACTTGAAATTACGTCACGAACCTACTAACAAAATTTTTGGGGGACGCTTTTTTGATCATGAAATGAACGAAAATATACAGTTCTCGAATATATTTAGTTCGCGCAACTCGCCGGCAGTATGTATATAAGTTGTATATAGAGTATACATTTTATCTTGATACTTATTCGCGCTTAGAGCGTCCCGAGATTTGACAACACTGCAGTTTCATTAGAACGTTAAATTGCTTATATTGTTGAATGCAACAGTTAGAAAAATACATTTCTGGTACATTACTCAACTCTGAGTATTCTCTTAAATACATGCTCTCGTCTTTAGAGCGCCACGTCAACCACTCTCCTCTAATAGCGCCGAATTAAGAGAGTCCGATACATTAACGTAAGTAAAGGTTTAGATATGAGGTAGGAAGGTCAGTGAGTTGGCGCATTTCTTTATTAATAGTATTCTATAATTAATTATTGAGTAGGACATTATATACAAACTATTCTCGGTCATCTAAAAGACAAGTATAATGTCAATATTATATTATGTTGACTACCCCTAAATTTATTTGGAATCTAAAACGTGTTAAAGAAAACCACTTTAATTAGGTTATAAATCTAGATTTTATTGTTTTAATACCTAGTACTAAGTTGGGAATTCTGGAACCGTTGGCGATACTTGACACTGAACACTGTTTACACTACCACTACACCAACACTAACACTTAACACTATCTTACGCGCGTTTCGATAACCAAGTTATCTTCTTCAGAGACTGAAGGTAAACTGTTACCGAAACTGTTATCGAAACGCGCGTAAGATAGTGTTAAGTGTTAGTGTTGGTGTAGTGGTAGTGTAAACAGTGTTCAGTGTTAATACCTAGTAAGTAGAAATTATAAAACAATGTCGAATATGGGACAAATAAAATGTAAATTTTTACACCAAACAAAAAATAGTTTTCTACTATAAAATCTACTTATACAGAGAGATACTTAAAAGTCCTACAATACTCAAAGTTATTCAGATTGAAAAAAAATCCTGCAGGGATACAAAAATCAAAAGCATTAGAATTTAATGAACTACAGCCTTCATCTCTTACTTCTTTGTGCGTTTCCATTGCATGTACTTGTACGTATTCTTCGATCATAAAAATATTCAGTTTTCTTAAAAAAAAGAGTTAGCACGTTGTATGCGGATGGTCAGTGGACGCCGTAAATGCGAAACAATATACGCAAATTATACATGAAACAATATGAATGAATCTCTTTTTCATTTAAAATCGAAGTCCCAAGTTACTTCCCAGTTCTTAATTTCTTAGATACGTTCCTGTATATAGGGTGCGTCCAAGTAACGCATAAATTTATTATAAGCTAAATAATAAGTACTATTAAAAATTCCCCAAACAGGTCAATTTTTGATTTTAAATTACCAAAATAAACAAAAGAAAATTTACAATAAATGTTCAAATTGTTCATCATTGACCAGTAGACATGACTTAACCGGGCATTAAGGTCTTCTCTAACACTTTGTAGCATAGAGGGTGTTATGTTCCGCATTTATTGCCTGTCTCGGTCTTATAGCTCTCGAATAGTTGAATGAAATTAAAAAAAATTGCAAAATATACTTTTAAACAATAAAAATATATATACAGGGTGGTCCGTAAGTAATGGTCCAAAGTGAAATGGGAGATTCTTGGCCTGAAAATATTGCAATCTGACGCAACTTGCTTCAATAAAATATTGATAATAAAAAAGATACAGGGTGGCAAAGTTTAAATGTCAAAAATGTTTTTTCTCAGTAAATTGAAAGATTTTGGATATACAAACGTAAAAATTTGAAGATAGGGGTTTTAGTTCCCGAGAAATCATAATATCATATCCGTTTCGATGTATTTTCTAGAGGGCGCCACATGAGCTACGTTGTTGGTGTAACTGTGCACTTAACTTTTTTATCGTTAACGCTATCTCGCTTTTCATTGAAAAATATTAAAATTACATCATTTTTGTGAAAAAAATGTATATTCATCATAAGTCTCAAAGGTCGCTAGTTTTCAAGATATTCGCATTTTAAAAACCCTCTACATAGTTTGCATTTTATTTATTAGTACTTTGACGTACTAATGAAGCAACCATTATGAACCTAATAACTTTTAATCAAGAGAAAAAAGAAAAAAAGAACAATTTATTGAAAATTACAACAACAAAATAAATAATAAATAATATTTCACAGTAATTGTTCAATATGTCCGCCATTCATCTCGATACATTTATCCATGCGTTTCATAAAAGATTCTATGATTTCTTGCCTAAGTTGAACTCGACTATTTATAGGGTTTCTGTGAACGATTCCCTTCATTGTGCCCCATATACTGAAATCCAAGGGGTTATATTCTGGACTGCGTGGTGGCCAAGGAAAGGGACTACCACGACCAATCCAGCGTTCAGAAAACAAGGTGTTCAAATAGTTTCGTACTTCAAGAGTGTAATGAGAAGGAGCCCCGTCCTCCATAAACAACATGTTATGTCTCAAATTGAGTGGTAAATCATCGAGCATATCAATTAACTCATTTTGTAGGAAATGTAAATAATTGTTACCATTTCTCGTATGGTCCTAGAAAATGTTCGCCAATGACCAATTCGAGTTGAAAATTCCGTTCCTCTGTTACATGAGGATTTTTGACGTCCCAAAAATGGTTATTTCTTAAATTGAAAATTCCAAGGCGAGTAAATGTGGCTTCATCTGTAAATAGTATCCTATTGACGAATGTGTGGTCATTTTATCTTGTTTGTTCCGAATATGACGTGCAAACTGATATCTTAAAGGTGAACAGGACAGGTGAAAAATGGAACGGGCGGTATTTTTCTACGTGCAATACTTTTAGAATAGAAGTTTTACTCATTCCTGTTGCTGCAGATAGTAGCCTTGAACTTATTTGTGGATCGTTTACAATGCGAACTAGTATTTCGTCTTCTTCATCAGGCGTAATAATTTTCGGACGACCTAAATGATCTCGTTTACCAACAAATGATCCATTTTCACCTAAATTCCTATACAGATCTTGATATAATCGATAACTTGTTTGCAATATGTTGGGAAACCTTCGTAGGTACTCTCTTTGCGCATCACGCCCATTGAAATTCTGTTGGCAATAAATAGCTAACATATCTCTCTTTTCTAGGTTTGAAAAATCCTTATGCCTCGGCATAATCTTAAATTAACTGGTAGTACTAGTCACAAATTTGTTTTACTGAAATTAGGATGATTAACTGTCACAACACGAATGATTAACTGACAGGAGTATTGTTATCATCGGCACCTACTATGTTAATACTTGAGATGCTAAATTTGCTGACATCAGCGCCTAGTAACGTTATTATTTGCACCGTACACTAACTAACGACGTTAGTTAAACTTCGGTGTTATTTGTGCTAATAAATAAAATAAAAATTATATAGGGGGTTTTTAAAATGCGAATATCTCGAAAACTAGTAATTTTTGAGACTAATGATAGCTATACCTTTTTGTCGCAAAAATGATGTAGTTTTAATATTTTTCAATAAAAAGAGAGATAGCGTTAACGATAAAAAAGTTAGGCGCACAGTTACACAAACAACATAGCTCATGTGGCGCCCTCTGAGAAATACATCAAAACGGTTATCATATTACGATTTTTCATGCCTTAAAACCCCCTATCTCTGAATTTTTACGTTTGTATATCCAAAATCTTTCAATTTACTGAGAAAAAACATCTTTTACATTCCAACTTTGCCACCCTGTATCTATTCCATTATCAATATTTGATTGAAGCAAGTTGCAACAGATTGTAATATTTTCAGGCCAAAAATCTCCCATTTCACTTTGGACCATTACTTACGGACTACCCTGTATATAATACTTCATTTGGAATGGCAAATCAGCAAGAACCAACTGAATGACTCATTGAAAAACCAACAACAGGTTGATATGACATGATTTCATTAGATTAATAACAAAAACTCATTTTTTTTAACAACAGAAATATTAGTACAAGGGCCAAAAGTTATTCCTTTTCCTATACACAATATTGATGTATGAAACATAAAAGTAGCCGATATCGCCAAGAGGCAGATTTTATAAGTATTCATGAATATATAGGTTGTTCCAAAATTGATTGAAGAACCCAACTAAACCCAAGTAAATATAGGGACATTCAAGCCATTCTTTTTTAAATAATCAATTGTTTTAGCTGAAAAATCTTTGAAGTAAAAAAAGTGATTTCCAACACCCTGGAATTTAGAAATTATAACCATTTGACCCCAAGTGCTACAGTTTTTCGAAATCAGCTCTTCGAAGAGAATCGAAAGATGTTAAGAAATACAGGGTGTTACATAAAAAATATGTGTTTGGTTCGTCACGGTTCGAATTTTGGAGCAGACTGTATGTTTATGAATATTTTCAAAATCTGGTCCTTGACGATATCTACTTACTACTTTTGTTAATAATGTGTTTTCGTGGCACTAAGGATAAACGATAAATCTAGCTCCGACTGATGTATTAGAATATTATTTGAACCAGTTGATGTACCCAGATGACTTCACCTTATGCACGAGGCTATTAGTTTTCACCCAAAATTTGTTTTCTAATACTTTACTTGAAAAAATCTAAGAAAACATTTTTTTTAATAACAAAAATTTCGTAAAACTACATCAAGAAATGGATTCCTTGTATTAAAGTACATGATACTGCATAATGTTTTCCATACAGTCAATATAAACCAAAATTTACAATTTTTTGGTCAGGACTGCAAAATGTTTAACATTTTTTTTTCGGGCCGAGATGGGAAACTTATGTTCGAATGGGTCCAGGACCCAAACAGTGTTGGACTCATCCCAAAGGAGATGCCTACCAACCAAACCCACCTCAAACTCGCCTTTACCCCCGCCTGGGAATCACTACCCTAGCATACTTCGAGACGGGCGGCGGTCCCTCGCACACTCTCCGCTCACACCGTCATCTTCTCCCTCCTAATCCTGCCTCTCATGCCATATCGAGTCCTTCTCTCCCCCTTACCATGCTCTCCACTTCTCCACTCACCTCCATCCATTCCTCTTCCCCCCCTCAACATTATCTCCACCATGTTTTCCCAGTACACCGCCTCCCCTAGTTTCCTCTCCAACTTCTTCAGCACTTCCTCGTTCCTCCAGCATCTAAACACATGCCCCACATCATCCTCCACTTCACACCTCTCGCACACTCCAGTCTCTTTTTTCCCAATCTTGTGGAGGTACCCTACTCTCGACCCATGTCCAGTGAGCACCTGTGTCAAGAAGTAGTTTAACTCCCCGAATTTCCGGTCCATCCAATATCTCCTATTCCCAATTGCTTCTTTTAGCGCGCCCTCATACTCCTCCCACCTTCTCTCCATTTCCTTCCCCATCCATTCCCGTACCTCCTCTCTGGTCGCACCCCTCCAGCATTTATTCCTAGCTCTAGCCATCACGTCCAATGGGTAGGACCTTGCCAGCACCGCTGCTGTCAGTCCACACACCGTCCTGTACCCCTGCACCACCCTCAGCAGTATCCCTCTCTGCACCCGCAGAAGTGGCCTAACCCTCGCATTCACCCCCGCTCTTTCACCCCACACCTCCGCACCGTAAAGCATACTCTGTTCTACCGTCCTACCAATTACCCTCCTCTTCCACTGTCTCGGCCCTTTCACATTACACATCAATCTCCCCAGCCATGCTGCCCTCACTTTACCCTTCTCTGCCGCCTTTACCATATGAGTTTTGAAGGATAATTGACTATCCAACCACACCCCTAGGTATTTCACAGACTCCTCCATGCGAATTCTCCTTCCCTTAACCATCACCCCCACTCCCTTGTCCTGCTCCGTCCCTTCACTAGCAACCCCACCATCCTATCTCCCGCCACTTCCAGTCCGCACCGCTCTATCTTCTCCACAATCTTCCTGCACATTCTCTCCGCCTCTCCCTTTGCCGTACCTACCAGACACACATCGTCCGCATACACCTTAATCTCACATCCCTCTTCACATACAATCCCACAAACCTCATCAACCACAAACTTCCAGAGCGTCGGTCCAAGAATCGAGCCCTGAGGCACTCCAGCCTCCATCTCATATCTCCTCCCTCTGGAGTCTACAATCACAGGACCCGTCAGGTAGTCCTCCCTCCACCAGGTTAACCAACCCCTGCTCCACTCCAAGTCTCAGCAACGCGCTCAAGACTGCCCGTTTGCTAACACTGTTGAACGCGTTCCCATGGTCGAAGAACACGAGTAGGGCCAATTTCTTCCTCCTCCAGCTGCCCTCCCTAGCTCTATCCACCAAGCCCATCACCTGGCTCAGTGCCGAGATGCAAGATTTCCCCTTCGTTCACCCTAAAACCCCCATTCCTACCAACTTACTCCTCAATCCTATCCTTTATTAACCCCTCCATCAATTTACCCATACCACACAGCAGGCTGATAGGCCTATAGTCCCCCGCCCGCTTCCCCTCTCTACCCGCCTTCTTCATTAGTATCACCCTGGCCACCTTCAATCCTTCCGGGAACTCCTCCTCCCTCAGCACCCTGTTCCCAGAAGTACTCCCTATTGTCATCCAACAGTCTCTTCACCATATCACCCCTCAGGCCTTCTATCCCTGGGGCTTTTCTCACTTTAGTGTTTCTCCCCCAATCCTCTCCCTCCCACTTCTCTACCGGCCTTATCCCCCTCATTTTCACTACCTCTCCAGTATCCTGGATTTCCTGAATTCTGCCACCCACTCCCCCTCCCACCCTGTGAACAATTTCTCTATAATCTCCTTCTCCCAATCCTCCTCTAAAACCTCGTTCCTATTTCCACCGCTATCTCATATGCCTTTCCCCATGGATTGTTTTCCAATTCCCCCAGTAACTCTTCCCACTTCCCTCTTTTTTCCCTCTCCACTCTACGCTCCAGTTCCTTCTTCTTCTCTTTATATCCCCCTCTTCCCTCTATCCTTTCTCTTCCCCTCAGCATCCGTCTTCGTTCTTTCTTACACCCCCTCCACAGCTACTCTATTTCCTCATTCCACCAGTAATTGGCCCTCCGCCCACGCCTATTGCTCCTCTTTCCCTCTCTTTTACAGCCTTGTATCACATTGTACAATTCATCTGCATCATGTCCAAGTCCCCTTCCTATCTCTTCTCTTACTTTCTTCCTCATACTCTCTGCCTCGGCCTTCGTCCACTTCGATCCCCTCTCTTCCAATACATCCTTTCTCCCTTTTATCCGTCTCCACATACCTATGTAAGCTCAAACGATTTTGTTTGACATTATTTTGACATTTACTTTTTAAAAAAATTCAAATCAAAATTATTATTAGATGTATTTACCATTTGAAACAACTTGTAATACAATCTCGAATGCTATCCTTGAGAATGGAAATAAAGATATTCCGAAAGCTTGGAAAATAGTGTAAAGAGTACTCATTTTACAATTTTGCCGCTTCCCCAATATTCCTGTCCTTGTATATATATATATAAATTACTAGAAATATTTGCCAACTCAGTAACGGAGACGATTTATTTGGGGATGTGGCAATAAAATAAAAGTAGAGTTCTTCAAATTTCAGATCAAAAGTTCCACCAAAAAAATCTAAAAATATTGTATAATCTTTTTCACGAAAACTCATATCCTCCATATCTTCTGAAACGAATATTATATAATACATTTGACAAAAATTCTGACATTACTGATAATATATCACAAAATATTAGAACTGACAATATTAACCCACCAATTTATTTGTCTTTACCATATATAAAAACAGTCACACCTAAACTTTCAGGAATCTTTAAGAAACATAATATCAAAATTGCAAACAAACAACACCTCACAATCAAATCAATTTTCAGTAAAATCAAAGATAAAACACCGATAAATAAATTAACTAACATAGTTTATGAAATTCCTTGCTTGAACTGTGATAAAAAATACATTGGTCATACTAAAAGGACATTAACCAATCGAATTTCCTCTCACAAAAGCGATAGTAAA
This sequence comes from Lochmaea crataegi, assembly GCA_947563755.1. Taxonomy (NCBI): domain Eukaryota; kingdom Metazoa; phylum Arthropoda; class Insecta; order Coleoptera; family Chrysomelidae; genus Lochmaea; species Lochmaea crataegi. Next base: position 16,187,269 of record OX387437.1, read on the forward strand.
TTGTATCCTGATAGATGTGCCCTCGCTGAACACGCATTTTATGAAGACCATTCAATTGATTATCAATCAGCCAAAGTATTAATCACAGAAAAAAATTATAAAAAACGTCTATTTTTAGAAACCGCATTTATTTCACAAGAAAATAATTGCATTAATAAAAAAACAGACCTGAATAACCTTAGTGTGATGTATGCCTATCTCTTAGATTTTGAAAAACAATCTTTACAAAATTCAAATTCCAATCAAAATTAACTTTATTCGAACAGACCTTTATAGATTAAAATTTTTGTTTAATGTCATATTGAATGTCATATTGTTTTTTGAGTTTAATATGTAATGAACGTTTATGTCAATTATAAAATTTAATTTTTATCTATTTTTACAATTATACCGACATCCTCGTTTAAATAATGTAAGTAAATTTTAACATTAATTTATTTTATAATTTGACCATCCTAATAATTTTCAGTCCTTGAGAATGAATATGTTATATTCGAAAGCTTGGAATATATTTTAAAAAGAGTACTCTCTGGTATTTTATTGCCACATCCCCAAATAAATCGTCTCCTATATATATATATATATATAAATAAGAAATATTTCCAAGATATCATAACATTTCTATTTGAAAATACCTATTTCACTTTTGATAATCAAATATATAAACAAACTTTTGGTACTCCAATGGGAGCAACAATCTCGCCAATTATAGCATGTTACGTTATGGATAATTTGTTAGACTCAGTTATACAAATATTGCCTTTCAATTTAATCTTCATAAAAAAGTATGTTGACGATATTATTCTAGCTTTACCAGATAATAAAGTAGATGAAGTTCTTTCCATATTTAACAACTATGATCAACACATTCAGTTTACAATAGAGAAGGAAGACGAATTACAAAGTATACCTTTTTTAGATACTAGAATCATAAGAAATTCTAATAACACTTTATCTATTGATTGGTATAGGAAACCAATGAGTACTGGAAGATTCATGAACTTTTGGTCATATCATAAGTATTCTATGAAAATTAATTTGATAAGGCAAATGAAAAATAGAATAATTATTATTTCAGATCCTGTATTTCATGAAAAAAACTTAAAAATCCTTCATCAATTATTTGTAGATAATGGATATCCAAACAAGTTGATAAAAAACATATTTTATAATAACTCTCCAAATTTGGACATTATTTCAGAACATGCTGAAATTCCCTATTACTATATTTCTTTGCCATACATTAGAGAAATTACACCAAAATTAATTAGAACTTTCAAACCACTTACTAACATAAAAATTGCAAATAAAACATGTTTAACGATCAAATCAATTTATACAAGAGTTAAAGATAAAACTGATATTCTTAATCTTTCAAATGTAGTATACTGTATCCCTTGTAGAAATTGCGAGGATAAATATATTGGTCACACTAGCCAAAAATTAAAAAACCGAATTTCTCTCCATAAAAGTGATTCCAGATTATATCCCGATAGATGTGCTTTGGCCAAACATATAATTGATAAAGACCATATTATGGATTTTGATTCTGTCAGTATTTTAGATATACAATCAAATACCAAAAAAAGACTTTTCTTGGAAATGGCTCACATATCTCAAGAACAAAATATCATCAATAGAAAGAGTGATCATAAAAATTTGAGTGATATTTATTACTACCTTTTGGCTATTGATAGGGAGCATGATTGTCATCAAATTTCAAATTCGTCTATTTCAAACATTTGAGGTTAAAATAACATCAAACAAATTAAAAAAAAGAAGACGAACCTAGCCAATCTTGATATTTTTAGATATAAGTTAGTTATAATTGTATACTATTTCTTTTTCTATAAGCAAACGATTTTGTTTGGCATCATATTGACATTTACTTTTTAAAAAATTCAAATCAAAATTATTATTAGATGTATTTACCATTTGAAACAACTTGTAATACAATCTCGAATGCTGTCATTGAGAATGGAAATAAAGATATTCCGAAAGCTTGGAAAATAGTGTAAAGAGTACTCATTTTACAATTTTGCCGCTTCCCCAATATTCCTGTCCTTGTACATTATTATTCGGCAAATATCTACTATAACTTTATATATATATATGTATATATATATATATATATATACATATATATATATATATATATATATATATATATATATCTATATATATATATATCGACGCCGCCACGACAAAAGGCTGTAAGCGCCATTATGTAAATTTTACAGTAAAGCCAAAAAACCAATAGCATTTGAAATTGAAGCTATAAAACGATTGTTTGTCTACGAAATCGACCGATGACCTGTAGAAAGACGATTTTAAACTTTAAAACCAATTAAAACTTCGTATATACTGATTTATTAGTGCTTTTGTCGCTTGCGTCTTTTTATTACAATCCATTGGCGTTTACGCCTTTTTGGTGGTACTTATGCCTTTTGTCAAAGTTATTTTGTTGTTAAAAATGGTGGTTAGGCTGCCCTTACGCCTTTACTGAATTTTGATTTGAATTCATTTTGGGTGCTTAAATAAAAGACAAAAACCAAGCAGTAATAAAAATTATAGGAAAACCTTGCTTTTTATTAATGGAAAAAACAAAATATAAATCTCTGTGGTACAAAACAGCAATCAATATAGATACATAAGTATACAAAATCAAAATATATTCAACAAAAATGAAAATAGATTCAATTATTATTCTGAACAAGAAGTGATGATAAAATTATAAAAAATAAACATAAACTCTATCACAGTTAAAAATGCTTAATAAATCTGAATAAGTAATACTGGGTACGTTTAACAAAATAAAAATAAATTCAACAAAAACGATAATAAATAACGAGTAATAGTTTATGGATCATTATTGTCCTCAATATCAGTCTCTGCTAACTCATCAGGCTCTCTATTATTGTAGAAAAGTGAAAAGTACTCCGAATGATATTCTTTCTTTATAGTTAGGTTATTGCACAAATTAATTAAATCTTTGAATTTTGATTTATTTATTGGTAGTTCAGTTTTATATAGTCGCTCAGGTGGTGTCAATTTCATCTTCCAATCAATTTTATGATACACTGCTTCTTTATCATAACTCATCGAAATCTCTATGCAACTTGAATACGATTTAGACATTTTCACTCTTTTAACATCACTCATTTTAATGTCCTTCCCGTTGTTTCCTTTGAGCTTTTTTAAAGTTGTTATACCTTTCCAACCTAAGAAATTTGAAAAATTCATAGGTACTACTTCGTATGGCCTAGGGCGCTTCCTAGCATTTCTTATTAGAGTTGGTCATTCTGAAGGTGCCTGTATATTCATTGAGGAAGTGTATTTCTCAATGACAGCATGAACGCTGTCTACGGGCATGTATGTATGTCCAGCTACTAAATAAGTCAGAGAAATGTCAGTCACTGACAGGGAGCTTTGTAAAAAGAACATCAGCATGCTTAATACAAATTTGTTTTTGTTTTGTCCCGGGCAGTTGTCACAGAACAGTGACAGAGACTTAAATTCACCACGTTTATCTATTTGAAGCAAGTAATTGTATAAATTAGTGCAGATCTCATTCACACCACGCCTTCCGTCCTTTTCTCCCCATATGTAACAAACTCCTTCTTGTGACTTGCTCTCATATAACGTGAAATTATAAACTGCGTATTTCCTTGAAAAGCCAAACATCATACTTGGTCCATGCGGTGTAGACAGAACTTTTTGTAGATCAAATGATATAACAAGAAATCCGTCTTGTAAAGGTTTTTCCTGTTCATAAAGGAAAATTCGTTTAGCATTATCTTTCTCTTCAGTGTGTCTTAAATGATCAACCTTCATGGCTTCAGTTTTTTCAGAGTCAGGTGTATTTTTGTACCTTTCACATTTGACACATTTATCTTTTTTAGGCCTGTGTATTCCAATATTATAGTTTTGTTTAAATATTTTTTTAAATGTAGATATTTTAACCGGTGTGTTCCCATTGCTTCTTACCACCGACATACATTCTAAATAGATTTTGCACAGTCCTAATTTCTGCTGGTAGATATAACCTCTTGCTTGACGATCGGCAGTAATGCGATGGTACCGCTGGTAAACTCTTGATAAAATTCTCGAAGTCAGTAATTTGATCATCCCTTATCTTATGCCTGGGATTATGTTGTCCTCTATTATCCCTATTTTCTTTTATTTTTCCGTCAATGGAGATTCTAATCATTTTTTGAGTGATGTTTAGTGTTTTAATTACAAATTGTAGACAAACACGAACTTGCACACCTTCCTTCATAAAATAATATTGGTAAGTAAGGCCTCTTCTTGATAACTTGTTTTCAGTTCTTTTACGTTTAACTGGAACCACATTGACACAGCCATTCAAAAAACTTCTTTTCTCTATTGAGCTCCTCATACTCCAAAATATTTTAAAGAGCTGAAGTCTTTCTTCTTCCGTAAATCTGTTGCAATTATTTACACATTTTTTATTTACACATGGATTAGGTAGGACTGACTTAGCTTCCACGATTTCATTTCTGTGACTAAAATATGATAAACCCATACTTTTGCGTTCCTTATTTCTCAATCTCTTGCTTCCGCGCTTCTTTCTTTTTTTTTATAGCTCTGGAACCGCTGCTGGAGGTGGCTACGCTTTCATCACTTTCGTCACTCAAATAACTAGAGCCAGAAGAACTCCAATTTTCTGTTGACGTGACTGCATTTGACTTCTCCTGGCAAACTTGGTGAGCAGGTATACTCTCGATACAGGGCTCTTGTTCCACAACGTCACTCTCTGATGAGTCTGAATACTCTACTAATTTCGGCACAGCCTTGCTTGAAACTTCAGTCTCACATAAATCAGTCTTCTTGGTAAAATTATCATCTAATGCGGGATAGCTAAGATCATTGAAAGGGTATTGTAGTTGCTCATTAAGAAGTATATCATGCTGCAACGCCTCATTCAAAATATTATTGTTATCGAATCTTGAATAATCCACAACTTGATCACTTTCTGAGTCCAAATGATGTTCATCAAAAAGTATAATATTATGACCATGTTGAAGAGCCTGATTATTATCGAAACTTAGATCATTTAAAGTACTGTCGTCAAATATAGTCTCTGATATTCTATCAAGCTCTTTATTCTCAAAAGTATCATTATTTGGTGATAGTTTTTGAGCCATCTCAACCATTTTTTGGCCTCGAGACATCTGAAAGAAAACAGGAACTAAGCGACATATTGAAACACAATTTTTTAAGGCTTAAGCGACATATCTCGACAAGATTTTGTTGTGACATTATGCCTTTATTTAATAAGTATACAGTCAATTTTGTTATTCATTCAGATACATTTTCAATATATTATCAATGCAGGAACAATTACTAATCCAATAATATTTTGTTATAGTAACCAAACGTCTTTAAAGAATGCATGGCAGGCTTATGGGATAATTGTAGTTAAGCCTTTCAACAATTTCAGTTCTAAAAGGCTTAACCGACAAAAACAAAAGATTAGGATTTTTTCTCATTAAAATCGAATTTAAATTTATAAAAATGCTACGCCATAATAAATAACTAAAAGCAATAAGTAACTTGAAATAATCCTTACCTTGTGAAAAATTACGGCCGGGCGTAAGTGCACCTAACACTATGGAAGTTTCACGACGACTAACCACTGTTGGCGTGCGAAGCGTCGCTTACAAATCTTTAAACTCGATTTCAAGCGAACACAAATTTTTGTCGCTTATGTCATTATGGTCATTCGATGCGAAATTTCAAGCAGAATCCGAGTATATGAAAATCTCATTTTTGAATTTTTTGTCGCTTACGGCTTTATGTCGTGGCGACGTCGATATATATATATATATATATATATATATATATATATATATATATATATATATAGGAAATAGTTCGTTGCCGATACTAGTTAGGTCTAACTATTATTGTGGGGGATGCGGCAATGTGAATAAGTGAACTCTTTTTAGTTTGTTCTGAGCTTTCGGTAATTTATTATCACCATTATCAAAGAACTACAAAAGATACATTTATAGATATTTCAAACAGGTATAAATAAATTCAGTTTAAAAGTAAAACATTAATTACTTACAACTAAGCGAGGTTAATAACAATATCTATATATAATATGTATAATATGGAGAAAAAACATGGTATATGATATAATTTTCTTTTTCAAGAAATTAAATTAAAAATAAAACTATCAAAATTGACATTACGACATCGATGTTAATTTTTAGTAGTCATAGAAATGTCTTTAAATATGTTTAGTATATTAGCAAGTGGAATAATAGTTGGTAAGTTAATATAAAGGAACAGAATTCTCATCTTCAATATTTGAATTTTTTGTTTTTTTGTCAAAAGATAATAAATAGCTATAAATTGTACTAAGTTTTTGAATATCAGTTCTTTTATTTAAGCAATTATCTTCTTGAGATATGAATGCCATTTCCAGGAAAATCCTTTTAGAGTAGTTGTTTTCTTTATGTAAAATTTCAAAGTTTTTATAATCTATTATATGATTTGTAGAAAAAACATGTTCAGCTAATGCTGATCTTTCTGGATATAATCTTGCATCGCTCTTATGTACAGCTATACGTTTAGTTATTTTTTGTGATGTTTCACCTACATTGTAACGAGTTATTTTTCTTGCTTTATGCAAGTTTAATTTTTATTTTATTTTGTTCCGTAATATATTTTATTTTGCCACTAGGGTGTATATAACTCGTTACTTTACAACCCTTTCGACTACCGCATTGATTTATTTTTTTTTGTTGTTATCACCGTTGTATATTTTAGTATAAGTCCGAGTTACGCAAATCCAAATTCTAGCATACACAATTTATTCATTTCCGATATTTAAATTTTCAACTGAAAGGACGCCCGGTATATACAACATTTTAATTTAAACGAAAGCCGTCTAGTATAGATACAAGTTTTTGTCGAAACTAGATAAATTTCACGTTTTAATTCCGACACCTGCACGACGCCGACGGCCGAAAAGTGTAACTAAAATTTTGGATATAAATTGGCTGTCGCGCATCATTCAGGGCTCTCAAGAATCAATTCATTTTTCGGGTCTCAAGAATCAGTTCATTTTTCGGCTCTCGAGATTCTTATTCGCGCTTTGATTCCGGCTCTAAGTATTCTCCGTTAAACTTTCCTCCGGAAAACCGATAAACCGTAGTGTGAAAATTGAGTGCACCAAAATTTTGTGTGTAGGCTGTATTTATTAAGGTAAATCAATTTTAACAAATAAACTGTGTATTCTAAACTTTCCGTATCGCCGCTTATTATTAAATTGTTGAATGTATGGTTTTGAAAATTTTCCGACCGACTATTTTTTTTCTTTTGTTGTTGAACTGAAATTTGTTTTTTTATATATTTTGTTTCTCCTATCTGGAAATAAAGATTTGTCAACCGTAATTTGATTTCGAATTTTATTTACTGCGTTTATTATATATTAATTAACTGATATGAATTATTAGTGGATTCTCGAATTATTTTATGCTTTTGGTTGTCAGTAGTTTTAAATTAAATTGATATCCAAGTGGATTAGGTATAATATTTTAAAGTTTATGCTAGTACGAATATTTTTACTCTGTGTGTCGATAGTTGGGTACCGTTTAACTCGTGGGAAAATATTTTTTTTTTGAATAATTGTTACCGGCTTTAGTTAGATTCAAGGGTTAATCAGACTTGGAAGAGGCTAAGCCACAATTTGTTTGATTTCCCGGCAGATCTAATTCGTTCTTAAATTTTATTTTTTTCGGAATAATAGTTACCGGCTTAGTAGATTCAAGGGTTAATCAGACTTGGAAGAGGCTTAGCCACAATTTGTTTCATTTCCCGGCAGATCTAACTCGTTCTTAAATTTTATTTTTTTTTGGAATAATAGTTACCGGCTTTAGTAGATTCAAGGGTTAATCAGACTTGGAAGAGGCTTAGCCACAATTTGTTTGATTTCCCGGCAGATCTAAATCGTTCTTTTCCCGTTTCGTAGAATCATTATTTATATTTTTTTTCTCCCCGTCGGAATAATAGTTGCCGGTTTCATTTGGATTCAAGGGTTAATCAGACTTGGAAGAGACTTAGCCACAATTTGTTTGATTTCCCGGCAGATCTAAATCGTTCTTTTCCTGTTCCGTAGAATCATTATTTAGATTTTTTTTCCCCGTCGGAATAATAGTTGCCGGTTTCATTTGGATTCAAGGGTTAATCAGACTTGGAAGAGGCTTAGCCACAATTTGTCTGATTACCCGGCAGATCTAAATCGTGCATTAGGGACCTCGTAAAACCCGGTAGATTTGAACCGTATTTGATAACCTGACCGTTAAGTCCGTTAAAATCCCAGATATAGGTAATACATACCTCATTTTCTTTTCCCGGTTAATTTGTTTGTCACTAAAAAGAATTATTCGTAAAATAGACCACAGAGTATTAATAGATCAAAGTTTTGAATTTCTATTATTTTCATTTTTAACCGCAATTTATTGATTGGAGAACCAAGATTTGGCTTTTCCCGATTTTCACTAGTTAGTTAAATTTAATTCAACAAGACCCCTGGAATTTTCCGTAACCTCCATCTGAGGCTATCTGGAACTCTTGACGCTAAGGGTCAAGGGGCCGTGGAGCAAACCACGTTAATAATCTGGCGCCCGAGATTTAAAAACCCGAATTTTGCATCAAGGGTGTCCATAGTGACGTGTTCTTGTGGCAGGAGCCACGTGTAAGAAGGGAGGCGCGTTACAAAATGGCGCCCGAGCAGGGACTTGATTGTTGATAACAGTAGAATCAGTTTAATACCGTTTTCCATTTTTTTTAGCGTTTATTTGTGCTTGGACCGTTTAAGTCTGTTTTGACTATTTTCTCTCGTATTTTTTTTTTGTTAGAGCAGGGACCTGATTGTTGATTACAATAGGATCAGTTTAATACCGTTTTAAATTTTTATTTTTTTTTGAAGCGTTTTTTCGCTTGGACCGGTTAAGTCTGTGTTGACTGTTTGTTTACCGTATTATTGCAGAGAGTTGATTATTTGTTAGAGGTGGAACCGTTATTCCGTTTCCGTTATTTTACCGTATTGTTAAAGAGACCTGATTATAGCAGGAACTGAAATACAGCTGTGGATATTTTTTTTAGCGTATTGTTGCTGGATCGTTTATACTGTTTTACGGTTTTTTTTGCCCATTGTTGATTTGAACAGGGGCTGTTATTTCAGTATAATATACTATTTTTTTCCGTATTGTAAATTTCAATAGTGACCGTTTTGCCGGTGCTAGTTTTTCCTTCTTTCCGCCTTTGTTGTTTTTTTTTTCATTTTGGAAGAAGAAGACGTCTGAGCTGGAGTTAAAAGGCGAATGTCCAGAAGAAACTCCGAAGAGATTGACTCATCCGTTTTGTTGATAAGGGTCAGGGGAGACTTGTCGAATTGTAAGACGAAGAAATATTTCTCCACGACTCGTTTCTGACCGATCCGATACCGTAACCGTTTCGACCGTTATGGCCAACCCTCCGCTAAATGTACACGACTGGAAAGTGTGCTTCGGAAACCGAGGAGACCCGGCCGCCTTCATTGAAAGAATTGAAGAAATCTGCACCGCAAAGAATATTCGAAAAGATAATTTGCTTCCGGTACTACCCGAATTACTGTCAGGTGAACCGGCATTTTGGTACCGCAATAACCGGAGTAGGTACACGACCTGGGATGAATTTGAGGCAGACTTCCGAATTTTCTTCTATCCCGTTAACTACGAAGTTGACTTAGAAGCTAAGATAGGCCGTCGTCTACAACGAAGGAATGAATCCGCCGCCACATACATCACCGAACTCCAGACTTTGATGCTAAGGCATGGAAAGCTAACTCCCGAACAGCAGTTAGCATGGCTGTACCGTAACCTGTTGCCCGAATACCGTCTGCAAATCCGAAAAGGGGACTTTGACGATTTTTCCTCCTTTTGTCAGGTGGTCAGGGAATATGAGCTCCTCAGGAAGGAACTCCAGTCTATACCCAACCACACTGGACCGAACCGGGGACCAAATCCCCGTCCGCAGTCAATGAGTTCGCCGAGATATGGACCTTCTCACAACACGATGCCTGGGCCATCCAGAGAACCCATCGCCGGTCCCAGCCAACCGTCACCGACCGATACTCCGCCGCCGCCTGATACTACTTGTCAACCTTCAGGACAATATTCCCGTCAACTCATCTGTTTCCGTTGTGGTGAGTCTGGACATTATAGGAATAACTGTCAAAACCCGCCAAAAATATTCGGTTCTCGTTGCCAGAAAGAAGGAGTATTTTCCCGAGACTGTTCCTGCAGGAGGCAGGAAAACTAAACCGAAGTTGTACCGAAGAGAGGCCGACACAGCTTCCGCAAATCTTTGCCTCTCACACCGAACCGCCAGCAGAAATGAACGACCCCCGACCGCACATAGACGTTGAAATAGGAAATCATATGTTTAAAGCATTATTGGATACCGGAGCAGCAAAGTCGTATATTGGTGATCAGGTAGCTAAGACTTTTTCCCAAAGAAAGCAAACTACCTCTCGTCAAGCTACGAAGGCCCGTTTAGCTAATGGAAATCTAGTCTCCATCACCGACATATATGAGCTGAAATGGAAAATCGATGACGTCACAATGGAGGGTTCGTTGGAGCATTTCCCTGGTCTAATAACCGACATTGTATTAGGACATGATGTCCTCCGCAAGTATAATTTCCGGCTGGAGTTAGGAACCGGAGGAATATACGTGAATGATGAGTTAGTGAGGCGTTCACAAGTGGCCAGTCCTGTTGGAATATTGGAGGCCGTGAACCGGCCTATGAAAGAAGTCAATTCCGCTGTACCGATAATATGTAGAGAAGAAACAACCCACCGTCTTAGGAAAGACCGCCGTTCTGTAAATCAGTATGTTTCCGAAGTCTCTGCGTCTTCCCTGGAGTTAGGGGTTGACAAGGAGCAAACTAGTTCCGAAGTCTCTGCGTCCTCCCTGGAGTTAGGGGTCGACAAGGAGCAAATTGTTTCCGAAGTCTCTGCGTCGTCCCTGGTGTTAGGGGTTGACAAGGAGCAATCTATTTCCGAAGTCTCTTCGCCCTCCCTGGTTTTAGGGGTTGGCGAGGAGCAATCTGTTTCCGAAGTCTCTGCGTCTTCCCTGGAGTTAGGGGTGGACAAGGAGCAAATTCGTTCCGAAGTCTCTGCGTCTTCCCGGGAGTTAGGGGTCGACAAGGAGCAACCTGTTTCCGAAGTCTCTGCGTCTTCCCTGGTGTTAGGGGTTGACAGAGAGCAATCTGTTTCCGAAGTCTCTGAGTCCTCCCCGGTGTTGTTAGGGGTTGATAAGGAGCAGTCTGTTTCCGAAGTCTCTGCGTCTTCCCTGGTGTTAGGGGTGGACAAGGAGCAATCTGTTTCCGAAGTCTCTGAGTCTTCCCTGGTGTTAGGGGTTGACAAGGAGCAATCTGTTACCGAAGTCTGTTCATCGTCTCTCGTAGAGTTGGGAGATAGTAATACAGCACCGAGAAATCTCCGAGAGCTGAGAAGGTTTTTGGGAGTTGCCTCCTGGTATAGGAGGTTTGTACCATCGTTTTCAGAAAAGGTAGCTCCGTTAACTAAGTTACTCCGTAAATCTCAGCGATGGAAATGGGCTGAAGAACAAGAAGCTGCTTCCACTAAGATTAAAACCTGTCTGTCAGACGCACCCGTCCTAAGTTGTCCTGATTTTACCGTACCGTTTACCTTACAAACCGATGCCTCCGAATATGGTTTGGGAATAGCCCTTACCCAGCAGAAGGATGGTCACGAACACGTGGTAGCGTACGCAAGTCGCACCCTGAGTCCTACCGAGAAAAATTACTCCGTAACCGAAAAAGAATGTCTTGCTATTGTTTGGGGGATTGAAAAGATGCGTCCTTATTTAGAGGGCTACCATTTCACGGTTGTTACCGATCATCAATCTCTTAGATGGCTGCATTCCATATCTAGTCCGTCCGGACGTTTAGCCAGGTGGAGTATTTTTCTACAACAGTATGATTTCGAGATACAGTACCGTAAAGGTGCTCTAAATCGTGTGGCCGACGCTTTGTCCAGAAATCCGCTACCAATGACAGCCGAGACCGATTCACCGTCCGCAATCTGTTTGACCGATGTAACCGCCGAATGTTCGTGGTACCGGAACAGGAAGGAAGAGGTCCTGAAGGATCCAGAGAAGTTTCCGGACTACTGCATAAAAGAAGACCGTCTATACCGTCATTTCTGGGATATCAATGATTTCCGAGAGCCAGAAATGTCCGATCCATGGGAACTGTGTATAGCAAAGCCCGACCGAATCCGGGTGTTGCAAGAAAACCATGATAATCCGAGTGCTGGTCATCTGGGAATTGCTAAAACCATCACCCGGATTGCAAAACTGTACTATTGGCCAGGAATGTTCAGGGACATCACCAAGTACGTAAAGAGGTGTCTGCGATGTCAACAGTACAAACCGTCACAGCAAAAACCGCCAGAGACCCACCTGCCACGACAACGAATGGTAGCCGGCAGGTTCATCACCCTGACGGATGATCTCTGTTGGAGATGTGGAATCTCCGGACACCGCCGAGAGAACTGCAGCAGGCCGTCTTTTCTGTTTTGTTCCCGATGCGGACAAGTGGGACGGATGTCCCGAGAATGCCCGTGTGATCGACGCGGCCCCCGTACCCGGTCGGTGGTAGTACAAGCGCAACTGGTCTCCCGTAGCGACGAACCCCGACGAATGCAGGATGCTTCCATCCAGTGTAGCATCGGCACCGAACGACCCCACCCCGCTCTGGAAACAGCCGGACGCTGTTCCAGGTCATACCGAAGACAGGCGTCCCCTGGAGGAGGACCGCCCCATCCACACCACGACCTACGTCGACGTTCCAAGCTGTGAGACGCTACACCCTGGATCACCGTTTTGTTTTCTCACCTTTTTTTTTAATTAGGTATAAGTTGTTGTTTAAAAAAAAATGTAATGTCCGAAAGTTGCACTTTCGCTCATTCATTTTTTTTTTACCGAAGTAAAGGGGGTGTGTAACGAGTTATTTTTCTTGCTTTATGCAAGTTTAATTTTTATTTTATTTTGTTCCGTAATATATTTTATTTTGCCACTAGGGTGTATATAACTCGTTACTTTACAACCCTTTCGACTACCGCATTGATTTATTTTTTTTTGTTGTTATCACCGTTGTATATTTTAGTATAAGTCCGAGTTACGCAAATCCAAATTCTAGCATACACAATTTATTCATTTCCGATATTTAAATTTTCAACTGAAAGGACGCCCGGTATATACAACATTTCAATTTAAACGAAAGCCGTCTAGTATAGATACAAGTTTTTGTCGAAACTAGATAAATTTCACGTTTTAATTCCGACACCTGCACGACGCCGACGGCCGAAAAGTGTAACTAAAATTTTGGATATAAATTGGCTGTCGCGCATCATTCAGGGCTCTCAAGAATCAATTCATTTTTCGGGTCTCAAGAATCAGTTCATTTTTCGGCTCTCGAGATTCTTATTCGCGCTTTGATTCCGGCTCTAAGTATTCTCCGTTAAACTTTCCTCCGGAAAACCGATAAACCGTAGTGTGAAAATTGAGTGCACCAAAATTTTGTGTGTAGGCTGTATTTATTAAGGTAAATCAATTTTAACAAATAAACTGTGTATTCTAAACTTTCCGTATCGCCGCTTATTATTAAATTGTTGAATGTATGGTTTTGAAAATTTTCCGACCGACTATTTTTTTTCTTTTGTTGTTGAACTGAAATTTGTTTTTTTATATATTTTGTTTCTCCTATCTGGAAATAAAGATTTGTCAACCGTAATTTGATTTCGAATTTTATTTACTGCGTTTATTATATATTAATTAACTGATATGAATTATTAGTGGATTCTCGAATTATTTTATGCTTTTGGTTGTCAGTAGTTTTAAATTAAATTGATATCCAAGTGGATTAGGTATAATATTTTAAAGTTTATGCTAGTACGAATATTTTTACTCTGTGTGTCGATAGTTGGGTACCGTTTAACTCGTGGGAAAATATTTTTTTTTGGAATAATTGTTACCGGCTTTAGTTAGATTCAAGGGTTAATCAGATTTGGAAGAGGCTTAGCCACAATTTGTTTGATTTCCCGGCAGATCTAATTCGTTCTTAAATTTTATTTTTTTCGGAATAATAGTTACCGGCTTAGTAGATTCAAGGGTTAATCAGACTTGGAAGAGGCTTAGCCACAATTTGTTTGATTTCCCGGCAGATCTAACTCGTTCTTAAATTTTTTTTTTTTTTGGAATAATAGTTACCGGCTTTAGTAGATTCAAGGGTTAATCAGACTTGGAAGAGGCTTAGCCACAATTTGTTTGATTTCCCGGCAGATCTAAATCGTTCTTTTCCCGTTCCGTAGAATCATTTAGATTTTTTTTTCCCCGTCGGAATAATAGTTGCCGGTTTCATTTGGATTCAAGGGTTAATCAGACTTGGAAGAGGCTTAGCCACAATTTGTCTGATTACCCGGCAGATCTAAATCGTGCATTAGGGACCCCGTAAAACCCGGTAGATTTGAACCGTATTTGATAAGCTGACCGTTAAGTCCGTTAAAATCCCAGATATAGGTAATACATACCTCATTTTCTTTTCCCGGTTAATTTGTTTGTCACTAAAAAGAATTATTCGTAAAATAGACCACAGAGTATTAATAGATCAAAGTTTTGAATTTCTATTATTTTCATTTTTAACCGCAATTTATTGATTGGAGAACCAAGATTTGGCTTTTCCCGATTTTCACTAGTTAGTTAAATTTAATTCAACAAGACCCCTGGAATTTTCCGTAACCTCCATCTGAGGCTATCTGGAACTCTTGACGCTAAGGGTCAAGGGGCCGTGGAGCAAACCACGTTAGTAATCTGGCGCCCGAGATTTAAAAACCCGAATTTTGCATCAAGGGTGTCCATAGTGACGTGTTCTTGTGGCAGGAGCCACGTGTAAGAAGGGAGGCGCGTTACAAAATGGCGCCCGAGCAGGGACTTGATTGTTGATAACAGTAGAATCAGTTTAATACCGTTTTCCATTTTTTTTAGCGTTTATTTGTGCTTGGACCGTTTAAGTCTGTTTTGCCTATTTTCTCCCGTATTTTTTTTTTGTTAGAGCAGGGACCTGATTGTTGATTACAATAGGATCAGTTTAATACCGTTTTAAATTTTTATTTTTTTTTGAAGCGTTTTTTCGCTTGGACCGGTTAAGTCTGTGTTGACTGTTTGTTTACCGTATTATTGCAGAGAGTTGATTATTTGTTAGAGGTGGAACCGTTATTCCGTTTCCGTTATTTTACCGTATTGTTAAAGAGACCTGATTATAGCAGGAACTGAAATACAACTGTGTATATTTTTTTTAGCGTATTGTTGCTGGACCGTTTATACTGTTTTACGGTTTTTTTTTGCCCATTGTTGATTTGAACAGGGGCCGTTATTTCAGTATAATATACTATTTTTTTCCGTATTGTAAATTTCAATAGTGACCGTTTTGCCGGTGCTAGTTTTTCCTTCTTTCCGCCTTTGGAATAATAGTTACCGGCTTTAGTAGATTCAAGGGTTAATCAGACTTGGAAGAGGCTTAGCCACAATTTGTTTGATTTCCCGGCAGATCTAAATCGTTCTTTTCCCGTTCCGTAGAATCATTTAGATTTTTTTTTCCCCGTCGGAATAATAGTTGCCGGTTTCATTTGGATTCAAGGGTTAATCAGACTTGGAAGAGGCTTAGCCACAATTTGTCTGATTACCCGGCAGATCTAAATCGTGCATTAGGGACCCCGTAAAACCCGGTAGATTTGAACCGTATTTGATAAGCTGACCGTTAAGTCCGTTAAAATCCCAGATATAGGTAATACATACCTCATTTTCTTTTCCCGGTTAATTTGTTTGTCACTAAAAAGAATTATTCGTAAAATAGACCACAGAGTATTAATAGATCAAAGTTTTGAATTTCTATTATTTTCATTTTTAACCGCAATTTATTGATTGGAGAACCAAGATTTGGCTTTTCCCGATTTTCACTAGTTAGTTAAATTTAATTCAACAAGACCCCTGGAATTTTCCGTAACCTCCATCTGAGGCTATCTGGAACTCTTGACGCTAAGGGTCAAGGGGCCGTGGAGCAAACCACGTTAATAATCTGGCGCCCGAGATTTAAAAACCCGAATTTTGCATCAAGGGTGTCCATAGTGACGTGTTCTTGTGGCAGGAGCCACGTGTAAGAAGGGAGGCGCGTTACAAAATGGCGCCCGAGCAGGGACTTGATTGTTGATAACAGTAGAATCAGTTTAATACCGTTTTCCATTTTTTTTAGCGTTTATTTGTGCTTGGACCGTTTAAGTCTGTTTTGCCTATTTTCTCCCGTATTTTTTTTTTGTTAGAGCAGGGACCTGATTGTTGATTACAATAGGATCAGTTTAATACCGTTTTAAATTTTTATTTTTTTTTGAAGCGTTTTTTCGCTTGGACCGGTTAAGTCTGTGTTGACTGTTTGTTTACCGTATTATTGCAGAGAGTTGATTATTTGTTAGAGGTGGAACCGTTATTCCGTTTCCGTTATTTTACCGTATTGTTAAAGAGACCTGATTATAGCAGGAACTGAAATACAACTGTGTATATTTTTTTTAGCGTATTGTTGCTGGACCGTTTATACTGTTTTACGGTTTTTTTTTGCCCATTGTTGATTTGAACAGGGGCCGTTATTTCAGTATAATATACTATTTTTTTCCGTATTGTAAATTTCAATAGTGACCGTTTTGCCGGTGCTAGTTTTTCCTTCTTTCCGCCTTTGTTGTTTTTTTTTCATTTTGGAAGAAGAAGACGTCTGAGCTGGAGTTAAAAGGCGAATGTCCAGAAGAAACTCCGAAGAGATTGACTCATCCGTTTTGTTGATAAGGGTCAGGGGAGACTTGTCGAATTGTAAGACGAAGAAATATTTCTCCACGACTCGTTTCTGACCGATCCGATACCGTAACCGTTTCGACCGTTATGGCCAACCCTCCGCTAAATGTACACGACTGGAAAGTGTGCTTCGGAAACCGAGGAGACCCGGCCGCCTTCATTGAAAGAATTGAAGAAATCTGCACCGCAAAGAATATTCGAAAAGATAATTTGCTTCCGGTACTACCCGAATTACTGTCAGGTGAACCGGCATTTTGGTACCGCAATAACCGGAGTAGGTACACGACCTGGGATGAATTTGAGGCAGACTTCCGAATTTTCTTCTATCCCGTTAACTACGAAGTTGACTTAGAAGCTGAGATAGGCCGTCATCTACAACGAAGGAATGAATCCGCCGCCACATACATCACCGAACTCCAGACTTTGATGCGAAGGCATGGAAAGCTAACTCCCGAACAGCAGTTAGCATGGCTGTACCGTAACCTGTTGCCCGAATACCGTCTGCAAATCCGAAAAGGGGACTTTGACGATTTTTCCTCCTTTTGTCAGGTGGTCAGGGAATATGAGCTCCTCAGGAAGGAACTCCAGTCTATACCCAACCACACTGGACCGAACCGGGGACCAAATCCCCGTCCGCAGTCAATGAGTTCGCCGAGATATGGACCTTCTCACAACACGATGCCTGGGCCATCCAGAGAACCCATCGCCGGTCCCAGCCAACCGTCACCGACCGATACTCCGCCGCCGCCTGATACTACTTGTCAACCTTCAGGACAATATTCCCGTCAACTCATTTGTTTCCGTTGTGGTGAGTCTGGACATTATAGGAATAACTGTCAAAACCCGCCAAAAATATTCGGTTCTCGTTGCCAGAAAGAAGGAGTATTTTCCCGAGACTGTTCCTGCAGGAGGCAGGAAAACTAAACCGAAGTTGTACCGAAGAGAGGCCGACACAGCTTCCGCAAATCTTTGCCTCTCACACCGAACCGCCAGCAGAAATGAACGACCCCCGACCGCACATAGACGTTGAAATAGGAAATCATATGTTTAAAGCATTATTGGATACCGGAGCAGCAAAGTCGTATATTGGTGATCAGGTAGCTAAGACTTTTTCCCAAAGAAAGCAAACTACCTCTCGTCAAGCTACGAAGGCCCGTTTAGCTAATGGAAATCTAGTCTCCATCACCGACATATATGAGCTGAAATGGAAAATCGATGACGTCACAATGGAGGGTTCGTTGGAGCATTTCCCTGGTCTAATAACCGACATTGTATTAGGACATGATGTCCTCCGCAAGTATAATTTCCGGCTGGAGTTAGGAACCGGAGGAATATACGTGAATGATGAGTTAGTGAGGCGTTCACAAGTGGCCAGTCCTGTTGGAATATTGGAGGCCGTGAACCGGCCTATGAAAGAAGTCAATTCCGCTGTACCGATAATATGTAGAGAAGAAACAACCCACCGTCTTAGGAAAGACCGCCGTTCTGTAAATCAGTATGTTTCCGAAGTCTCTGCGTCTTCCCTGGAGTTAGGGGTTGACAAGGAGCAAACTAGTTCCGAAGTCTCTGCGTCCTCCCTGGAGTTAGGGGTCGACAAGGAGCAAATTGTTTCCGAAGTCTCTGCGTCTTCCCTGGTGTTAGGGGTTGACAAGGAGCAATCTATTTCCGAAGTCTCTTCGCCCTCCCTGGTTTTAGGGGTTGGCGAGGAGCAATCTGTTTCCGAAGTCTCTGCGTCTTCCCTGGAGTTAGGGGTGGACAAGGAGCAAATTCGTTCCGAAGTCTCTGCGTCTTCCCGGGAGTTAGGGGTCGACAAGGAGCAACCTGTTTCCGAAGTCTCTGCGTCTTCCCCGGTGTTGTTAGGGGTTGATAAGGAGCAATCTGTTTCCGAAGTCTCTGCGTCTTCCCTGGTGTTAGGGGTTGACAGAGAGCAATCTGTTTCCGAAGTCTCTGAGTCCTCCCCGGTGTTGTTAGGGGTTGATAAGGAGCAGTCTGTTTCCGAAGTCTCTGCGTCTTCCCTGGTGTTAGGGGTGGACAAGGAGCAATCTGTTTCCGAAGTCTCTGAGTCTTCCCTGGTGTTAGGGGTTGACAAGGAGCAATCTGTTACCGAAGTCTGTTCATCGTCTCTCGTAGAGTTGGGAGATAGTAATACAGCACCGAGAAATCTCCGAGAGCTGAGAAGGTTTTTGGGAGTTGCCTCCTGGTATAGGAGGTTTGTACCATCGTTTTCAGAAAAGGTAGCTCCGTTAACTAAGTTACTCCGTAAATCTCAGCGATGGAAATGGGCTGAAGAACAAGAAGCTGCTTTCACTAAGATTAAAACCTGTCTGTCAGACGCACCCGTCCTAAGTTGTCCTGGTTTTACCGTACCGTTTACCTTACAAACCGATGCCTCCGAATATGGTTTGGGAATAGCCCTTACCCAGCAGAAGGATGGTCACGAACACGTGGTAGCGTACGCAAGTCGCACCCTGAGTCCTACCGAGAAAAATTACTCCGTAACCGAAAAAGAATGTCTTGCTATTGTTTGGGGGATTGAAAAGAGGCGTCCTTATTTAGAGGGCTACCATTTCACGGTTGTTACCGATCATCAATCTCTTAGATGGCTGCATTCCATATCTAGTCCGTCCGGACGTTTAGCCAGGTGGAGTATTTTTCTACAACAGTATGATTTCGAGATACAGTACCGTAAAGGTGCTCTAAATCGTGTGGCCGACGCTTTGTCCAGAAATCCGCTACCAATGACAGCCGAGACCGATTCACCGTCCGCAATCTGTTTGACCGATGTAACCGCCGAATGTTCGTGGTACCGGAACAGGAAGGAAGAGGTCCTGAAGGATCCAGAGAAGTTTCCGGACTACTTCATTGAAGAAGACCGTCTATACCGTCATTTCTGGGGTATCAATGATTTCAGAGAGCCCGAAATGTCCGATCCCTGGAAACTGTGTATAGCAAAGCCCGACCGAATCCGGGTGTTGCAAGAAAACCATGATAATCCGAATGCTGGTCATCTGGGAATTGCTAAAACCATCACCCGGATTGCGAAATTGTACTATTGGCCAGGAATGTTCAGGGACATCACCAAGTACGTAAAGAGGTGTCTGCGATGTCAACAGTACAAACCGTCACAGCAAAAACCGCCAGAGACCCACCTGCCGCAAGAACGAACGATATCCGGGAAGTTCATCACCCTGACGGATGATCTCTGTTGGAGGTGTGGAATCTCCGGACACCGCCGAGAGAACTGCAGCAGGCCGTCTATTCTGTTTTGTTCCCGATGTGGACAAGTGGGACGGATGTCCCGAGAATGCCCGTGTGATCGACGCGGCCCCCGTACCCGATCGGTGGCAGTACAAGCGCACCTGGTCTCCCGTAGCGACGAACCCCGACGAATGCAGGATGCTTCCATCCAGTGTAGCATCGGCACCGAACGACCCCACCCCGCTCTGGAAACAGCCGGACGCTGTTCCAGGTCATACCGAAGACAGGCGTCCCCTGGAGGAGGACCGCCCCATCCACACCAAGCGACCCTACGCCGACGTTCCAGGCTGTGAGACGCTACACCCTGGATCACCGTTTTGTTTTCTCACCTTTTTTATAATTAGGTATAAGTTGTTGTTTAAAAAAAAATGTAATGTCCGAAAGTTGCACTTTCGCTCATTCATTTTTTTTACCGAAGTAAAGGGGGTGTGTAACGAGTTATTTTTCTTGCTTTATGCAAGTTTTATTTTTATTTTATTTTGTTCCGTAATATATTTTATTTTGCCACTAGGGTGTATATAACTCGTTACTTTACAACCCTTTCGACTACCGCATTGATTTATTTTTTTTTGTTGTTATCACCGTTGTATATTTTAGTATAAGTCCGAGTTACGCAAATCCAAATTCTAGCATACACAATTTATTCATTTCCGATATTTAAATTTTCAACTGAAAGGACGCCCGGTATATACAACATTTTAATTTAAACGGAAGCCGTCTAGTATAGATACAAGTTTTTGTCGAAACTAGATAAATTTCACGTTTTAATTCCGACACCTGCACGACGCCGACGGCCGAAAAGTGTAACTAAAATTTTGGATATAAATTGGCTGTCGCGCATCATTCAGGGCTCTCAAGAATCAATTCATTTTTCGGGTCTCAAGAATCAGTTCATTTTTCGGCTCTCGAGATTCTTATTCGCGCTTTGATTCCGGCTCTAAGTATTCTCCGTTAAACTTTCCTCCGGAAAACCGATAAACCGTAGTGTGAAAATTGAGTGCACCAAAATTTTGTGTGTAGGCTGTATTTATTAAGGTAAATCAATTTTAACAAATAAACTGTGTATTCTAAACTTTCCGTATCGCCGCTTATTATTAAATTGTTGAATGTATGGTTTTGAAAATTTTCCGACCGACTATTTTTTTTTCTTTTGTTGTTGAACTGAAATTTGTTTTTTTATATATTTTGTTTCTCCTATCTGGAAATAAAGATTTGTCAACCGTAATTTGATTTCGAATTTTATTTACTGCGTTTATTATATATTAATTAACTGATATGAATTATTAGTGGATTCTAGAATTATTTTATGCTTTTGGTTGTCAGTAGTTTTAAATTAAATTTATATCCAAGTGGATTAGGTATAATATTTTAAAGTTTATGCTAGTACGAATATTTTTACTCTGTGTGTCGATAGTTGGGTACCGTTTAACTCGTGGGAAAATATTTTTTTTTTTGAATAATTGTTACCGGCTTTAGTTAGATTCAAGGGTTAATCAGACTTGGAAGAGGCTAAGCCACAATTTGTTTGATTTCCCGGCAGATCTAATTCGTTCTTAAATTTTATTTTTTTCGGAATAATAGTTACCGGCTTAGTAGATTCAAGGGTTAATCAGACTTGGAAGAGGCTTAGCCACAATTTGTTTGATTTCCCGGCAGATCTAACTCGTTCTTAAATTTTTTTTTTTTTTGGAATAATAGTTACCGGCTTTAGTAGATTCAAGGGTTAATCAGACTTGGAAGAGGCTTAGCCACAATTTGTTTGATTTCCCGGCAGATCTAAATCGTTCTTTTCCCGTTTCGTAGAATCATTATTTATATTTTTTTTCTCCCCGTCGGAATAATAGTTGCCGGTTTCATTTGGATTCAAAGGTTAATCAGACTTGGAAGAGGCTTAGCCACAATTTGTTTGATTTCCCGGCAGATCTAAATCGTTCTTTTCCCGTTCCGTAGAATCATTATTTATATTTTTTTTTCCCCGTCGGAATAATAGTTGCCGGTTTCATTTGGATTCAAGGGTTAATCAGACTTGGAAGAGGCTTAGCCACAATTTGTCTGATTACCCGGCAGATCTAAATCGTACATTAGGGACCCCGTAAAACCCGGTAGATTTGAACCGTATTTGATAACCTGACCGTTAAGTCCGTTAAAATCCCAGATATAGGTAATACATACCTCATTTTCTTTTCCTGGTTAATTTGTTTGTCACTAAAAAGAATTATTCGTAAAATAGACCACAGAGTATTAATAGATCAAAGTTTTGAATTTCTATTATTTTCATTTTTAACCGCAATTTATAGATTGGAGAACCAAGATTTGGCTTTTCCCGATTTTCACTAGTTAGTTAAATTTAATTCAACAAGACCCCTGGAATTTTCCGTAACCTCCATCTGAGGCTATCTGGAACTCTTGACGCTAAGGGTCAAGGGGCCGTGGAGCAAACCACGTTAATAATCTGGCGCCCGAGATTTAAAAACCCGAATTTTGCATCAAGGGTGTCCATAGTGACGTGTTCTTGTGGCAGGAGCCACGTGTAAGAAGGGAGGCACGTTACAACATATGCAGATTTACATGTAGAGCAAGTCAATCTATATATTACATTAGAAAGATCAGTAAGAGGATCAATTTCTTTCAACTTACTATAAACACAATTAAGTGAGAGAATATTTTTATTTGCAAGTTTTATATTAGTTACTTCTTTTAATATTTTGGAAATTCTTAGGTGTAACCTCTCTAAAGTAAGGTAAAGATGCAAAAAATATGTTAGTTGTAGTTGTATTCGTTGCATTTTCTGAGTTCGTAATAACTAAATTTGGTTCAATTGCAGTATGTATGGGATAAGGGGTGTTAAACAGAATTTTTCTTACTAATGTTTTAGGATAACCATTATTTATAAATAGGTTAGATAATATATGTAAGTTTTTATCATGCATCGTACTATCTGAGATAATAAGTACCCTATTTTTCATTTGTTTTATCAAATTTATTTTTGTTGAAAATTTATGGTATGAAAAATAGTGTATATATCTACCAGAACTACAGGGTTTTCGATACCAATCAACTGTAATAGTATCATTTTTCCTTATAAGTCTGGTATCTAAGAAAGGAACGGATTGTTCTGTATCTTCAGTTTCAATTGTAAACTGAATGTGAGGGTCATAACTATTAAATGTTTCTAATATCTCATTGATGTTTATGATAGGTAGTGCTACGATAATATCGTCTACATATTTTTTTATAAAATGAAGATTGAAAGAAAGTACTGGAACAACAATGTCTAACAAGTCATCCATAACGTATGCAGCTAATATGGGAGATATATTTGCTCCCATTGGGGTACCAAAAGTTTGTTTATAAAAGTTTTTATTAAATGTGAAAAAAGTATTATTAAACAAATAAGTGATAATTTCTAAAAAAGTATTTTTGTTTATATTACAATGTAAACGAATACAATCCCAATGTTTATCAATAGATCTTAAGCAGGTTTCTAAGTATACATTACTAAATAAAGATACTACATCTAGACTTGCTAAAACATAATTTGGAGGAAGTTTCATATTATTGAATGTTACTGAAATTTGGAAAGAATCTTTTACAAAATATTCATTATTGCAATCATATGCATTAGTAAGTATATTAGTTATAAATGCAGATAAATGTTCTGTAGGAATTCCCATAGAAGCTACAATAGGTCTTACTGATAAATTTGGTTTATGTATTTTAGGTAAACCGTAATATTTAGCTATACTACCATTATAAGTGGTTAATTGTTTTTTCGTATTTTTATCGATCTGATGTGAATCAAATAACTTTTTAATAAGTTTATCACAAGATGTTTGTAATGATGCAGTAGGATTAGAATTCATTCTTTTATATGAATTATTATTTTCAATTAGATCTAATGATAATCTTGTATATTCTTCTTTATACATTACTACGGTAGTATTACCTTTATCCGACCTTGTTACAACTATTTCGGGATGTTCTTTTAAAAAATTTTTTGTTTTGAATAATAAGTAGCGAAAGAAAGAGGGTTGTGTTTTCTCTAATGTTGAATGTACATAATTAGTTATTACATTAGTTATTCTTGCTGTAGTGACAGAGCGAGTATTAGTATTTTCAATAGTATTTATTGTATTTTCAACATCTGCTAAAAATGATTTCACTGGAATGTCTAAACCTAAGTGTGGTTCTATAGAAAATTTTGGTCCAAGTGATAGAAATATATTGATATCATAAGGAATGTCTACATTAGTAAGATTTTTTATCTAATTAGGTTGTGTTATTAGACATTCTTGGATCATATTATTACTTGGTGCAGTTAATTTTTTTATGTTTTTATATTTAATGTTATGGAATATTTTATTATAATTAATATTTTGTCTGTGATTGAATTCATTGAAAATCAATCCAGAAGTTGAATTAATAATGGTTGATTTTAATTTAATTATATCATTCTCAAGAGTATGAATAATTGCATAAGAATTGTTAATTTCTATATTTAAAAGTTTAAAACCTAACCTGTTATTGTATTTTTCATTCTTTCATTGGTTTAATAGCGTTTTTTATGTGGTTAGGAATAATGCCTAATTTTCTACATTTTAAGAGGAAAATTCTTCTATTTATTTCCCTTGCTAATTTATTTTTAGTTCTTGTCCAGTTTTTTAAATTTTGTAAAGAATTTTCTCCATATCTTCTTCTGATGTCATCATAGAACCCCATTTCTGGATCTGTATAGGAAATAGTTCGTTGCCGATACTAGTTAGGTCTAACTATTATTGTGGGGGATGCGGCAATGTGAATAAGTGAACTCTTTTTAGTTTGTTCTGAGCTTTCACTTGCTAATATACTAAACATATTTAAAGACATTTCTATGAATACTAAAAATTAACATCGATGTCGTAATGTCAATTTTGATAGTTTTATTTTTAATTTAATTTCTTGAAAAAGAAAATTATATCTTATACCATGTTTTTTCTCCATATTATACATATTATATATATAGATATTGTGATTAACCTCGCTTAGTTTTCTTTGATAATGGTGATAATAAATTACCGAAAGCTCAGAACAAACTAAAAAGAGTTCACTTATTCACATTGCCGCATCCCCCACAATAATAGTTAGACATATATATATATATATATATACAGTGTGTCTACTTAAGTTGGACTCATATGGGAAACTTTTTTATTATTGGTTTTAGGAAAAAAAGTTATTCTTCATAAAAAGTTCTGCATTATCTAAAACCATAAATGCGATCATTAGATATTTCTTATTTTGAGCCGTATACGAGGTTTGTCAAAAAATATTAATCTTACTCAAGAGTAAAGTACCTTTATTTTTTACAATACAGAAAAATTGTAGGAATTAAAGTTATATTCAAATATGCAATTACAGCTATTTAGCATGAAAATTAAGATTTGGTGATTATTTACGTTTTACATTATAAAGTATTTGTAATCGTAAATTTCAATACTGACTTTATCCCTCTCATCTGTTAAAAATATGATAACCTTTCTATTTGTTAATGTGTTTGGACAATCTTGCATTTAAATACGTGCTGCATTATAATTATTTATCTTAGAAATAGGAGAATCCACACAAAGAATATTATGTACCTAAACAAAAATCTATTTATAACTAACAAACATAATTAAATTTTAATTTAAACTACTAAAGCTTCGACATATCCACCTTCTCTTTCTAAACATGTAATTGTTCTTGTCTGAAACTCTTTTATTATTTTCCGTATAATATTTGGAGTAATTTTTTGGCATTCCTCAGAAATAATCCTTTCCAAATGGTCTACATCATCAAATGGTCCTCGCTCATAAACCTTCTGTTTTAAGTAACCCCATAAAAAAAAGTCAAGTGGAGAAAGTCAAGAAGGAGACCTGGGAGGCCAAAAAATAGCTGAATACCTGTGAATCACCTTTCCATTAAACATATTTTCAAGCAGTTCTCTAACGTTTACGGTACTATGGATGGAGGCACCGTCTTGTTGGAACCAAATTTTCATACGTTCTTCTAACGGAAGTTCGTGCAAAAAATCACTTACTTGATTTTCTAATAATTGTAAGTAACGTGCGGCATTTAACGATTGTCGATAAAAAAATGGTCCAATTAATTTATTTTTGTAAACCCCACACCATACGTTCGTTTTAAACGAATATTGGCTACGATTTTTTATTACAAAATTTGGATTACTGTTGGACCAACAGCGACAATTTTGTGATGAGACGGTTCCGTTGGATGAAAATGTGGCTTCATCGGAAAAAATTATACTTCTTGCGAAAAATGGGTCTTCTTCCAACTTTCCTTGGATCAAAGCGCAGAATTCAAATCGAACATCGTAATCCCTTGGTATTAATTTGTGTACGAATTGAGGTTTGTATGCATGGTATTTATAACGTTTTAAAATATTTGCCACTGTATCTTTTTTTACCGAAGTATTTGTGATTAGAGAAGCCCTTTTGCGTAATCCGATTTTTGGTTCCTCGACGACAGAAAGCATCACTTCCAACTCAGTGTCTTCATTGGCAACCCGTTTTATGCGTTTATTATTAAACTTATTATCAACACTTCCACTGGTCTTGAATTTCTTCATTATTTTGGTAACTGTTGAATACCCGATGCTTCTATGGGGATGTCTGTTGTTGAAAATATTTGCTGCCTCTCTATGTGTATTGTAATTTTCTCCAACAATTAAAACTATTTCTATTTTTTCTTCACAAGTCAGTAAAGCTGCCATTTTTACTGTAATTTTATGAAAACTAACCCATTCTGACATTCACTGTCAAATACTTCATGACAGAGCATCCTAGATTACATTAAATTGTACCAAACCAGAATAATTAATACGGAATGAATAGTAAATAATCACCAAATCTTAATTTTCATGCTAAATAGCTGTAATTGCATATTTGAATATAACTTTTAATTTTAAACAACTTTACCTCCTACAATTTTTCTGTATTGTAAAAAATAAAAGTACTTTACTCTTGAGTAAGATTAATATTTTTTGACAAACCTCGTATACGGCTCAAAATAAGAAATATCTAATGATTGCATTTTAGGTTTTAGATAATGCAGAACTTTTTATGAGGAATAACTTTTTTTCCTAAAACCCATAATAAAAAAGTTTCCCATATGAGTCCAACTTAAGTAGACACACTGTATATATATGAAAATATGAAACTTCCTCCAAATTATGTTTTAGCAAGTCTAGATGTAGTATCTTTATTTAGTAATGTATACTTAGAAACCTGCTTAAGATCTATTGATAAACATTGGGATTGTATTCGTTTACATTGTAATATAAACAAAAATACTTTTTTAGAAATTATCACTTATTTGTTTAATAATACTTTTTTCTACGACAACCTCGATAAATGTTCATTTTATAACCGTAACTTCAATCATAAACAAGCACTTTTTGTACAGAATTTCATTTTTGCATCGGTTGCTAGGCAAGTTGCTAAGCAACAAATGCGAAATGGAATATTTCGTGTTAGGTATAGGTTCACTCTAAAATCAAGACGACTACGGCTTGTCAAATTATGACGTCCAGCGACAAATTGATGAAATGTCAGCAGATCGTTTCTGTCAAAGTTTTAGTAGGTAACGAGTAATTTCATAGTTGTTTTCTATAAAAACTATTAATTAAAATGGAAACTGATAGTGATATTGACTAAGATTTGACACCTCCGAATATAATAGAAGCAGCGAAGGTAACAACACTGAATTTATTACCGGAAACGTCGAAGAGTATGTATCAACGCGCTTATAACGTTTTTTGGAATGGAAGATAGATCAAAAGACAAAATCGTATGTTATGATGTTATGTTATGATATGTTGTCATAGAAAAAGTATAGTATGCAACTCGCAACAAAATGGCCATTTTGCACTCGTATGAATTGCAGCACGAGCCGAAGGCAAGTGCTGCAAATTTCATACTCGTGCAAAATGGGCATCATTTTGTGCTCATTGCATAATATACTAATTTTCACATTTAATAAAAACTTTTAAAAACAAACTTTTGGTACCCCAATGGGAGCAAATATATCTCCCATATTAGCTGCATACGTTATGGATGACTTGTTAGACATTGTTGTTCCAGTACTTTCTTTCAATCTTCATTTTATAAAAAAATATGTAGACGATATTATCGTAGCACTACCTATCATAAACATCAATGAGATATTAGAAACATTTAATAGTTATGACCCCCACATTCAGTTTACAATTGAAACTGAAGATACAGAACAATCCGTTCCTTTCTTAGATACCAGACTTATAAGGAAAAATGATACTATTACAGTTGATTGGTATCGAAAACCCTGTAGTTCTGGTAGATATATCAACTATTTTTCATACCATAAATTTTCAACAAAAATAAATTTGATAAAACAAATGAAAAATAGGGTACTTATTATCTCAGATAGTACGATGCATGATAAAAACTTACATATATTATCTAACCTATTTATTAATAATGGTTATCCTAAAACATTAGTAAGAAAAATTCTGTTTAACACCCCTCATCCCATACATACTGCAATTGAACCAAATTTAGTTATTACGAACTCAGAAAATGTAACGAATACAACTACAACTAACATATTTTTTGCATCTTTACCTTACTTTAGAGAGCTTACACCTAGAATTTCCAAAATATTAAAAGAAGTAACTAATATAAAACTTGCAAATAAAAATGTTCTCTCACTTAATTGTGTTTATAGTAAGTTGGAAGAAATTGATCCTCTTACTGATCTTTCTAATGTAATATATAGATTGACTTGCTCTACATGTAAATCTGCATATGTAGGTGAAACATCACAAAAAATAACTAAACGTATAGCTCTACATAAGAGCGATGCAAGATTATATCCAGAAAGATCAGCATTAGCTGAACATGTTTTTTCTACAAATCATATAATAGATTATAAAAACTTTGAAATTTTACATAAAGAAAACAACTACTCTAAAAGGATTTTCCTGGAAATGGCATTCATATCTCAAGAAGATAATTGCTTAAATAAAAGAACTGATATTCAAAAACTTAGTACAATTTATAGCTATTTATTATCTTTTGACAAAAAAACAAAAAATTCAAATATTGAAGATGAGAATTCTGTTCCTTTATATTAACTTACCAACTATTATTTCACTTGCTAATATACTAAACATATTTAAAGACATTTCTATGACTACTAAAAATTAACATCGATGTCGTAATGTCAATTTTGATAGTTTTATTTTTAATTTAATTTCTTGAAAAAGAAAATTATATCTTATACCATGTTTTTTCTCCATATTATACATATTATATATAGATATTGTGATTAACCTCGCTTAGTTGTAAGTAATTAATGTTTTACTTTTAAACTGAATTTATTTATACCTGTTTGAAATATCTATAAATGTATCTTTTGTAGTTCTTTGATAATGGTGATAATAAATTACCGAAAGCTCAGAACAAACTAAAAAGAGTTCACTTATTCACATTGCCGCATCCCCCACAATAATAGTTAGACCTAACTAGTATCGGCAACGAACTATTTCCTATATATATACAGGGTGTTTTCAAATGACACTTACAACGTTTGCATGTAGATAGCTCTCGTAAAATTGGACAAAATGATATAAGGATTGAGGGGTCTAGCCTATTTACTTTTCGAAGTACAGGGTGTTAAAGTTATGAAAAATTAAATTTTTTAGTTTGATAACTTTAAAATGGATGAATATATTGATTTGATATTTGGCAGGTTGTTTTTAAATGTAAAAGGGCATATTTTGATGAAAAAACATGTTTCAACTCTTGATCCAGTGGTGTACATTTGGAAGAATATGTCACCTTTCCCCTCCCATTTTTTACGCCACTGGCATTTGAAGCTATTTTTATTTTATTTTGTATTCCTCAATGGTTTTCACGTGAAAAACGCATAACCTATACATATCAAAAAATTTGTAGTTTTCAAGATATTTAATGTTTTTATGAAGTCTGCAAGATCACTTTTTAATAATGAAATAAATAAAAAAATAGTTTTCTTGAATTTCTTTTAATAACTATACCAAACTACTAATGGTTAGACTATGTAACAGGAACTAATTTGTGAAACAGCAATGCATCTAAAATATTGAGAGAAGATTGTTGAAAATACTTTTCCAAACTTGTGATTTTATTAACAAAATAATTAATGACAATAAAAAATAAGATAATTACAAAGTTAAATAATATCCCATTCAAACATAATTTTTCACTAATAAGCAGCCAACAAATTACAAGAGATGTTCAAAATTTTGTCCATTTACATTTATACATAATCGGCAACGTTTTCTCATTGAAAATCGCATACCTTGGAAAGACTGGCGATTGCCGGAAATAATTTCTGTAGCTGCATGGATTCTTGCTATCAGTTTCTCCTGCGTTTCTTCTATTGTATAGTAGGCTGTGGATGTCAATGATGAAATGTCATTTTGTTTAATGTCAAAACCAGAATAAATTATTTGCAATTAAATTTGTTTGTGTAACAGCTGTTCAAAGTTTATTAAAATGGCTTATATTGACCTATATTAATTTTTCAAGCACTGTCTAATGCTATAAGAAAAACCATAATACAAAGTGATTTCCTTGTATTATGTTTTATATTATATCATTATATAGTGCTTAAAAAATTAGGACAGGACCATGTAGGTATGCATTTTTGATAAAACCGTTCAGCTTCAACTGTCACGAATTTCAATCATTTAATTATTGATTTAAGACCAAGTTAATCGGCTTTGTTAAGAAGTTTAATTTGTTTGGCAAAATTTGAATGAGACGTTATTCTGCATATTTAAGAGCAAATGTCAAATGTTTTTGACGTCAGCGTTTTGCGTTCGGCTGCCATCTTGAATTTTTTGAAATGGCAACCTAGGTCGAGTGAAGAAGAAGCTTATTTTTTTATTTCCAGGAATAGAAGCAATGTATCGCTTTAATACAAAATATCTTATAGAATATCAGTTTTATTTTTCTAAATTGAATTGTACTGTACTAATGATATGAGTTTATAGGTTTTTAAAATTAAACAAAAAACAATAGTAGTCATCAAAAACGTGAACCACATTTATGTACAAATTGTGAAAACTGATACCAATTTCAAATTAGCATAAAGTTTAAAAGTAAATTAAGAATAACGGCACATTTATCGGAAAAAGAACGAATCGAAATCTTAATGTTAGTTAAATGTTGATCGCAAACGTTCCCATGACGAAGCAGCTCATATTTTTAACGATTTAAATCCTGAATGCCCTCCTATAAGTAGATCTACAGTGACAAGGTTTTTTAAACAAAAAGCATTTGCGCATTCACATTATTCCTATTCTATATTTCCTATCGTCTGCTGTACTTTGTACCCCTGATCTTTAGCATACCCTCCAAAGAACAAATCACTTTATTCAATTCTGGTGATCTTGGTGCTCAGAAAACTGGTCCTTATCGTCCAATCCAACTTTCAGGAAACATCATTCAATTGACTAAATGAGTGCATTATGATGAGTAGGAGCTTCGTCATGTAGATACCTCATTTGTTAACAAACGAATTAGGTAAATGTAAATGTTTGTTGATATTTCGGAACCTACCTAATTACTAAGTGCGACAATAATAGTGTGGATCTAATTTTACTATTTGGAAGAACTACATCAAGAAATCTGTCCCTTATATGGCACTGTTATCGATGTTTTGAAAATTTTTTCTAAAATCCTAACAAGGCCCCCTGCAACAACGTCGCGAACTTCTGTTGATCGGGTCGCAGCACGCGACGAGGTTCGAGACGGTATTCGGAGCATGTCTGTACCCACCTTAAGAGGGCCCTCCGCGCAGGTGTATAAACCTTAAAACTTACACAAAACTTGTTACTTATCTAGTAATTTTTTGGTTCAAAATATTTACGATAGATGTCGCTAGTAGTACCGAATCGGCTTTTATTTATGCAACTTATTTTCTCTCTCTCTTTTTGTATTTCTACTCTTGGCCGTATAGGTATAAAGTATTTATCTTTGCTCTTCACGATTCAAACAAACTTCTCTCCGGATCAGCTGTTTGGATGTTTTGGTAAACAAACACAATTTCTGCCAGCAAATATTTTTATTTTCAATCGCAATAGGTAAATTATGATTTTATTTATTTGCTATTTTCCTATTCTTTAATTTTTTTCTGTACTTTTATAGGTTAATTTTGAAATTAAAATCCAATCCAATCATTATCGTCGTTTCTCTATATTTTCAAGTTTTATATATCGAGATTTATAATTTCCATTTATTGAGAAGTAGGTAAGTACCTAATGATAAAATAGAAAGCAAACCAAACCGACCTAACAAAAATCCATTGGAATTATCTGAATGAAAAAACACTGCAAAAAGCTAATCTTGTGAATATTTTCACGTGATAGGTTACCTATAGATATAATATAATATATACATCCCATTATTAATTATTACGGACCATTTTTCATTTTTTTAAAATAATTTATTGAATACGAAATAAACTAGGTATAATATTTACATTAGATAACAAAATTTAAATTAGATGTATTTTTGCTCAAGAGTCTCAAGTAGGTAGGTAGGTACATTTATTTTTGTAATGATGGAAAAACTTGACTTGAGGAGAATGAGTGATTTGTAAAGATTTATATATTTAATTAGAATTTAACTTTTAATTACTTACTGTGTACTTACATTATATTTTTTTTATAATATAGATAATAAAACAAATTTAAATGTTGAAAATAACTATTTACAAGACACTGGACGTGATGCCTGGATTTAATTGAACAGTCACTATGGACCTGGTCCAAGTAGGTTGATCAACCGAGATGACGTACCTGGAATTAGATAGAAAAACACTCTGAGTATTCAATTTGCCATAAATAATGATTAATTATTGACTAACGATTAGTATAGTTGTAATCCCCAAAATTAATGAAAGTATTAATAATATACAAGGTGCATCTTATGTGTTTGAACTGTGATTATGCATATCAGTACTAAAGTAAAGTTAAAACCTCACTTGATCAAAAGTAAATGCCTAATAGTAAATATTTAGGGTTATGAGGAAAGGTGCAAGGTGCGCAAACTCTCCCCAGTGCATGTAAGGAATATGTGGCACAAACTCTCCACAAACAATATTATAACTACTGTAAGTGGCGCAAACTCTCCACAGTACAGCAAAATAATATTACACTGCAAGTGGCACAAACTCTCCACAGTACAGCAAAATAACATACACTGCAAGTGGCACAAACTCTCCACAGTACAGCAAAATAATAATACACTGCAAGTGGCACAAACTCTCCACAGTACAGCAAAATAATAATACACTGCAAGTGGCACAAACTCTCCACAGTACAGCTAAATAAGGTTACACTGCAAGTGGCTCAAGCTCTCCACAATACAGGGGGGTGGAAGGAGATATAGCTGACGTGAGAAGTCACCCTGTATCAGGAATGGACAAACCGCAAGTGGCGCAAACTCTCCACAGTACAGTATAGGTATGTGAGTTAAACTGCAAGTGGCACAAACTCTCCACAGTACAGCTAAATAAGGTTACACTGCAAGTGGCTCAAGCTCTCCACAATACAGGGGGGTGGAAGGAGATATAGGTGACGTGAGAAGTCACCCTGTATCAGGAATGGACAAACCGCAAGTGGCGCAAACTCTCCACAGTACAGTATAGGTATGTGAGTTAAACTGCAAGTGGCACAAACTCTCCACAGTACAGCTAAATAAGGTTACACTGCAAGTGGCTCAAGCTCTCCACAATACAGGGGGGTGGAAGGAGATATAGGTGACGTGAGAAGTCACCCTGTATCAGGAATGGACAAACCGCAAGTGGCGCAAACTCTCCACAGTACAGTATAGGTATGTGAGTTAAACTGCAAGTGGCACAAACTCTCCACAGTACAGCTAAATAAGGTTACACTGCAAGTGGCTCAAGCTCTCCACAATACAGGGGGGTGGAAGGAGATATAGGTGACGTGAGAAGTCACCCTGTATCAGGAATGGACAAACCGCAAGTGGCGCAAACTCTCCACAGTGCAGTATAGGTATGTGAGTTGAACTGCAAGTGGCACAAACTCTCCACAATACAGTAGGATTGGATGAATAGGAAATGCAACAACAAATTAATGTTCTAAATAACGTTGAATATTAAAGAACTTTAAACAAAGTTATTATTAAAAATAATCAGCAAATATATATACTCTATGTGATAAAATATCTTTTAAATTCAAATATCAAATAACAGGCAAAACTGAATTACTCTGTGAGATAGACTCACCTATTTAACTCCTGATATGCACCACAATACACACTATATTTTATATATTTAAATTTATCTGGCTCAAGTGAACACTTTAGTTATCTTCTAGCAACTAAAACCCAAATCGTTCTTAAAACCTTTCTTTCCCCTTTCGTGGCCTCGAAGGCTACGTGACATTATGATATTTTACTTATCTATTTCAGATAATTGTCGAGAAATGCATTTCTGAAATATTAGGGTGTACCCATGATTTAATTTATTTTACTTGAAACGAAAACTATTTTAAGAATAACAGGGTGAGAAAAAAAAATGTATTACAGTCGGCCATCCTGCGAGCATCTCGTCCCGAGATATCTACTAGTTCTGTTCCCATCCTGACTGGTTATTTTTTTTTGACTGGACTGAAAATGGATTTCAGAAATCTTTGACATGTTTACCAATGAACTAAACTATCCATACAAGCTTTCAGTAGACATATGATTCCCTGCTGTGGCTCCTGTCTTTACTACTGTGTCGAAAATTAAATCCACAAAATTGCCAATTCTTCAGGCGTGAAGACACTTATTTAGAGCACAATTTGTCTAGTGAGGGAGTACTCCCCTATAAAGTAAAATATTCAGTCATTGAACAATATCCAATGCCCAAAAACTCGGAAGAATCTAAAAGGTTCGTATCATTCTGTAATGATTACAGACGTTTCATTCGGAACTTCGCTGAAATATGCATACCTCTCGAAAAATTATCCAGGAAACATGTAAAATTCGAGTGGTCGGAAGACTCCGAAAAATTATCCCAAATATTAAAAACAACATCAATAGAGCCACCTTTATTAAAATATCCTGATTTCAGTAAACAATTTATACTGACTACAGATGCTTCAAATTACGCGTGGTCTGCATGCAATTCTTAGAAATACGAAGGTATAGATTTACCTATATCTTATGCATCGCAAAGTTTTAAGATAAGTGAAATAAACAAACCTATAATGATGGAAGAATTGTTAGCTATCCATTGGAGAATTAATGACTTCAAGAGTTACTTGTATGGTTCTCCACAGTTTATAGTAAAAACGGATCATAAGCCGTAAACACATCTATCTCAATGACAGAACCCACTTCAAAACTCACAAGAATTAGACTAGACAGAAGAATATAATTTTGAAATACAGTATATGAAAGGAAATTCAAATTATGCAGACAGTATTTCAAGGATATCCATAAATGAATTAAAAGACTTGTACATAGATAATTTTCACGTCTTAGCTATAACGAGGTCAAAAACTCGACAAAATAAAACTCAACCTACAGAAGAAAAGAAAATAGTTTCTGCAAAAGTAAAAACAGATGTTCGCAAACCATCAGTATTTAAGTACTGAATAATTTAGAGGCGCATAAATTAGATATCGAAAAATGAATATATGTTATTCAACGCTTTACAACTAAGTTTTGAAAAATATTTTTCAAAAACAGTGACCGTGCAACAAAGATGAAACAACTACTTCCCGGGCTATCTGCCCCGACATACATTGAATTACACTCCTAAGTCAAACGGGGTTGGTATATCTACAAGATTTAACCAACCATTACCAATACTGCAATTTGAAAATAACCGTGTTTCGCTAAGGATGAACATACGGATCAAAAACAGAACATTAGAATTAGAATTGGGTACACTCATTATTTCCCAAAGCTGAATACGATTTTGAATTGGGACAGCATATACTGATGATTTTAAGTAGCCCTAAAAACAAAAATCCCATGAAATGAAATCGAGTAATCTTGCAGGCCAATTGACTGGCCCTCGCCCTCGAATACATCGATTCCCGTACGAACTGTGAGTATATTGACGAACTACTCGACTAAAATGAACAGGAGAACCATCGTGCATGAACCAGAATTTTGCCGTGCCATTAGGGAACGTAATCCATTATTAAATCAGGTATATTATTTCGCAAATCAACAATTAAGCAGTACAAGTTTTATGTACCAGTGCGAGAAGTGACTACTCAAGAATTTCTCTATGGCAAGATTTGACAATATCGGAACTGTTAATTTTTTTTTTTTTTTGGACTTACCTTACATACAGGTACTTTAAAGTTACCTACCTTGCAGGACTATTGAGAAAAAAAAACATAAGACTATTCTCCAGCTGTTTCTCACATTTAATGGGTAGGGATCGCTACTTGCTAATAATGAGATGCCCCTATGTTCCTGAAGTTAAAACCAATGAGCTGTCCCCAGATGGTCGTAATCAGGCCTATACTGGATCATTTTACTAATAAAATGAAGATAATATATTACCCATAAAAAAAAACTTATCCGTGGATGAATCTATGGTCTTGTGAAAAGGGGGACTTTACTTCAAGCAATATCTACCAAAGAAGCGGCAGAAATATGGGATAAAGTTGTATATGGTAATAGAAGGGGACGGAACAATTTTAGATATGATGGTACATACTGGCTCGAGCGATATAACTGGCGGAAAAGATCATGCACAAAAGATAGTGATGTATCTGATGCGCGAATGTCTGATTAACGGACATAGCTTATACATGGACAACTTTTATAATAGTTATTCATTGGCAAAAAAAAAGTTGCTTGATCAAATACCTTTTGTACAGGTACTCTCAGAAAAGCCGAAAAGATTTCCCCAAAAACGTTGTAGCTACAAAATTAAGAAAAGGTGAGACCAAAGCTATGTATAACTGCAATATGATGATTGGCAAGTGGACCGATAAAAGAGACGTCTTAGACATATCTACTGAATAAAAAAAAATGAAGTGGTAACTAAAAGCAAAAGTCAAGTATAATAAATAGTGGAATAGACATAAGGCATTCGTGATCAAATGATGGCTTATTATCCAACGGCACGCCGAACGTTACGTTGATATTAGAAAATTATAATACATGTGATCCAGTTGTATTTGCACAATGCCCATAAACTTTATAATAAGTACTCTGGTTAGAAAATGACATTTTACAACTTTCGAATGGCCGTATTAGAAAAACTATTGCCAAAACAGTCGCAATAAGCAGATGTACCTGTAAATGTAAACCATTTACCTGTAGAAATCGAAATTCTCAATGAACTTGGACAAACGCTTAGAAAATAAAATGTAGGGTTTGAGCTATGGACAAAAAAATACGGAAAGATACTGTGTACCACTGCACAGCTTGTCCCGAGATGCCCGGCCTCTGCATATGAAATTGTCTTAGAGAATACCACTCATTGGAGACATAAGATTCTAGGGCTATAGAACCCAAGGAAGGATTTCTCTGAGGAGAATATTGTGGAAATATTATTAAGCATAATAAGGGCAACTAATCTCTTCACATAAACAGAGCAGCCAAGAGCAAAAAAAAACAAAAAAAAACTTAAAAGCTGAGGTGCCTTGGACTTGACACATTAGCAAACTCTTATACCAAACCATTGCCAATCTTCGGAACTTTGTAGTAGCGTAATAGATAGTGGCTTCCCCTAAACATCGAAAAATATCACGAAGTTCATCGACCTTTTGAAGCCAAACCGAAATCGATTGCACCCTACCCTCGAGGTCAAATACAGGTACAGTACCACATCCCCTCGGACCGTCTTCATAGGCCGTTCTCGTTCGACAGTATTTTCGAGAAAAGTGGTCATTACAGTGATCAATCGTTCAATAGTCATTCGGTGTCAAAGAATCAATACGGTTTCTTCTTGGGGTAACAGATTCACTCGAACCCGAAGCCCGAAAGCCTCTTGGGTTTCAATTGGTAGCGGTATTTTATTGCGACGTTGGGGACCCATTTCAGTTGATTATTATTACTTTTGTGATTTATGGTAGAAATACGGTAAATAAATATTTAATAAAATAAAAACACAAAGCTAGAATAACATTTAAAAAAAAATAGTGTCATCTCGGCATTGTAATTTTATGTCATTGAATTAATAAATCCAGGTCATCTCTATCCCACTTCTGATAAATTGTAATGAGGGAAAAACTTGACTTGAGGAGAATGAGTGATTTGTAAAGATTGATATATTTAATTAGAATTTAACTTTTACTTACTGTGTACTTACATTATATTTTTTTTATAATATAGATAATAAAACAAATCTAAATGTTGAAAATAACTATTTACAAGACACTGGACGTGATGCCTGGATTTAATTGAACAGTCACTATGGACCTGGTCCAAGTAGGTTGAACAACCGAGATGACGTACCTGGAATTAGATAGAAAAACACTCTGAGTATTCAATTTGCCATAAATAATGATTAATTATTGACTAACGATTAGTATAGTTGAAATCCCCAAAATTAATGAAATAATTAATAATATACAAGGTGCATCTTATGTGTTTGAACTGTGATTATGCATATCAGTACTAAAGTAAAGTTAAAACCTCACTTGATCAAAAATAAATGCCTAATAGTAAATATTTAGGGTTATGAGGAAAGGTGCAAGGGGCGCAAACTCTCCCCAGTGCATGTAAGGAATATGTGGCACAAACTCTCCACAAACAATATTATAACTACTGCAAGTGGCACAAACTCTCCACAGTACAGCAAAATAATAATACACTGCAAGTGGCACAAACTCTCCACAGTACAGCAAAATAATAATACACTGCAAGTGGCACAAACTCTCCACAGTACAGCAAAATAATAATACACTGCAAGTGGCACAAACTCTCCACAGTACAGCAAAATAATAATACACTGCAAGTGGCCCAAACTCTCCACAGTACAGCCAAATAAGGTTACACTGCAAGTGGCTCAAGCTCTCCACAATACAGGGGGGTGGAAGGAGATATAGGTGACGTGAGAAGTCACCCTGTATCAGGAATGGACAAACCGCAAGTGGCGCAAACTCTCTACAGTACAGTATAGGTATGTGAGTTAAACTGCAAGTGGCACAAACTCTCCACAGTACAGCTAAATAAGGTTACACTGCAAGTGGCTCAAGCTCTCCACAATACAGTGGGGTGGAAGGAGATATAGGTGACGTGAGAAGTCACCCTGTATCTGGAATGGACAAACCGCAAGTGGCGCAAACTCTCCACAGTACAGTATAGGTATGTGAGTTAAACTGCAAGTGGCACAAACTCTCCACAGTACAGCTAAATAAGGTTACACTGCAAGTGGCTCAAGCTCTCCACAATACAGGGGGGTGGAAGGAGATATAGGTGACGTGAGAAGTCACCCTGTATCAGGAATGGACAAACCGCAAGTGGCGCAAACTCTCCACAGTACAGTATAGGTATGTGAGTTGAACTGCAAGTGGCACAAACTCTCCACAATACAGTAGGATTGGATGAATAGGAAATGCAACAACAAATTAATGTTCTAAATAACGTTGAATATTAAAGAACTTTAAACAAAGTTATTATTAAAAATAATCAGCAAATATATATACTCTATGTGATAAAATATCTTTTAAATTCAAATATCAAATAACAGGCAAAACTGAATTACTCTGTGAGATAGACTCACCTATTTAACTCCTGATATGCACCACAATACACACTATATTTTATATATTTAAATTTATCTGGCTCAAGTGAACACTTTAGTTATCTTCTAGCAACTAAAACCCAAATCGTTCTTAAAACCTTTCTTTCCCCTTTCGTGGCCTCGAAGGCTACGTGACATTATGATATTTTACTTATCTATTTCAGATAATTGTCGAGAAATGCATTTCTGAAATATTAGGGTGTACCCATGATTTAATTTATTTTACTTGAAACGAAAACTATTTTAAGAATAACAGGGTGAGAAAAAAAAATGTCTTACATTTTGGACAATTTCAAAAATTATAAAGAAAAGATGTTTAGAATTAAAAATAACTTCCAAATATTTAACATACTGTTTTACATAAAAAATTTTTTTATGTCACAGAAAATGTCGAAAACATTATTTTTTTAATCTAAACAAACAATATTGAATACCTATTTGAGAGTTATTTTTAATTCTAAACATCTTTTCGTTTTTAAAAGATTACTTATTTTAAAATATGTTTATACAAAAAGGAACTGAATTTGACCGAGCTTTTCGCTAAAACATTTTATAAACTTCAGTTTTTTTACCCATTCTACGGACCTACCCTCATTCCAAAAATAATTGAAACCACATAACTAGTACCTACTGATAAGATAAGAAAACAGATTGAAGGGAAAAATAAATAAAGCTCAAATATTTCAACCACAGATCACCTACCAAGTCTATGACGAAGAAGCGCTATTGCCATTTCTAGAGTAGGTAGACGAAATTAATTTTTTAGTCTTCCTTTGTTTTACAATATTTTTCAAATCAACAACTAACACTATTACTAAGACATCCTTTAATGATAATTATTTGGGTTCTTATTTTCTTTCATTGTTTTAAATGCTTATATAATCAATTAAATTGTAAGGTAATTTCGACTAGGTATATTGACAAGACAAAGTTACCTACAAAAAACATTTATGCTTCGAAATTTTTTAAAATGTAATGTTACCTACCTCATTCATTAATTTTATTCAACAATTATTATTACCTATGGCAAGCTAAAAACTAGATAACCATCCTCATCTCTTTTTATCGTCATAATGGAGAGGATTATTAAATTGAAAGGATTTCTAGGGATAATTTTTACATTTGGCATCGAAGCTTTAGAATCCAAAAGAGCCAAGTAAAATCGTAAAATACAGAATGCTGCATTCACAACCGATGTTGCCATGTTATACGAAAATCCTCAAACAAGGAGAAAATTTTTGTATTAGTGTATTAGTCATAAGGCAAATTGTGATTAATTTTTGGGTTTCCAAAATAGAAATTTATCAGGTAAGTATGTGCTTATATTTTGTTATTGTTTCATTTCAGATAATTGTAGGTTTTTCATTATTATTTTCTCGTTACAATAACTAGGTAAGTAAATTCAACATTATTTTTATAGTTGTGGCAACTATGTAAATTCTAAACATTTACGTTTTCATGTACAAAAAACGAACAAATTCGACTGGGTAGGGGTAGCGTGTGTTTTTAGCCAGGGGCAATCGGGCAATTAAATATAACCAGAATATAACCAAAGAATACACCAAAATAACTAATAGTCACCACAAAATGGGATTGTGTTGTGCTAATAGTAGCAGATGTTACTTTGTTGTGTATGTCTGCGATAATATAGATCTATATATACAGGAAATTGAGATAGATAGAAAAATATGGGCCGAAAAAATGAGTCTGAAACTGAAGCAATTCTATACAGAATGTATAGCTCCTGAAATAATCAGAAATCAAATAGGAAAAGGACAGAAATGCATTGACCCCCCTTATATCAAGCAAGCAAAATCAGAATATGACAAAAAGAAGACTGGCAAGACGGAATCCATAAAATTAGGGCAAATATATGGATGCCGCTGATACTAATGCGTAAGTAAAAACACTAATAAGACTTGTTTACAAAAATCTAATTTCTTTTCATTTTCAGAACTGACAAGTGACAGGTCCAAATAATTTTCATATAGCAGTGTTCGCTATAACTATTCAGCGAGTTAAGAAATGTCAAAACCTATTTAGAAGAAACATCTAATCTTTATATTTCATTTACAGTTCTGATTATGTAATTAAAACGAAGCCTGATGTAACTGCCCGCACAGGTCCAAATAATATTCCATATAGCAGTGTTCGCTATAACTATTCGGTAAGTAAAAAAATGTCAACACCTACTTAGAAGAAACATCTAATCTTTATATTTCATTTACAGTTCTGATTATGTAATTAAAACGAAGCCTGATGTAACTGCCCAAACAGGTCCAAATGATATTCCATACAGCAGTGTTCGCTATAACTATTCAGTAAGTAAAAAAATGTCAAAACCAATTTAGAAGAAACGTCTAATCTTTATATTTCATTTACAGTTCTGATTATATGATTAAAACGAAGCCTGATGTAACTGCCTGCACAGGTCCAAATATTATTCCATATAGCAGTGTTCGCTATAACTATTCGGTAAGTAAAAAAATGTCAACACCTACTTAGAAGAAACATCTAATCTTTATATTTCATTTACAGTTCTGATTATGTAATTAAAACGAAGCCTGATGTAACTTCCCGCACAGGTCCAAATAATAATCCATATAGCAGTGTTCGCTATAACTATTCAGTAAGTAAAAAAATGTCAACACCTATTTAGAAGAAACATATAATTTTTTTTATTTCATTTACAGTTCTGATAAAATGGACTGTTTAAAACTTTTGCTGAAATGAGTTTGAAATAATTTTGTTAGTAAAAATATTTATTTAGAGTATTTAGAATTAAATTGTTTTTTTTTCAGTCTTTATAACTATATGTCTCTGCTATATGGATCAAGACTTCAGTATGTCGATGGGTGTCACCACCCCTTTGTGAGTGTAGAATCGTAAAAAATGGATAATTTTATAAACTTTTTATTTTATTTTTGTTCTGAGGACTGAGGAGAAATGGTAGAGAAAAATGGAAGATGAACTTCAGTTGCTATGTACTAATAAATATGAAGACAAATACATTAAACATAATGTAATAATAATTTTATTTATTTTTATAGAATATTTTTGATTTGTTTCTTTTCAATAAAAACATACATACACCTATTTTTGCTGTGATTTTTTTTTGAATAATTAATAAGGATCATTGAAAAAGCAGACATGTATGTTTATTGCTATAATAAACATTTTTATAGTTTACCTAATTAATTAGCATTTCTTTCTGTATTATAATTAATATAAAAACTGCCTACTTACTCTGTACTTCAAATTTGTAATACTACAATTAAACAAAAAGATTGCCTAAATCATTTCTTTTTGTTTTCAATCAAAGATGACATTTTTGGTATAATTTTCTTGAATAATTAAGATTAAGAAGAGTCAATGGAAAAACAGGCATGTTCGTTCATTACAAACTGGAGGAAAACTGCAAAAAGTATTTATAATAACATTTCGATACATCACCTGGAAAAATTGAAGATCAAGAATATATAACATTTTTATTCCTGTGTTTCGAAAATAAAAGATTACAACCGTATAGAATAGAATACGAAATGTCTATTTTGGTCAATTAGTAGAAGTCATTTATTACTAATATTAGCAATGTAGTTTTTCTCACTAACTAGGGTGGCCGATGTATGTATGCTGATGCAGTCTATGGTTGTGTACAGGTCCCCGGAGGAACCAAAAGGCCCCGATATGGGGATCAATAAATATAGGGCACTTTTTTGTGGGATCACTAGCAGTACTTAGTTAAAAATATTTGTGGTTTATTTCACACCTATAGGCACTAAACACGTTACTTGTGATGGAGCACATGTGGAGTAAATATAAAGAGCATTTACGAAGCACACATTTACTTTTTCAGCATGAAGATTATTTTATTATAACCACTTACAAATACTGACAAGCTATGCTATAAACAATAATAAATAATTTGAAATATTTTTATGGACACAAAACCGTCATCATCTGTCATTGAAGTTCCACACAGCGCCATCCATCAAGACGGTGGAACGTCTGAACTAATGTTCGTTTCCAAAATTTTGTATGCAACAATGATTTGAGATTTCATATTTTCAGAATCGAATTCTCTAGGCTTTCTTTTGGGGATCAGATCTTGGCGTTCAAATTGGTGACCACAAATTGTCAAAACTGTCAAAAACATACCATCACATAATGGCTAATATCTTTTTTAAAACAATATAAAACTTAACCAAAATACCTGTTCCCCAAGACAAAGGTCCAAGTTATATTGTGTTAAAATTTCAACACTTAATTTTACTGCGTTCTTTAGATTTGTTGTTTACAAAATGACCTAAATTTTGTTGCAAGTCAGGGGTGCCAACTGTTTTGAGCTGTCTAATTTAGGAGCGCGCTCTTAACATGAATTTTTTTTTTGTAATTATTTGGTTTTGGCATACAATTTTCAGTGGTCAAGTCTATTAAAGGGTAAGTGTGATTTCTTAAAATACGTTGTGGGTGGTAGTGATAAGATCTGATACTATGTATTTGAAGCCACAAAATATTATCTGTTAAAGCTGGGTTTATAAACAAAATCAAAGAGTTTTGTCTCTAAAAATGTTGCATATTCAAAGAAATGTGATCGTTATAAGTTTTAAAATTGTCTCCCTGTATTTATTTTTACAAGCCATGACCGAAAACCTGATTGGCACTTACATTTGGGATCAGGATGCAACAACAATCTTGATCAAGGCATATGAACAGTATCCAAACTTGTATAGGACAGATGATCCAAACTATAAATTGAAAAATAAAAGAACTGATACAATAAATCACATTAAAGCAGTCATTTTTGATAGTGGCTATGATATTTCAGTAGACGACATAAACAAAAAA
This sequence comes from Lochmaea crataegi, assembly GCA_947563755.1. NCBI lineage: Eukaryota > Metazoa > Arthropoda > Insecta > Coleoptera > Chrysomelidae > Lochmaea > Lochmaea crataegi. The sequence continues at coordinate 16,232,112 of OX387437.1, forward strand.
ATACATAACCTTGGAACGCAATTTTTTAAGGAACATGCAAAAGAAAACAAAAGTATTGTGAGGGGCGCTGGAGCCAGTGATATTTATATACCCAAGCTATGGTGGTATGATTTGCTGAAGTTTTTAATAAATACCAGTGTTGTAAGGCAGTCGTCATCTACATTAGATCGTGAAAACCAAGATCCTGAAGTTATTGGGAAAAAAATGAAATTTGGAAATTCTTTGGCAGAATCTGAAAATCTAGAAGTGGTATACAAAGGATCTGCAGATGACTTAATACATGGTGGAATCTATGTGGACGACAAAAGTACCCCTGAGAAAAACCACCACCCTCGATCTCAACAGAAAAAAACTAAAAAAGATCTTGTAGAACATGAGGCTTTAAAAATTATGAGCAATGCCGCTAGTGTAATGGATGGTATTGTAAACAAAAATGAGAGTAAACAGGAAGTTAATCGAAAAGAATATATAGAATTTTGGGCTTTTGGACAGTAAGTTATTATTTTCAGTTTTTTAATCTGAAAAACATTTAAAATGCTAGTAATTGTTGTTATTACATACTCAGAAACAGGCTTTCAGTAAATATCCACAAAGCAACAAGATTCCATCATTGATTACTGTTGAAATAAAAGTATATAGTATCTACTCAAAAACTCCCTGGCAGTTTTCTTCCATGAATCCATGATAGATTTTTTTTTAATTTACACTTTTATTCTAGAGCAATTGTGGAAGAACTTCGATGTTGATGATGAAGACGTGCTTCGCATTGCAAAAAGAGAGATCATGAACAGCGCACTAAATGCTCAAGAAAGAAGCACCAGGAAGAAGAAAAAATGACCCTTGTAAATGTGTGTTTATTCCATACCTACAGGGTGTTTCATTATATTTGGACATTTGGGTATCCCAATGATAGTAAAAGAAAAGAAATGTTCAAATAGAAATGGTTTATACTTTTCTATCTAGTTTATTTTTTATCTTACTGAATATTTATTTTAAGTTGTTTTTTATTTGTTTAATTTATGTTACTTATTAAGTTTAAGAGAACTGATTATTTAGAGTACAATGTTATTTTAGTGAGTTGAAGTGGTATAAATAACAAAATGTTTAAAGAGAATAATTGATGAAACTAAAGAAACAATATCAAGTTAATAATGGTGAACTATTTTATTTTTAGAAAACATAAAATTTTACAGCTTATAAAAATATGTTTTATTAATTAAAGCATATATAAAGCTAAACATTACAAACTAAAAAAAAGGAATGTTATCTAAAAGCTACAGAAAATAAACAAATTGAATCGTCTTGTCTATATCGCACCCTTAGTAATATAAGGGCACAACCCAAAAAAGTAGATTTTTGGGAAATCGCGTTTCAAGATTCTGGATTCCTACATTACCTACACCTATTTTTTCAAATAACATGCTTATTATTTAAGTTATAAATATTAAATTTGGCAGATTTGTTCTTTGATAAATGTATTATAAATAGCGATGAAAAAAATAAATAATATAAATAAATTCCATAAGTTTCAAGCAAGTTAAAAAAACACTTTCAAGTTAGACCCATATAGTACAAAAAATATAACAGAAATATGGAGCTATTTAAGTTTGATCCCATATATTAATCAAGTCCCTATCACTGTTTAGTTTTTGATCATAGTTAGTACTCTATATCACTAAACCAAACCGTAATCAGAATCTATTGGTTCTGTTTTATAAATAAAATATCAGGTAAAATGAAAATAATACTTTAATAAAATCAGTGTAAATTGTAACATTAATATCAAAATTATGAAATCTAATCAACAATTAAACATAATGAGATAGCTTTAATAATAACATTAAACTTCAGTCAAAATGTATTAGTTAAACATTTTAATTATAAAATCTTATAAGTAGGAACTTCTCAACTTATAGATAGCCTTTCACTTAGGTACTTATCTCTACATCACAATATCTCCATTTTAGACTCAGAAAATTATACACAACAAAAATAAATATTTATTCTGGAAAATAAACAATCAGTCTCAAAAACTTAATTTTACTTTAACTATGTAATCAGTCTACACAACATAATTTTTTAAATCACAAAGATGAATCAATACTAAGATAACATGTTATTATAATAAGAAGCATAATAAGGATCTATCAAATGCTTATCAATAAGGTCTTTGAGATCGTTCTTTTTAGCTGCACTTAGTTGAAGTGTCTCTATAAGTATGCCTTCTGCATGGTTATTTCCCCGATATCTGGCATCCTTTTCCTCTTATTGCGGACATTAACTTTTTTAAAATCATCCTTGTATGAACACTTGTAATGAAAAGAGAAGGGGTCGTCTTTGGTAAATTTTAGTGATTTACTACTATTCCATACTACATTATTTTTCTGTTCATCGACATTAAAATTATAACCCCAATTTTCTTGCAACTGCAGAAGGTCGTAAAAAAAACTATGTGTTAAACTGTGAACTTTAAATGGAGTACCAGTTTTCCTTGCTCTGTTGATTGCTGCTATATGTACTGGACTGGAGAGTATATTGGGCCAGTTTTCAGGTCTCTAGTAATCTGCTTTTGTATCAAACTGTACATTGTCAGCTTCGTTCTGCGTGTGGCCCTTGATGAGATATTTGTGAGTTATCGACGACAAATTTTTTATATTATTGGCAACAGCATATAAATATACACAAGTGAGGTATTTATTTTTGTTTTGGCCGCAACAGTTATCAGAATAAAATTTTATATTAACTTCTCTGTCACCTGCTTTATCAGATACCATCTGTAAATAATCGAATACACAGCTCCCTATCTCCGTAGCGCCTCTTTTCGCTTGAGTCTCATCCCAAAAATAACAGTTGACATCTCCATAGCTTTTAGAGATCTCCATTGCTGACACATTATCTTCGTGATTTTTTTTTAATTCAGTCACAGTGAAATTGTAACTATTCAATTTACTTTTATAATGGAATGCCGAAGTTTCGCCGTTCGGACTTTGCATAATGGCTTGTACATCGTAGCATACACAAATATTGCACTCATCAATGTTCTTTCTGTCATTCTTTTTTTCTTCTCTGCTTAATTCCTTCTCTTCTAAATGCGTATTATATTGATCCCTTAGTTTTTGCTTTTGTGGTTCAGAAGAATTGTGGAATTGTAGACAAAGATCGCATTGATCTTTTTTGGATTGATAAAAGACAAGGTTAAATTTTGTGTTAATAGGTTATAAAACGTGTGATAGAGTCCGGCCGGGCGAGACCTTTCCTTTTGCAAAAGTTTGAAATCTCTAAACAGCTCTGCAATGCTTTTGCCACTACTGATGTACTCTCTAGAGGTAGATGCTCTTAAGTAATGTGACTCAACGCGGGGTATGGAGTAAAGTTGGCAATGTCATTTATATTTATTATATTTTCATGCGGGTTCAGATGGTTCAAGAAGCCGCATACGTTAAATTACTAAAACGGCTGGTACCTCTAAATAGGTATAGTAAATTTTATACCCATTTAGAATAAGACCATCCTTATTTATTATTAATAAATCGGTTGAAACAAAAAATTACCAACAAAAATGAACGTCGTAACTAATTTATTAGATGTCACGTTTTTGAAGTTTCGTCAAATTTTGATTTCATGTTAATGTCTGATGGTTCAAGAAGCCGCATACGTTAAGTTACTAAAACGGCTGGTATATACCTCTAAATAGGTATTAATTTTACTATATATAGATTATATTAGAATTGGAGAGGCTCTTTGTCCTATCCCACTGCGACCTTTGCAGATCTATTGTGGTCCTCCCCCATATCTAGAGCTCGATATCTAGCTTTATTCTTTTTATTAGACCTATATTAGCCTGGATACCGCCTCCTTTGCGTAGCTCTCTGCCCTCGGTTTTTCTTCTCCGAATAGGTGAAACCGCACCCTTGCTAGGCCTTCGCACTCACAGAGTAAGTGCTCCGCGGTTTCGTCTTCTTCCTGGCATAACCTACATAGGCTGTCATCTGCTAGGCCAATTGTGTGCATATGCTTCCTTAGCCTCTACAATGCCCTGTCAGCATTTCCACCATCATCCTCGTCGTTTCTCGACTTTGACATAGTAGGTCGCGTGACAGTCTGACCGAAGGGCTTTTAAGGAATAGCTTAGTCTGCCTTTGCCCCGGAGTTTCATGCCACCAGCGCAACGCCTGGTTGTTTATCCATTGGTGTATGCTCTCCTTGGTGAGGCATTTAGCAATTCCGCAGGAAGGTTCTGGCCCTATCATGACCTCAGTCGCTCCCTGCTTGGCTAATTCATCGGCCTTTTCATTGCCATTTATTCCTTGATGGCCTGGCACCCAGGCTAGGGTCACTCTATTATGACTACCTAGTCTGTTGAGGGCCTTGCGACACTCCCTGCTTGGCTATCGGAGTAGATGAACACTGTGTATTCATTTTTAAAACTATATTGTGGGGCAATCTGATCCATTGGCATACCCAGTATTGGATCTACCTTTATTTCTTCATATAGCTTTTTGTAGACCTTACCTTGTCCTTGACTTATTGGAGGAGGCCACTTCAATCCCAACACATCTGCCTACACCTTCCGAGAGCGATTCTGGCCTTGTGCGTGGTTTTTTCGATGTGAGAATTCCATGTAAGCTTCTGATCAAAGATTACCCCTAGGTACTTAACTTCTTTAGCAAATGGAATTTCCACTCCGTTAATTTGTGGCTTTTGTAGACCTTGCAAATTTCTCTTTTTTGTAAACGGTACCAGTGTAGTTTTGTGAGGGTTCACTGCCAGTTCCTCCTCCCTACACCAGCCACTTACTACATTAAGCGCCATTTGGGTGCGCTCCGATATCGTGTTTGGAAACCGTCCTCTTACGACGACAGCAAGATCGTCCGCATACCCTAGGCACTGAATACCTTCATCGGACAGCCGTACTAGAAGAGTATCTACAAGAATCGCCCACAAAAGGGGCGATAACACGCCTCCCTGAGGGCAACCCCTCCCCACCCCCGCCGTGATGGTTGCCTCTCCCAGGGTGGATGTGATTATCCTATTCCCTAGATTGACTGCAAGCCACCTGCAGATGATGGGTTATACCTGGTTATAGATATTGGAGACGCATTATTGAATGCTCCCTCTATATCCAGAAAAGTAGCTACTGCTATTTCCTTGTCGTCGATCAACTTGGAAAGTATCCTGTTTAAGTCATCCAGAGCCAGGTCTGTTGACTTGCCTTGTTGTTAGGCATACTGACGCTCGCTTAGAGGGCGAGTTATCAGAGCGTTGTCCTTTATGTACCTATCTACTAGCTTTTCCAAAGTCTTAAGCAGGAAGGACGTTAGGCTAATTGGTCTATATGATTGGGGCGTTTGGTCTGATATTCTACCTACTTTCGGAAGGTAGATGACCTTCACCTTCCTCCATATTACCGGAGTATATTTCCAAGCTAGGCTAGCCTTGAAGATCTTACTGAGTTGCGGCACTAATGCCTCTTTACCATTCTGCAGTAGGGCTGGATAGATTCCATCCTCTACCGGTGATTTAAATGGTTGGAATTCATCTATCGCCCATCTTATTTTATCTGGTCTTGTAATAGCAGTGGCAATTTGCCAGTCTTCCCGACTGGGTCTACCTACCTCTTGGAGATTTCTGGCTACCTCTGTGCTCTTGTCAGCAACTCCAAGCTTTCCTGAGCCGTTTCTGCATAGTTCCCGTCCGTTTTCTTCACATCTCGATTTTCTTCATTTTTCTGTCGAACAAATTCTAATTTGAAATTACTTTTAATTTGGAGAATGTTCTCTTGGAAAGTTACATCACGTGACCTGATTAATTTATTATTTTCTCTACACCATATGCGATACCCATCTACACCATCATAGCCAATTAAAAAAAATACCTTTCATGGCCTTTTTATCCATTTTCTTTCTTCGTTGTTTAGGTATATGAGCATAGCATGTAGTTCCAATAATTCTAAGATGCTTAATGCTTGGTTTCTTCCCAGTCCATAATTGTATTGGTGATTTTCCTTCTATTCTAGAAGAACCACTGAGATTGAGAATATATTTAGCTGTATTTATCATCTCAGCCCACAATCCTTGAGGAATTTCTTCATGGGAGTGCATAAGAGCTCTAGCTGTTTCTACCAGCGTTCTATTTTCTCTTTCTGAAGAACCATTTTGTTGCGGTGTATACGGCATAGTAAAGCGTTGTTTTACTCCATACTTAGCTAAAATCTCTTTAACTTCTTTATTATCAAACTCTCCTCCATTGTCACAAAGCAGTTCTTGCACTGTATGACCTGCAGCTCTTATCTGAAGCAACATTTCTTGCAGCTTAGAAGAAACTTCTGACTTATGTTTGATAAAAAATACTTCACGAAAACAAGTAAAATCGTCTTTAAATAAAACGTAGTATCTAAACCCTGACATAGAATTTAAAAATGGACCACATACATCCGTATGAATACGTTCTCCAGGTAGAGTTGCATGTTCTCTTGTACCAAATTTTCTTCGATTGGCTTTTCCAAACACACATCCTTCACATATTTCGCTATCGAGATATACTTTGATTCCAAATTCTCTTTCTATTAAGTTTTTCACATGTCTTTTGTTTTGATGACCTAGTCTTTCGTGAAATAACTGTAGTTGTGATTGATTTGATATGTTATTCAATTCAGGTAATTTCGTAATAGTGTTTATATTTAGTTTAAATAATCCGGAATTTTGGCTTCTGTAACCTTCAAGAACAACTATATTATCAATTTTTAGAAAACATTTTGTGGCTCTGGAGATAAATTGACTATTTGGTTTTTTATCTTGAGCAGCGAGAACGGAAAACAAATTTTTCTTGATTTTTGGTACAAGCCAAACATCACTAAGAATTAGTGTGTTTTTTTATTATTGACCAATGTTTCAAAAATTATTGTTCCTCTTCCTAGGGCTTCAATTGATTCACCACTTGCATGAGCTGTTGTGAAAGGTTCATAAGTATCAAATAATTCTGGACAAAATGTAATGTGATTTGTAGCACCATTATCTACATACCAGTTACGAACCACTTCTTTTGAATTAAAACATTCATTTGAACAGACTAGAATGACGTTAGCTTTTGAATTTGTAGTACTTGGCTTAGGGGGTTTGCCATCAGCACGCCATTTGGGACACATTTTAACTTTATGACCTTTTTCTTTACAATATTTGCAATACCAATTCTTGAACTTATTTTTATTTGGATATGAAGACGTACCAGTAAAAAGAACTTCTTGATTCGCCTTATTTTTATCTTTTTCATTCAAGGCTTTCTCATAAACACACAATTGATTCGTAAGGTTGTCTATTGTTCTATTATTTTTGGATATTAACATCCAACTAGATCTAAATGAGAAATAATTGTCTGGTAATGTTCCTAAAATTTTACAAATTAGCAACACTTCTGGTAGTTCAATTGCATTTTCTTTTTGAACTGCTAATTTCATTTCATTCCAAAGATTTTTAAGCTTAGACATATGTGTGGCTACATCGTCATTTGGTTCTTTTTCAAAGCTAAAGAATTCTAAACAGAGATCATAAACTTTTTCTTCTGTTGCACCATCAAATAGTCTATTTAATTCTTGCCATATTTCTTTTGCTGTTGAAAATCTCATAATTTTCTTTAAAGTATCTTCGGTCATATTGGTTGTTAGGATAATCATTGCACTGCTTTCTACTTTTCTGTACTCTTTCAACTCTTTTTTGTACTTGATACCTTCTGCCTACGTAGCATTTTCTGCTAAAGTTGTAGGTTCTTTTAGTGTACCTTCTACAATTTCTAGAGCTCCAATAATACCTCTTAGTAATATGCAAATTTTAAATTTCCACGTAGACCAATTTGATTTACCTTCTAAAAGTCCAATTTGTACTTTTGTATAATCCATTTTGTCAACTAAATCTGTGACGACAAAAATTGGGGTATATTTATTTATTGCGTTCCTGGGCCCATAACCTGTTGAAGCAAACCCAATAACACAGAAATACTCTATTAAAAGACTTTTATGTTTAAAGAAAAATTATAATAATGACAACTATTAAAATTATATATGACAAGTATCAATTTGTATATTATAAACAAGTACATAACAACTAGTAAACTAGAAGGAAAAACCTAGAAAATGATAATATTTCAACAGTTTCAAATTACGTGCAGGGACCAATTTCTTCGAATGTACAGCTACGAAGCTTTGACTCAAGTTTCGTTTAAATTTTTGAGTGTTTTGGATCCACTTGGTTGGATCTGCTTTACGTTTCCTTGGTTTTGTTGGAATGGCATAACCTGTCGCAGTAGGACTGTTTATATCAATCGAAGTATTAGTTGCTGTGCTCCATGAACGTTGACGACGGTGTGTTTCTTGATTGTAAGTGGGATCGTCGTCACGTCCTTTTTGGGCTAATTAGAACCCAAAAAGCACGAAATGTTTCGCCTAATGTTACTAATTTCCAGTCGTCATTTAAGAGTCTGGTAATTAGTAATTTTATGGCGAAACGCTCAATGTTTTCCAACTGTGAGGAGGACATTTCAACTGGGGCATTGCATATGTCCCATTGCATATGGCCCCCAGACCTGATGTTTTTGAAGAAACACCAAAAATTTCAGTGCCAAAATTGAATATTGGCAACAGAACCAGGATATCAAGATGTACATTAGTGGGTATTTTATAAAGAAACTAAAAAAAAACAGTGAAGTGCACTGCATGTATGAACATTTTCTGTGAAAATAATACTGCTGATAATGATTTTATTGACGCTCGTCAGTATGAACATAGTCTGTTACAAAGAGGTAATCGTTGTTTCAATTTTATATGTCCTATTTATATTATTGGATACCAAGAATATGCCATCTAGAACACTTATCGACTCACTTATTTAATTTTATTGAATTTAGTAAAGCGTTGTCTGCAGGTATTGTTTTGTTTAAGTTTGTAACATTCACTTGTATTTTCATGTTGTCAAATAAGACAGTTATATAGTTGTCATTTTTACATTAAAAGATCATTCCAGTACCAGTTTTTCATTTTCATATAATCACAATAATCCAAAAGGTTATGGGCCCAGATTACGTGAAATTGCAAAGGAAGATTAACTGCAGTAAATATCGTTATTTATTTTGTGCAAGAATTATTGGTGAACTCAAAAAAAGAAAATTGGAAAGCAATTTATTTTTTGAAGTTTTGAAACCGATAATTATTAAAATACAAAATAAATGGAAGGCGATCGCGTTAATATTGAAAAGCTGGAAAGCGGCAGCAACTGGCTAACATGGAAGTTTCAAATGCGTCAGATTTTAGAAGCTAACGAACTTTTTGACTACGTTGATGGAACAAACGTCAAACCGACAGGTGAATGTACAAATTATGCGAAGGAAATTGTGACTTGGAAGAAGGCGGATGCAATGGCCAGACGAGCAATTTCCACGACTTGTATGAAACAGGCATTACTGCAGATTATGAATTGTGAAACAGCTCAAGAGATGTGGGAGACGCTCAAAAGTACGTATGAGCAAACATCAAAGGCAAATATTTTATTTTTACAACAAAAATATTATGGCTACACAAAACAACCGGAAGATGACATTGCGACATTTTTATCAAAATTAATGGAAATAGTGCAGCAATTACGTGATCAAAAAGAAATTATTTCTGAGTCCATGGTAATTTCGAAGATTTTAATGTCACTACCGTCCGAGTTTAATCATTTCCATAGTGCATGGGAATCTGCAAACGCAGATAGTCAAACTTTGGCAAATTTGCGGGCTCGTTTGATGGCAGAAGAGCTTCGTTTGAAGTCGCAGGGTCAAGTTCAAGAAGTAGAGGCGCTAATGGCTAAGAGAATCTTCTCGAAGAAACAAATCAATAATTACAAGAAAGGAAATTCATGTAATAATAACAAAGCGACAGATAAAAATGACAAACCGAAAGGCAAATGCTTCAAATGTGGGAAAAAGGGCCACTGGAAAAGGGAATGCTCGGAAAAGAAGACTAACTTCAACGGGAGAAAAGAAGAAAATTCAACTGATGCTTTTATTTGTTACAAAACAACAAATAGAGACCAAGATACTTGGATTTTGGACACAGGTGCAACTGATCACATGAGTCATCGCCGAGAATGGTTCGAAAACTATACGGAAATAACTGAACCAATTACAGTTGGTAATGGTGACAAGATAATGGCTCTGGGCAAAGGCGATATCAACATTTTTGCTTTTAATGGAGATGAATGGATTCGCAAACGAGTCATGGGAGTCTTGTTCGTGCCGGAACTTAAGAAAAATTTGTTTTCATCGGGAAAGGTGTTAGATCGCGGGCATCAATTGAACATGAACAACGAAGGTTGCAAATTGCTGAAAGATGGAAACATTGTTGCAGTGGGAGTTCGCAGAAAAAGTTTGTTCCAAATGTTGTTCAGAACAATACAACCATCAAAGATTGAAACTACAGCGAGTGTAGCAATCAAAAACGCTACACTTCGTTCATGGCACGAACGTCTAGGACATCAGAATTCGACACACGTGAAGAAGTTTCTACTAAGTCGGGGTATAGATTTCATTGATGAGGAATTTGCATGTGAAGCTTGTGTCTATGGAAAGCATCATCGAAGCAGTTTCAAGAGTCGCGAAGAAAAGTCAAAGATGTGTGGCGAAATCATTCATACTGACGTGTGTGGTCCGTTTCAGACGAATTCAATTGGTGGATCCAGATATTTTTTGTTGCTCAAAGATGATTATTCTCATTTTCGTTTCGTATATTTCATGAAACAAAAATCAGAAGTAGCGAGTATTATCGAAAAATGTGTTAAACTGATTCAGAAGAAGCATGGTCACAGTGTTCGCAATATCAGATCTGACAACAGCACAGAGTTTGTCAATGAAAAGCTGAAAGTTTTCTTTGAAGCAGCTGGAATTCATCATCAACGAACTGTGCCATATACACCAGAGCAGAATGGTTGTGCAGAAAGGGAAATACGAACTATCGTTGAATCAGCAAGGACAATGCTTGAGGCAAAGAAGATTGATAGGAAATTCTGGGCGGAAGCAGTAAATACAGCAGTTCATGTGCTAAATCAAACTGGAACAAGCACAGTTGACAACAAATCACCGTATGAATTATGGCATAACAAGGAGGCGAAGCTAGACCATTTACGGATTTTTGGTTCGGAAGTATTTATTCACATTCCAAAAGAAAAACGTCAGAAGCTCGACGCGAAGGCAGAAAAATGTATGTTTGTTGGTTATGACAATAATTCAAAGGGATATCGAGTTTGGAATTCGAAAACTAGTAAAATCGAGATCTCACGAGACGTCGTTTTTTTGTTAGAAAATTCAATGGGAACACTCGATATTTGTGTTGAAGAAAATGCTAGTGTAGTCAGTAAGAATGAAAATAACGAAAACGAAGACAATTATGGTATTGACAAAGGTGCAGAAAATGAAAATGACGAAGATAAGGACACAAATGAATGTGCGTCACTAGATCAACAGAAAAATCGTGGTATGACCTGCGATCTTGATAGCAGAAATATTGTCAATAGGCGTCTACGTGATCGTAACACATTAACACATCTGGTATCTGGTGAACATTCTGCAATGTTGGCAGTCAGTGACGAGCCAAGAACGTATGAGCAGGCAATTCAGTCGATTGATTACAAGCAGTGGGAGCGAGCAATGGATGAAGAGTACGATTCACTTATGAAAAATCATACTTGGATTTTGGTCGATGCGCCAGTTGATCAAAAAGTGATTGACAATCGCTGGGTCTACAAGGTCAAAGAAAATCCGGATGGGAGTGTTAATCGGTATAAGGCACGATTGGTAGTACGAGGCTTTACACAAGAGTACGGAATCGATTACCAGGAAACATTTAGTCCAGTGGTGAAGTTTACATCAATCAGAGCGATCCTAGCATTGGCTGCGGCAAAGCGTATGACACTAAAACAGTTTGATGTGAAAACGGCTTTTCTAAATGGCGATTTAGAAGAAAATGTTTATATGAGCCAGCCAATTGGATATAATGACAACAGTGGCCGAGTGTTTAAACTATACAAAAGTTTATATGGTTTGAAGCAGGCTTCGCGCTGTTGGAATAAGAAGCTTACTTCTTTCCTTAACAGTTTTGGTTTCAAAGAGAGTGGATCCGATCCATGCGTTTTTGTTAGCTACGGAAAAGATGGAATGTTAATTTTGGCAATTTACGTTGACGATGGATTGATTGCAGCAGAAAAACAAGAAGCCATTAAGCCGGTCATTAGACACTTACAGAGAGAATTTGAGATCAAAATTTTTGAGCTGAAATGTTTTTTGGGACTCGAAATTGATCAGCTTTTGGATGGATCGATTCATGTTCATCAACAAGGATATGCAAGAAAGGTTCTTGATCGTTTTGATATGACATATTGTAAGACAGTGACAACTCCATTAGCTAGTTCACAAAACCTCGGAGATTTTGAAGCTGATAAAAAAATCGATTTTCCTTATCGAGAGGCAGTCGGGAGCTTGATGTATCTGGCCGTTGCAACCAGACCAGATATTAGTTTCGCAGTTGGAAGTGTCAGTCGATATTTGGAAAAACCAGCTACTGCACATGTGAATGCAGTAAAACACATTATGAAGTATATCAAAGGTACAATGAACAAAGGAATACGTTTAGTAAGCGGAAATAATTTAGACTTTTGCGGGTATAGTGATGCCGACTATGCTGGAGACACGCAAACACGAAGATCAACATCAGGTTATGTTTTCATGCTTGGAGGAAGTGTAATTAGCTGGGGATCAGAACGACAAAAATCCGACGCACTATCCACAACAGAATCCGAGTATGTGGCAGCGTCACAAGCTATAAAAGAACTTGTCTGGTTGAAGAATCTCTTATGTGATCTTCGACAAGTTAAATTGGATGTACCAGTTTTATTTATGGATAATCAAAGCGCAATACGACTTGTGAAGAATCCAGAGTTTCATAAGAGAACTAAGCATATTGACGTACGTTACCATTTTATCCGAGAGAAATTCAAAGATGAATTTTTTTGAATTACAATATGTTCAAACAGATGACCAGGCAGCCGATATCATGATAAAGGCATTATCAAAATTGAAACATCAACATTTTTGTCAAATGTTGAATGTATTGTCAAAGTGAATGTTGACATTGACTTGTAACAAAAAGTGGGAGTATTGAATTTAGTAAAGCGTTGTCTGCAGGTATTGTTTTGTTTAAGTTTGTAACATTCACTTGTATTTTCATGTTGTCAAATAAGACAGTTATATAGTTGTCATTTTTACATTAAAAGATCATTCCAGTACCAGTTTTTCATTTTCATATAATCATAATAATCCAAAAAATTTGTTGTCGAAAGAAATAAATTTCAATATTTTTAATTGCTGTACTGAACATGCTAGTGGAGAAAAAGCCTGCCGATTAATTATTAGATGCACCATATTTTTTGGGTGCAAAAAGGTAAATAAAATAGCGGCAGGCAAAGACTCCAAATTCATCAAATATATGCATATCCATAAAAATGTGACTTGCATAGACCCTATAAAGGTACAAGCGCATAATAGTTACCTGAATAGGGTCAAAAGAAAAAAAGAAAATTGGATCTATGGATAAAATAGCGGCAGGCAAAGTCTGCAAATTTATACAATATATCCCAGCAAACACAATGACGTCATTTGACGTCATTTTTAGGTCAGGATTGGTCGCAGACAAAATATACGACAGGTAAATACGTCTCTTTGACGTCACTTTCACGTCATTTTTAGGTCATTGTAGATTGCAGACAGTATATGTCCAATTAATAACGTCGCAAAGACGTCATTAAAATGACGACATCTGTGACGACAGGTGAAAACGTCTCTTTGACGTCACTTTCACGTCATTTTTAGGTCATTGTAGATTGCAGACAGTATATGTCCAATTAATGACGTCGCATAGACGTCATCAAAATGACGACATCTGTGACGACAGGTGAAAACGTCTTTTTGACGTCATTTTCACGCCATTTTCTATGATGACCCAAATATGAATATACATTATTATTATAAACACAAATAATAATAAAAATAAATAAAAAATTCAATTGAATTTTTATTCTATTTAAAGATTGAATTGGGCTTAATTGTTTTTGAAAAAAGTATATACTTATATAATAAAAACGTGATCAGGAGTAATCTTAAACAAAATAAAAACATTATTTTCTGACAGAGCTCTCACTCAATAATATAATATATTTGAATCTTTTAAACATTACTTGTTTGCCGCTATATTTGAACTTCAATGTCATTGGTATAGCTGTGAAGTGATGATAGATTTGTTAATGCATTATTGGTTGATAATTATTACTACGTTGCCGCCTCGATTCTATTGTTTCTATGTATTAGGATATATGCTTCCTTATTAATGCCTCTATTGGAAGTTATATACTTATATACTGACAGTTTTCAATTTTTCTATCGATAAATTAATAATAATATGTCATTTGATATCTATATGACAACAATAACAAGAGAGATATCAAAAACTTCAGATCATCAAGAACTTTATCAGTGCAAAATATTGCTACTGCTGGCAACGCTGATCTAAATTTGTCAGTCTGCTTCGTCTGCGACTGCGTCACACCTCACACCAATGGACCATTGTGTTGTAGGGATGGCGATTCTTTCCAAAAAAGATCGATTTTTAAATCGATTCGAATCGTAACCTGATGAATCGATTCATAAAAAATCGAGGTCTAAAAGATCGATTTCTAAAAAATCGATTTTTTTCAAGTTTGTATTTACAATGTAAATATAAATCCATTTAATGAAAAACAAGAAAGATACCATAATAAACAATCTCTGGGATCTCTAATCAGTGAAATCAGGGATTTTTTTAGTTCAGGGAATTCGATAATAACAATTATTTTTATTACAATATCAAAGTATCAGATCAGATATATAAGTAAAATTAATATAGTAAAATTAATACCTATTTAGAGGTACCAGCCGTTTTAGTAACTTAACGTATGCGGCTTCTTGAACCATCTGACATTAACATGAAATCAAAATTTGACGTAACTTCAAAAACGTGACATCTAATAAATTAGTAACGACGTTCATTTTTGTTGGTAATTTTTTGTTTCAACCGATTTATTAATAATAAATATACCTATTTAGAGGTATAGTAAATTTTATACCCATTTAGAATAAGACCATCCTTATTTATTATTAATAAATCGGTTGAAACAAAAAATTACCAACAAAAATGAACGTCGTAACTAATTTATTAGATGTCACGTTTTTGAAGTTTCGTCAAATTTTGATTTCATGTTAATGTCTGATGGTTCAAGAAACCGCATACGTTAAGTTACTAAAACGCCTGGTACCTCTAAATAGGTATTAATTTTACTATACCAGCCGTTTTAGTAACTTAACGTATGCGGCTTCTTGAACCATCTGAACCCGCATGAAAAAAATTAGGTTATGACCTTTGTCATGTCAAATGCTTGACATATTTCTTATTGCATTGGCGTAGTGACTTCAAATTTCATATTATCAGTGGCGGTTTGTAATAATACAAATTAATTTTATGAAATTCATAAAATTCTAAAGATGTTGACATAATAAAAGAATATAAAAGAAGCGCACTAATTTTAAAAACATTGTTTTATTAACTAGATACATAGTTTTCTTAAAAAAATATGGCAATTCAGAGTTCGATTAAGTACAAATTCTAGATTTTAAAAAAATGACAACGTGATCTTCAAGGCAAAGTTTAATTAGTTTCTAAATCAGAATAACTTTCGGAAAGTGATAGTTCATCATCGGATTCATTGGATACAGAGATCACCATAGGTTCGATGTTTAGTAGGTCCAGTTTGTTTTCTACTTCCCATGCTTCAGAAATAATTTTCTCTGTATGATTTATGTAATTCTGCCAGTGTTGCTCCGGTACATTTTTTACAACGTCATTCCATACTTTTAAGACTTCAGTAGGTGACCTTGCAGTTTTCGTAATAGCTTGGTCATAATGCCTTTTAGTTTTTGACCATACCATTTCGATGGCATTAAAATGGCAATGATAGGGTGGTAGCCTGAGAACACAATGACCATGCTCGGCAGCGTATTTGTCTAAATGATAATTTTTTTCTGGCAAAACTTGCTTTTCAATTATATTCCAAACAGCATCCTTTAAAATGTGATTTGGAAAAGGAATATTCTTTTTTTTGAGCCATTCTAACATGCGTGTTTTACTCCAACTTTTTCTTGGGATTTCTTCATCCAGGCGACTGTGATACGTTGCGTTATCCATTATAATTAACGATGGTTCTTCCAAGTTTACAATTATTAGTTGCTGTTTAAACCAATTTTCAAAATTTTCGGTGTTCATGTTATCATGGTAATCGCCTGTTTTTTTATTGCATTTAAAAATAAGCGATGCATTTGCCACAAAACTTTTTTTATTACCGGCATGAACAATTACATATCGTGTCCCACTTCCAGTTATTTTTAAATCACTGTGTTTAGTACCATCTTGCCACATTCTTCTGTCCCCGCTTTTACTAAAAACCCATGTCTCATCCAGAAAAACAGGTGTAAAGAGCTTTTCGCTTTTAGCAGCATGGTATTTGTTCAAAAATAATATTCTTTTTAATCTGACTGCAGGCATTTCCAATAAATGTTTTCTTCCATCCTGTTTTTTGAAATGAAAACCCATTTTTTTAATTCCCAAATATAACGAACCTTTGGAAATCTTAGTTTCTGGAGACTCTTCGATAAATTGCCGTAAAATAGTTTCTACTGTGATTTTATCCTTTCGCGCATACATTTTATAAATTACTTCCCTCAAACAATGCAGGGTAATTTTTGTAATTCGGGTTTTGCTCCGGGAAACGCTTGCAGACATATTTCTTCTAAATTCGAAATCTGTAGCTCTGTTTGGGTTTTCAAGATTATATAATGTGCTTTCTGGAACTTTTAGTGCTTCGGACGCTTTTTGAATTGCCTTAAGTCGACAAGACAACACACTAAAACACCAGTCTCTTTACTACAAGAATTTACTGTTCACCTGCAAATAGTTTCACCATTATATGGAGAGGTGATCTGTGACAATCCTTCATTTCCATTTAAATGTACTGTAACAGTAGGCTCAGTTACAGCACAAGGATATGCCGTTAATAAAAAAGAAGCTAAACAAAAGTCTGCTCATGAAGCTCTATCAAAATTAGGATTTGGAACTCTAAATGGAATAGTGAATATTAGCAACAGAAAAACAGGAGTTACAGGAGTAAATTACATTGGGTTACTAATTGAACATGCTTCAAAGCATCATTTTTCATTACCTGTGTACAATGACTGTATGCCTCAAAATTTCCAATTTGTTATTGAATGCCAATTTTTGAACTTAAAGACTGTAGGAAGAGGACCAAACAGAAAACAAGCTAAAAAAGGCATTGATTTCTTGTACTCTACAAAAAAATAAAAAGTATTTACAGTCCACTGACAATATTACTGCATCTATCTAAATATTTAAATAAATTAAACTTGGTAGTTTGAACATTTGGTCCTTCGAGCCGGATTTGTGCAAGTGCAGATGCAGTTTTTCTTCAAAGGCTACAAGATATCTGTAAGTCCGTTTTGTTATCCTTTTCCATTATTTCACCACCCCGAAACATTCTATGAGACAGGGGAGTAGGTTTTCAGTTGATTTTATTTACAAATTACAATTTTCCCTTTGAGGTTAAATAATTTCTTTATTACAATTCATCACCGAACGGTTTTTCATATTTACGGCTTACTATAATAATAAACACGTTTTTACAATAATTACAATATTATCTCCGTTTTGTTTAGAAGCAAAACACAGTTTATTTTAGTTTTCATTCGTTCTAACGGGATTTGCAGTGAAAAAATCGTTGATTTATGTAGTATTGTCGGCTTGATAATTGAATATATTTTGGAATATACTTATTTTATTTAATTGACAAAAGTTAGTGTCATTTTGTGTATTCTGAAGTTCTTTAACCGCCTCTATTAATATTATAACAATAAATTTATTACATCCAATACTCTTGGAAGTAGTTGAGAAGTAGCTTTTATTCCTCTTCAATTCTTTAAATTTCAATACGTTTACAACTTTGACAATGCCGAAACACAATAAATTAAATCAATTATCAAAGAAAAGAATATTAATAAGTAATACGCTGGCAAGATTTGAAACTTTTTTAACAGAACTGGAAAGTGATCCGGAAAAAATTATCACTTTAACGGATCGCTTCAACAGATTTGAATGTGTTTTAGATGAATATTCGGCAATTCAATTAGAAATTGAAGAAATGTCGGATGACGATCCAGGTAGTATAACAGAAAATTTTAATGACCGAATGCAATTTGAAAATCGGTACTATGATTTATTAGCTAAAGCTAAATCAAAAATTAAAGACGTAGAACCCGAGGATGATAGGCTATCCAGCGCGAACTCTCATGGTAGTAATCGTTCAATGAATTTCAATCTTTCAAAAAATGTAAGACTCCCTAAAATTTCCTTGCCTACATTCGCCAGTCACGCAAATTGCTGGGCATCATTTTATGATAGATTTAAATCGCTTATTCATGATGACCAAAATCTTTCGATTTCCGAAAAATTCTTTTATTTGCAATCGGCGTTATCAGGTGAAGCCGCGAAATTAATCGAGGATCTGGAGAGTACAGATAGAAATTATGAAATAGCGTGGAATTTGCTTAAAGAAAGATATGAGGATTCGAAATCTTAAGTAAAAAATCACTTGCAACTTATTGTAGATTTACCTATTTTAGTAAAGGAATCATTTATGGGGCTACGCAACTTTTTAGATACTATACAAAAAAATTTAAGAGCCCTGAATCATCTCGGTGAACCGGTGGATAAATGGGACACTTTATTATTATTCTTGTTAGTCGATAAATTAGGCAAAACCACTAAGAGAGAGTGGGAAACTAAAACAAATGCTGTTAAGTCACCCTCTATGGATAAATTTACAGAATTCTTGAAAGAACGATGTAGTATCTTAAAGGGTATTTCTGAAAAACACAGTATACCATATAAAATTGTTCCTAAAATTAATAATAAAACTCAGAGTCTATCGTCCACGGATAGCATAAGAAAGCTTTGCATATTTTGTAATAGCTCTGATCACTGGATCTATCATTGTGAAAGATTTTTAGAACTAGACATTCAAGAGAGAATTAGTAGTATTAAAAAGGCTAAGGCTTGCACAAACTGCTTGCGCAAGGGGCATATGCCGCCATCTTGCAGATATTTTGCTTGCAAGACATGTAATAAAAAACACAATGTCCTATTGCATATTAATACTCCAAATAAAGATAATAAAGGAAATAACAAAACTCAAAGCAACATTTCGAAAAATACCACAATTGCTACCACACAAATTGACCAATCAAGCTCATTGAGCATGAACTCCTCAACCACAGTTCCAAACTCTTTCGTATTTTTGTCCACTGCTGTAATTTACATTTGTGACTATAAAAATAATCCTGTACGTTGTAGAGCCTTGCTCGATAGTGGTAGTCAGTCTTGTTTTGTAACTAGGGAACTTGCTAATAGATTGAAAATACCATTCCAAAACATAGATGTAACGGTTAAAGGTACAAACGCGGTAGATGCTGGAAATGTTAATAAAGCTATATATGCTACTATAAAAAGCACTAACTCTTCATTTACCGCTAAGCTGCCGTTTCTTGTATTGAAAGACATAACGGAAAATATCCCTCAATATACTTTCTCTAATGTTTCAATTAACATTCCCAAAAAATATAACTTAGCAGATCCAAATTTTAGGAAATCCTCAAAAGTAGATGTTCTCTTAGGCTGTAGTATTTTCTATGAATTGTCACTAAATAATAAAATTAGATTAGGGGAAGGTTTGCCAATGCTCCAAGAATCCCAGTTGGGTTGGATAGTCTCAGGAACTTATGATGTGGAAAATAAGGCATCTGTATGTCTAACTTCTACTT
This sequence comes from Lochmaea crataegi, assembly GCA_947563755.1. NCBI lineage: Eukaryota > Metazoa > Arthropoda > Insecta > Coleoptera > Chrysomelidae > Lochmaea > Lochmaea crataegi. Next base: position 16,252,104 of record OX387437.1, read on the forward strand.
TGAGATACGATATCCAAGACCAACTTGAAAATTTTTGGAAAATAGAAGAAGTTCCTTTAGAGGATAAACCCAGGTACTCTAAGGAAGAAATGGAGTGTGAACAGCATTTTGTTCAATCTCATTATAGAGAACTTGATGGAAGATTTGGAGTAAAACTCCCCTTTAGAGAAAATTCAGCTTCACTAGGCGAAAGCAAAGAAATAGCAGTCCGAAGATTTTATAATTTAGAAAAAAAGTTAAATCTAAATGAAAATCTGAAATCGGAATATTTTAAGTTCATAAATGAATACAAGGCATTAGGTCATATGACTCAAATAATGAATCAAACCAATGAAAGTAAGAATTGTTACTTACCACATCACTGCATCCTGAAATCAGACTCTTTGACCACTAAAGTTAGAGTTGTATTTGACGGATCCTGTAATACCACTTCAGGTAAATCGTTAAACGATGTTCTCATGGTAGGACCCAAAATTCAAGAAGATATTTTTAATATTCTTTTACGATTTCGAAAAAATATTGTAGCATTTACAGCCGACATTGAAAAGATGTATCGACAAATAAATGTCCACCCAGATGATTGTAAAAAATATCAACGAATACTTTGGCGCGAAGCTGCGTCTGAACCTGTCTGCGAGTTTGACTTAAAAACAGTTACTTATGGTCTAGGCCCTAGTTCTTTCCTAGCAACTCGTTGTTTAAAACAGTTGGCAATTGAAAATGAAAAAATACATCCAGAAGCAAGTAATGTTATTCAGAGAGACTTCTATATGGACGATCTGATTTCAGGAACCACAAGCATAGAGCAAGCTGTGTTTCTAATAACACAAGTTATAAAGATTAAAATTCGGGAAAATTTCCTTTGAGGCAGTGGGTCTCAAATAAACCCGAAGTACTAGAAACCTTGTTTATAGAGACTGATGTCTCTCAATTCCTAATAAAGGCCTCTGACAATACAAAAACGTTAGGGATATATTGGTAATCAAAAGAAGATACTTTCGGATATGCGGTAAATAAAATAGAAATAAAAATTCTCAGCAAACGGATAATTTTAGGTATAATATCCCAAATATTTGATATTTTAGGCCTAATTAGTCCTGTGATTATAACGGCAAAAATTCTATTACAGAAATTATGGTCTCTGCATCTAGGCTGGGATGATAAGCTACCTGATGATTATGCTAAATATTTTTTTGAATTTTACGATAACATAGTATATGTTAATGAAATTAAAATTTCTAGGCTTATTTTATTACCTCAGTCTAATTATTTTGAATTACATTGCTTTAGCGATGCGTCTACTTTGGCTTACGGTGCCTACATATATATACTATCAAAAAATAGTGTCGGAAATTCTCTTGTTAAATTAATTTGCGCTAAGTCCAGGGTAGCCCCTCTGAAATTAGTCACCTTACCTAGGTTAGAGTTATGTGCGGCTTTATTATCCGCACAACTATGCAACAAGGTTTTGAATTCATTATATATCTCATTTTCTCGTATATTCTTCTGGTGTGACTCCACTATTGTGCTAGGATGGATGGATAAATCGTGACACCCTTAAAACGTTCGTGTCGGTCAAATTCAAAACCTAACCCAATCCTGTAATTGGAGATACGTTCCTACAAAATTAAATCCCGCCGATTTAGTATCCCGAGGTACTGATCCTCTTAATTTAATTAATACACCGTTGTGGTGGAAGAATGGCCATCTTCTCCTAGTGATGCGCTCGTTGTACCAGAAACAAAGGATATCGTATCCTTTGTCTCTTTGAATGAATATACTGATTTTTCTCTGTTGGAAAGATATTCTAAATATGAGCATTTAGTAAGAGTAGTTGCGTACATGTTAAGATTCATTTACAAAATCAAAAATAGACCAAGTACAACGTCCGTTCCTAATCTTATCTCTTCTGCGGAATTAGAAAATAGTAAAAGGGCGCTGATAAAGTTGGCTCAATATCGTTCATTCAAAACTGAAATACAAAATCTGAAAAATTCCAGAACCCTACCTACAAGTACTAAAATTTTGGGTTTAGACCCATTTTTAGACATCGACGGCATTTTACGGGTAGGAGGTATAGGCTTCGCAAGGCTAATATAAGTTATAATAAAAAACACCCTATCATACTGGGTTCTAACTGTCATTTCACTCATTTAATAATTATTCGTGAACATGAAACCAGCCTACATGCTGGAACTCAAATTGTCTTAGCCAATCTGAGGAATGAATTTTGGCCCATGAAGGGCAGACAATTAGTTAAAAAAGTGATAAGAACATGTTTTAAATGCTTTAAGGCTAAACCGAAAAATGTAACTCAAAAAATGGCCGACCTACCTATTGAAAGAATTTCTGTTTCAAGAGCATTTCATACTGTGGGAATAGATTACGCCGGCCCTTATTTAATAAAAGACATTAAATTTAGAAATAAAAGGTACATAAAATCCTATATTTGTATTTTCATTTGCTTTTCTTCTAAGGCTGTTCATATTGAATTAGTGAGTGACCTGACTGCTGAGGGTTTTTTGAATGCCCTCAAAAGATTTATATCTAGAAGAGGTCTTTGCAGACATATATATTCAGACAATGCATCCAATTTTGTAAGGGCTGCAAAGGAACTTCATGAATACACAAGTTTTTGCCAAGAACAAAATTTTCAAAATTTTCTTGCTATTAAAAATATTACTTGGCATTTTATTCCTCCGGTCTCCCCGCACGTCGGTGGTTTGTGGGAACGAACTGTTCGTTCTGTAAAGCATCATTTAAAAAGAATTTTGACAGAAATATATTTAACTTTCGAAGAGTTTTATACTCTCTTGTCTCAAATAGAGTGTATCCTGAATTCCCGTCCCATCTTACCCCTTACGGACGATCCTGAAGATCTAGAAGTCTTGACTCCAGGCCACCTGCTTGTGGGATCATCGTTACAAGTTTTACCTGAGCCAGACTTACCAGAAAACTTTAAAATTTGTTCTTCCCGATATAAGCACCTACAATTAATGCTTGTGCATTTTTGGAAACGTTGGTCCTCTGAATATTTAAGTAGCCTGCAGCAAAGGCATAAATGGTGGAAGCATTCCGAAAATATTAATCCTGGAACTATGGTGCTATTGAAGGAAGATAATAATTCTCCGATGAATTGGAAGCTAGGAAGAGTAACTGCTGTAATACCCATTATAATTGGTGTGCCCATGCGAAAAATTGAAAAATTCTACTTCCCAAACACGTTAGGTAAATAACTATTAAAAACTTGTAAAATTTTTGAAAATTCGTTGTATTTTTAATCCATTAGTCCAAATTGCAAACAGATTTTTTGAGGAATTTTTGATTTAAAAATTCGAAAATGTTTAAAGTTTGGGACATAGTGAGGGTACAATATATTTGTTATTTTTTAAATATACCATATAATTGTTATTAATTATGACTTTTACATCATACTTAGAAAATTATTAACAAATGGGATGCATCCAACCACACGACATCCATAAGTTAATTGTTCTAGTTCTAGAAAACTCTAAGATTTTCAATGTTCATTATAGCGTCGATTATCCAGCTTGTGTCTTGGGGAATAGCCTTATTCTACTTGTTTTTCACAAGAAACTCGATCGTGAAAACAGCTTCCATTCGAAATAATGAAGCCTACATCTGTCATGGGCTACTGGTCTCTTATAGTTTATTCATAACTTAATATTTAATCTCTTGACAATGGAACACCCTAAACTCTTCCTGATACGGGTTGAAGCTACCTGTCAGACATAGAAATAGAAAAAAACTAATGTTCACGATAATATTTAATATTACTTGGATGGTTCATCCTGTATTTGTTTTGCAAGAGTCACGAAGATTTATTACTCTGCCGCATTTATGAATAAACTATAGGTATACAGATTTTGAAAGTAATTTTACGATACATCCATAAACTAATGCATAAATTCAATAAACTTTATCATTACTTTAGCGCGATGTTCTAACAAGAAAAAGGCGTTTAATACAAAACGTATATGAAGTTTTCATATTTCCTTACTAATCTAAAATAATTTTTGGACTACCACGTATAATATATCATAAAAAATCGATAATAAAAACTTGATTATTTGCGCATAATTTCAATAAAAAAATGTAAACAGACTTAGAAAAATTATCATCAATGTTAAAATATCGTGTTACCAGTAATTCCAGTGGCGATGTCAAACCAAAGGAGTCTTTAGGACTATATTATATTCTAACTACCACTTCGGTTCGAACTCATCAATTTCAAGTGGAAGTCACTATGGCAGAAACAGAAAAAAAAAGACCAGCTCCAAAACCTCCAATTCCAGGATTTCTGGATCATTCAAATGCTAATTCTTTAGCTTCAAATTCTAGTCAAAGTGTAGTAAGTATAAATATTTATCTGATAGTAATTTAGGGAAACTGGAGTGGCATTCGGTAAGTCTTTTCGCTATTAGGTAGAAGTTCGGTAGTTTTCGCAACTAGGCGATTATAATCGATATCAAATAAAATAAGGAAGGAAAGAAAGACCGGAAAAGGTATTTCTATCGTAGAGATTCATGTTTCTATCTCACTTTCTCTCGTAAAATTACGTATTATTCATTTCTGTTGCAGGCATTGAGAAAAGGTAAAAGCACTAACAGTGAAGTTATTTTTTGTTTAAAATTTCTAGTTACTACTACTACTAGTTACGTTTACTAATTGATTTAATGGGATTGGGATAGTAACATATTAACTGTTAGAATTTGCACCACTTTTTAAAAAATAGGCAACATACACAACACAGTTTTCTAATACAAACTGAAAAAGAGTTATTTTCTTTCGTAATGTCTTCTTCCAATTAGTTTTTGTCATCAGAATGTAGAATACAAATATAGGAATCATGACGCGAGGATTGCCGAACAATTTCCATAAAAAAAGAGTACTAACGAACATAGCGATAAAGATATTCACGCTTCTCTATTCTTTTCGTTGTGAATATAAATTACACAGTGCCACTCCTGAACACCCTGAAATATTTAGTATATGGTCCCCTATGTACTAATTCAAAACGGGTTTGAATCTTCTTCGTTTATGATGCCTTGTAATGCTTGTTCAATTGAAGTCTTTTTTATTCGCGTTTTAGCTGTTTAGGCGTGACACCTAAGGGCAATTTGATTATATCGTTAGTTAAAAAAGTGTCTTTCTAATTCATACATTTGTCAATGATTAAAGGGAGGATGGGGGATACAAAATTTTAAAAATGTGATACTAACGAGTACATTCAATTTTTAGCCACATTCTCCGAGAGCGACTCCTAAGCACAGAAAAAATAAAAGAGCGCCTTCACCACCAAAAACAACTTCCACTCCAAATTATAAACAAGAACACGAAGAATTAATTGTTTCTTCCGATAATGTATTTAAAAAAGATGTCAAAATTGAACAAGAAAAATGTACTAAGGAAAAAGTCAACAGAAATATGCAAAATCAGAATATACAAGGTAAGTTTTATATAGCTTGGTCAGTGATGTGAGTCGGTCATATGACCGCGTCATTTTGGTGGTCATGACGTCGGTCACGGTCATGTCACATTCGAAAATGATCGCCAGGTCGTTTTGCACATAACCTTATCTGTATGTTAATAATATATTCATATTAATTATATTAGTTATAGATATTATTATTACTTAAGTTACCTAAGTGTATCTTATACAACAGTTATTGTTGTATAATTTATACATTTAGTACTTTAGTACCATAGTCCATAGTACCTTTAAAATTTTTAGTGTGATATTGGTGTTCTTTTTTATTTATGTTAATAATAAATTGTTCATTTCTTATATCCTATATCCTTTTTTTCATTTCAAGATAATGATTCACATATCTGCATTTCACGTCTTTCTGCATTTAGGTATATTTCAAAAATTAATGAATTGTCAAAGATTATGAAAATGACCAAAATGACGGTCATATGACGGTCACGTGACGGTCATTTGTCACAATGTTTAAAATGACCGTCATTTTACATCACTGAGCTTGGTCATGGTTGGGATTTCCTATAATACACAAGGTTTTGGCAGAGTTATGATTAAAAAATCAAACAACATTTACATTTGACAGATGCCTTTCTGAATAGGTATAACGGAAAGGCTCGTGTATATCACCTATCAGTTCTGCTCATGCTCAGTTCTATACGGATAAAGATATGGTTGGATATTGGACTTGAAATAAGTGTTTTATTAACGGGTCAAAAATTGTATCAACTTGTTTGTAACATTTTTCTTGAATACATTTTGCAGTAGTGTTCCAGTTATCTTTGATAACATACGTTGTAATCTGTAATATTTTCTCTCCAAATTGTAGGCCCGCAGTCTTTCAGTATTCTAGCAACTTCAACGACTGGTGTATTGCCATCCAAATTATACTTTTCCTATAAGCAAAATTGTATTCGATACTGCTGCTTTTATATCTGTTAAGTCCCAAAATTAAAATTTTATAGTAAGGTATTTAGCGACCAATCATTTTATGAAATATGGCATCAGCGCCTTTTGTTCCTATCAAAATCAGTTTGGTCATGAATGTTGACATGTCTGCAGGTGTAATTTTTCTCTTATGTCAAAAATAAAATAAATATATTATACAGTCCACAAGTTTATCAATTACAACCAAAACATTGGTCCTTCGACCCGATGAAGAATAAGTGAAAAGTATCTAGTGATGTTCAACAATTTAGAAGGAAACTGTTGATAAATATAACCGGCAAAAAAGCGCGGTACTTAACAAGAGAAACCATATTTTCAAGATAATGCATGCAGCGTGAAGTCCATCATAGTCCAAGCAAAACAGAAGAGAGAGAGAGAGAACAGGAAGGCAGTGAAAAATAAAATTGTCGTGTTCCACCAAGGGTTCCTTTCGAAAAAAGTAAGTGCGTTCCATAATTATATTATTTAATTTGGTAATAGTTTGGATTTGTGTTGATAACATGGCTAAACTCGGGACATTAAAATCCCAAAGAACGACTATAAAAAGTAAGCTAACACGATTTAAAAATTATTTTGAGTCAATTAATCGAGAAACATTAAATGATGAAATTATTAATGAATTACAAATTAGGTTAGAAGGCGTACAGCCAATTTGTAACGAGTTTGAGGAACTTCAATTTCAAATAGAACAATTAAGTACTAAAGAAAATGAATCAGAATCTCAGCCCGACGAAGCTGAGAGAAATGACTTTGAAACCAAATATTATAAATTGATTAGCAATATAAACACCTTAATAAATAAATATAATAAAGAAAGTTCGAATGACGGTATTAATGGTACCGTGGTCAGTTCAAATAAGTTCGGTGTAGCCGATTTAAATTCGGTACAGTCATTTGTAAAGTTACCACCTATTAAATTGCCAACTTTTGATGGCCAGTATGGCAACTGGTTAGAATTTAAGGATTCCTTTAAAGCCTTAGTGGATGGTAATACTGCATTAAATAACAGAGAAATTTTATTATTTAAGGTCCTCGTTAAGTAAAGAGGTTCATGACATAATCAAGTCAATAGAAGTTTCTGATGCGAATTATAGGATTGCATGGCAGTTTTTGACAGATAGATTCGAAAACAAAAAAAGTTAATAATTTATAATCATATACGTGCAATATTTGAGCATCCATGTTTAATAAACGAATCATATAGTGACCTGTGCAATTTGTATGATTGTGTCACAAAGCATTTACGTTCTCTTAATTCTTTAGGAGAAATCACAGATGCTTGGGATCGTCTGATTATATATACAGTGTGTCTACTTAAGTTGGACTCATATGGGAAACTTTTTTATTATTGGTTTTAGGAAAAAAAGTTATTCTTCATAAAAAGTTCTGCATTATCTAAAACCTTAAATGCAATCATTAGATATTTCTTATTTTGAGCCGTATACGAGGTTTGTCAAAAAATATTAATCTTACTCAAGAGTAAAGTACCTTTATTTTTTACAATACAGAAAAATTGTAAGAAGTAAAGTTGTTTAAAATTAAAAGTTATATTCAAATATGCAATTACAGCTATTTAGCATGAAAATTAAGATTTGGTGATTATTTACGTTTTACATTATAAAGTATTTGTAATCGTAAATTTTCAATACTGACTTTATCCCTCTCATCTGTTAAAAATATGATAACCTTTCTATTTGTTAATGTGTTTGGACAATCTTGCATTTAAATACGTGCTGCATTATAATTATTTATCTTAGAAATAGGAGAATCCACACAAAGAATATTATGTACCTAAACAAAAATCTATTTATAACTAACAAACATAATTAAATTTTAATTTAAACTACTAAAGCTTCGACATATCCACCTTCTCTTTCTAAACATGTAATTGTTCTTGTCTGAAACTCTTTTATTATTTTCCGTATAATATTTGGAGTAATTTTTTGGCATTCCTCAAAAATAATCCTTTCCAAATGGTCTACATCATCAAATGGTCCTCGCTCATAAACCTTCTGTTTTAAGTAACCCCATAAAAAAAGTCAAGTGGAGTTAAATCAGGAGACCTGGGAGGCCAAAAAATAGCTGAATACCTGTGAATCACCTTTCCATTAAACATATTTTCAAGCAGTTCTCTAACGTTTACGGTACTATGGATGGAGGCACCGTCTTGTTGGAACCAAATTTTCATACGTTCTTCTAACGGAAGTTCGTGCAAAAAATCACTTACTTGATTTTCTAATAATTGTAAGTAACGTGCGGCATTTAACGATTGTCGATAAAAAAATGGTCCAATTAATTAATTTTTGTAAACCCCACACCATAGGTTCGTTTTAAACGAATATTGGCTACGACTTTTTATTACAAAATTTGGATTACTGTTGGACCACCAGCGACAATTTTGTGATGAGACGGTTCCGTTGGATGAAAATGTGGCTTCATCGGAAAAAATTATACTTCTCGCGAAAAACGGGTCTTCTTCCAACTTTCCTTGGATCAAAGCGCAGAATTCAAATCGAACATCGTAATCCCTTGGTAGTAATGTGTGTACGAATTGAGGTTTGTATGCATGATATTTATAACGTTTTAAAATATTTGCCACTGTATCTTTTTTTACCGAAGTATTTGTGATTAGAGAAGCCCTTTTGCGTAATCCGATTTTTGGTTCCTCGACGACAGAAAGCATCACTTCCAACTCAGTGTCTTCATTGGCAACCCGTTTTATGCGTTTATTAATAAACTTATTATCAACACTTCCACTGGTCTTGAATTTCTTCATTATTTTGGTAACTGTTGAATACCCGATGCTTCTATGGGGATGTCTGTTGTTGAAAATATTTGCTGCCTCTCTATGTGTATTGTAATTTTCTCCAACAATTAAAACTATTTCTATTTTTTCTTCACAAGTCAGTAAAGCTGCCATTTTTACTGTAATTGTATGAAAACTAACCCATTCTGACATTCACTGTCAAATACTACATGACAGAGCATCCTAGATTACATTAAATTGTACCAAGCCAGAATAATTAATACGGAATGAATAGTAAATAATCACCAAATCTTAATTTTTATGCTAAATAGCTGTAATTGCATATTTGAATATAACTTTTGATTTTAAACAACTTTACTTCCTACAATTTTTCTGTATTGTAAAAAATAAAGGTACTTTACTCTTGAGTAAGATTAATATTTTTTGACAAACCTCGTATACGGCTCAAAATAAGGAATATCTAATGATTGTATTTAATGTTTTAGATAATGCAGAACTTTTTATGAAGAATAACTTTTTTTCCTAAAACCAATAATAAAAAAGTTTCCCATATGAGTCCAACTTAAGTAGACACACTGTATAATGTCTAGTAAATTTGACCCTATACTACGCGACGTGATTGGGAAACGTATAAGTACGCGAAAGAATTACCAGCAATGAGTGATTTAAATATTTTTTTGAAAAATAAATGTGAGATATTGGAAAAATTGGACGTCTCGAATAATAGTGTCGAGACAAGTAAGTATAAACAATCATTAAAAAAAATATATAAACATGGACATAGTAATAGTTACCAATCTACAGATAACAAAAATTCAGAGAGTAATTTTAAGTGTTATTTTTGTAACCAACAGTCTCACAGCATTTTTAAATGTGAATCCTTTTTGAAATTATCAATTAATGACCGAATAAGTGCAGTCAAACAACTTAAATTGTGTTTAAACTGTCTGAGAGATTCACATCACTCATGGAAATGTCCAAAATCAAAATGAATGTTTTAAATGTAGGAAGGCTCATAATACACTACTCCACAGGGAACATTACAATAAAAACGATCAAAGCCCAGGAAGAACCAACAGTGGAAATATTTCGCGCAAAGAGCAAGAAATCCAACAAGCTCCTCCCTCTCAGGGAAATAACACAGACCAAATTCAAGGTTCTTCGTTGAATTCACATGCGACAGCTTGCGGAGTTACCGGCTCTAACCAAGTGACACCTTTTGAGGAAATTTGAGCAGTGAAAAGTCATTCGCAAGTATTACTTTCAACTGCAATTATTCAGTTAACAAATGGGGTAAAAAACAATTACTGCTCGGGCTCTATTGGACAGTGGCTCACAAAGTAACTTTATTTCGCAGGATATTTCTAACAAATTATGTATAGAACCAATTAAAATAAATCATACAGTGAAGGGAGTAGGCCAAACATTAACTAACATAAATAAACAAGTAAATTTGACAATAAAGTCACGGGTTAATAATTACAAGAGTAATATTAGTTGTTTAGTTCTCCCTAGAGTTACTGATAAATTACCAACCATGTCCTTTAATAAAGATAACCTTAAAATTCCTTCCAATTTACAATTGGCTGATCCGAATTTCAATGTATCAGCAGAGATTGATGTATTGCTAGGATCAAGCATATTCTGGTCTATTATGGGATCTAATCAGGTCCAGCTTGGATCCAAAATGCCAATTTTGCAAGATACCAAATTTGGTTATATAATAGCGGGTAATTTAAATTTAGATTTTACATCTTTCAATAAATCGTTTAGTTATTTAAATATTTCGGATTCTAATGCTATGTTTGCTATGGATCCCTTATTTCTCAGGGCGTAGGGTAGGTTCAAAATTAGGCACTGGGTACAACGAATTATAATTGAAACTCATTTACATTTTAACTAACAATATACGTAAACTCGAGTGTTCGGTAGACTCCCAAGGCGCTACTACCTTCAACGGTCCTGCTCCCTTAACGTTCGAGAGCTGACTGTCTCACGATTCACTGTGTGCGCGAGGCCGCGCCAGCCCCGCACCCCGCACTGCACTATACCTCGCGTCCCATAGTTAGGACCTTTACATTACCCCCCTACTTAAATATAGATTATAAAATAACGGCGTTTAAGTACCAACAGAAGAAAACGAAATTCTTAAAATAAACATTCTAAAACCTTATTGAAAAATTGTAAAAACGGAGTAAACTACCTTAATCATACTCATTAACAGGAATTTTGTATAGCTTTAAATTCACCACATTATGTTTTGCAATCTCCTTGCCATCTTCGCCCCCAATCACATAAGAGTTCGGTCCGGCCTGCCTGAGTACCGTAAAGGGACCTTCATAAATTAGAAAGAATTTACGGATTGTCTGATCCACTGCTGAAGACTGCGCATGCGCCCTCACTAATACGCGATCTCCCTCTTTAAATTCCACCGGACTAATATTCGAATTTACCTTAGCCGCCCGCCGTTCCGCCTTGGTTCGTAGTCGTTCATGGGCTAAAACCCAGATTTGTTCTAAAGTCATACCCGCGTAAGCCAAACGGTCTGTCTCGTCTTCCGGAAAATCAAGTATTTTGTCAACGGGATTCGGAACTAACTTCCCAGTTTGCAAAAAAGTTGCTGTAAAGCCTGTGCTGTCATTAACGACATTATTTAATAAGGTTTCAATAACGTTAACTACGCATGCCCACTTGGTGTGCTTTTCGTGGCAATATGTCCTCAACATACGACCTACCTCTCTGTTATAACGTTCCGTTATGTTTCCTTGCGGAAAATACACAGATGTGGTTTTAACTTTAATACCGTGACCGCTCAACGTATTTTTCCACAGTTTAGATGTAAACTGTGTCCCATTGTCGCTCAAAATACACAGAGGTTTTTGTACTTTCGGTACATAATCCTTCATTATTTTGTTTAAGATTGCGATAGTTGTTGCGCGTTTCAGCGCATACAATTTAACGTATTTACTAAAAGCATCTACAACGACTAGCAGCATTGTTGCACCCCCACGAGATTTAGGTAATGGTCCCACCAAATCCAAACACACTAGTTCCGCCGGTTTACTCACTACAATAGGGTTTAATAACCCATGGTTTCTTTTGGAAACTTTCGACTTTTGGCATAAGTCGCAAGATGAAACAAACTGCCTAATATGCCGTTGCATCTTTGGCCAATAGAACTTGCATTTCATGTGATTATACGTTTTAGTTTTGCCAAAATGGCCAATTTCCTCGTGTTGCACTTTGATCAGCTCCGATCGTTGGTTCCGTGGCACGCATAACTTAAACCCTCCATTCTCCCGTGTACCTCGTTTAAATAAAATGCCTTCGTGTATAACATACCATTCTGTAATTTTCAACTCCTTTTCTGTTAAAACGCTTACTTCCTTCTCGAAATTTTCCAAAAAATTGATTTTAGTTTTGAAATTTTCCTCTTTTAATTGATCATTCCTGATTCGTTCAAAATTTTGTTTCAATAGCCTGTAATCAGGAGATAGCTTTATCAACGCTATTTGAATATCCGCCGAGGCATCTGGTCCTTCTCTGTTGCAGCCCTGCAATGGATATCGCGACAAAGTGTCAGCCGTAATATTGTCTGTCCCCTTGCAGTGAACAATCGTGAAATCAAATTCTTGTATGAATAAAATCCACCGCGTTAACCTCGCGCTTCTTAATTTACAAGTAAGTAAAAATATTAATGCTTTATGATCCGTTACGATCACGAGTTTTCTACCCAATACTAAAGTGCGCCACTGTCGCAAACAATGCACTATGGCCGCGGCCTCTTTTTCGCTCACCGTATAGTTCAACTCACCCCCTTTAAAAGTACGGCTCGTATAAGCTATGACAGCACGATCTCCGCTTACTGCATCAACTTGATATAGGCAACCCCCCAAACCAAAATTCGAACTATCGCATTGGATATAAAAAGTTTCCTCCAAATTCGGATGTGCTAGCAAAGTTACCTTCAAAAAAGCCTGCTTAATTTTCAGAAAAGCCTCCTTCTGTTCCACCCCCCATTTCCATTTAACTCCCTTTTTCAGCAGCTGCAACAGTGGGACTGTTAAATCTGTATAATTTCGACAAAACCGTTGTTCATAATTAACTAAACCTAAGAAGCCCCTCAATTCTTTCAAGTTTCGTGGCGCCGGAAAGTTAGTAATTGCCTCCACTCGACTACTATCCATGCTTATCCCTTCTGAAGAGAGAACGTGCCCCAAGAATAGTATATTCTCACCGAAAAATTGTGATTTTCTAATTTTAACCGTCATGTTCGCGAGCTTTAATTTAGTAAAAATTGTGTTCAAATGGATGAAATGCTTATCAATGTCGTCTGAAAATATTAACAAATCGTCGACATAGCATATCGTGAAATTTGAACAATCAGCTCCTAGTACTTTGTTTAAGCAACGTATAAGGCTGGCCATAGACGTCGACAATCCAAATGGTAAGACGTTAAAAACATAGGTTTGATCCTCATACAAAAAGCCCACGAACTTGCGATGTTCTGGTTTAATCGGGATTTGCCAATAGGCCGCTGTTAAATCTATAGTGCTCACTACTCGGCCTCCTTTAAAACCCAATAATAATTCGTTAACATTCGGCGGCGGAATGTAATCTTTATTCATGCGATTGTTTAGCAAGCGCGCGTCAAGACAAACTCTTACTGACTTGTCTTTCTTAGTCACGGTGACGAGAGACGAGACATATTCTGTTTTTTCAGGACTTACGATGCCCCAGTCTAACATTTCCTGTATTTGCTTATTTACTTCTTCGCGATATGTGAAAGGAATCGGGTACGCACGTACGTAAAAAGGACGATCGTCTCTCATAATAATTTCATGTTCATAGTTGTTAACAGTGCCCGGACACTCCGAAAACAAGTCTTTATGATCGCTCAAGAGAGAAAGTAATTTTGTTTTGTGTGATTCTTCCTTTAAATTGGTATTATTTACCACTAGCCTTAAATCGCCTTCGCTATACTCGTGCTTCTCACTCGTTTTATTTTTACTCAAATTGTTCCGCGAAATATTTTTTTCTGCGCACCAATTAACAGTTAATGACTTTTCAGTGTTTATTTTATAATTGAAATTTAAACTGTTTTCCTTACCGTTTAATAAAAATTCTAATTTTAAATCATTAAAATTTAAATTGGCCTTGTACGCCGACAGAAAATCACATCCTAAAAGAACGTCTCTGTTCAAATTCGGAATAATCAGACAAATGAATTCAAGTTTAATATTGTTTATTATAATAGGCAGCAATGTTTGATATTTGACCCTCTGTACTTTACCGCCGACCGCTACCGAAATAGTTACCCCTGCCACCGGCAACACACTTGCATTCAACGACGTTTGAATTTCCTTAAAGAATGTGTCAGATACCGCCGATATCTCGCTACCGCTGTCTAACAATAACTCTACATTTTTGTTTGCAATATTTGCCTGAATTACCGGAATCGCGACACCTGCTGTTTTTGTGTGGTCAGGGTCGTCGTCGGGTTCAAATAACAAACTTTCGGTGCTCCCATTAAAGCGGGTTATTAAATTTACCTGGTTCGTCATGGAATTTCTTTCAGGTTGACTATTATTATTGTTATTCGGGTTGTTAATCTGTCTATTACTCTCAAAATTTCTATTGGAACGAGGTTCATACCTTCTATTGTCCGCTTGTCTATGAAAATCAGAATTATTGGTGCGATTTGTAAAACGTTTCAAATCTTCGCGCGCCTGTTCGTCAACATACGTTTCGTCAATTTGTCTCAAATATTCTTCCACGGCGTCAATAGATTTTAATCCCTGGGTAACAATACCTCTACGTGTTTCCGCTGAAAAATGTTTCGCGAGGTTATTTATTAACTCGTCCTCTGATATTTTTTGTGACAGAAAACTTGCTTGATTGACAAAATTTAAAAAATAGTCAGAGCGACTACCTGTTTCAAACTTACCGTATTTTAATTCCGAATACAATTCGCGTTGTTTATCTAATCCCCAAAATCGCGTTTTAAATGCATCTACAAAATCGTCATATTTTCTAAATGTACTTTCCTTAATCGCTACCCAGTCTGCAGCAGCACCTCTCAGACAACTTACCGCTAAATTAATTTTATTTGACTCCGGCACGCCAGCATCAACCAACGTTCTATTTAACTTCTTTACAAATTTCATCGGGTGCACTTTAGAATTCGGGTAAAAAGTTAGATTACTCCCTCCGAGTTCACGCCAATTTAAAATAAATGATCTATCGTGTGAATTATGTGAATCGTGTGACGACGATTCATTGCATTTACTCCCCGATACCGCTTCAGGTGCCTTAGCTTTTTGTAACGTTTCCGCTAAAGATCCTACAGTTTCTTGTAGATTTGCCATGCCAATGGCTAACCGTTGTAATACGCCTTCTAAATCTAAATTTTCGCTTTCCTTTGTTTTCCTTGTTTTCGGCATTTTATTACAATTTTCATTTAGATGCCCAGCCGTTTTTTTTTTTTTTTTTTTTTTTAACAAGTCTTATAACTAAATACAGTGGAATAAACGACAATCTGGCAATAAAATAGTAATCGCTAATTCGCAGTTCATAAAAGTAACTAAAGAAAATCAGCAAGACTTTCGAACATAAAAGTTTTAAAATAAAACAAACTTTAAATAAAGCTCACGTGATACTGTCCTTATCGTACGCTGACGACCTCCGGTATCCTCTTCTCACTCTCTGCGACGTTCACCTTTTCCTTCAGCTTATTGGACTCGTCCAAATTCCAAACAGAAAAACTTGTTTTTCAATTTCTGTACCTGTGCCAATTTGCCACTAGTTGAGCGCCAAAAATGCTATGGATCCCTTATTTCTCAGGGCGTAGGGTAGGTTCAAAATTAGGCACTGGGTACAACGAATTATAATTGAAACTCATTTACATTTTAACTAACAATATACGTAAACTCGAGTGTTCGGTAGACTCCCAAGGCGCTACTACCTTCAACGGTCCTGCTCCCTTAACGTTCGAGAGCTGACTGTCTCACGATTCACTGTGTGCGCGAGGCCGCGCCAGCCCCGCACCCCGCACTGCACTATACCTCGCGTCCCATAGTTAGGACCTTTACATGTTTGAACATAAAATCGAAAAATTTTGGGAAATCGAAGAGATTGATAATAAGGTAAGTATGTCCGAATCTGAAACATACTGCGAGAACTATTTTCGTAATACTACGACAAGGGACTCAACGGGGAAATTTATAGTCAGGGTTCCTTTTAAGAATAATCTAGATTCATTGGGTGATTCTAGTAATATGGCATCAAGTCGATTTCATTTGCTTGAACGAAAACTCGAAAAAAATCAAAATTTAAAAACGGAATATTGCACATTTATGAATGAATATCATAGTCTTGGTCATATGACGGAAATTGATGATATAAAGGATGAGGGATATTATCTACCGCATCATGCGGTATTAAAAAACAGTAGCCTCACTACCAAATGCCGGGTAGTGTTTGATGCGTCGGCAAAAACATCAAGTGGACTTTCTCTTAATGATGTTCAATTTAGAGGCCCTACGCTACAACAAGATCTTTTTTCTATTTTAGCTAGGTTCCGCATTCACCAATATGTTATGACCGGTGATATATCAAAAATGTATCGTCAGATACTTATTAATCCGGATGAATTAAAATATCAAAAGATCTTTTGGCGATCACAATCACAAGACGAAAAAATTAAGAGTTTTAAATTAAATACCGTAACCTATGGCACGGCGTCCGCTTCTTATTTAGCGGTCAAATGCTTATTTCAGATTGCTAGTGAAAATAAAACAAATTTTCCTAAAATTAGTAAAATTATTGAAAGAGATTTTTATATGGACGATTTGTTAACAGGCTCCAATGCAATGTCAGAATTGTTAGAAATTCAGAATAATATCCTTAAGTTGTTGGCCAATTATGGTTTTGAACTTAGGAAGTTTTTATGTAACAATAAAGAGTTGCTAAATAAATTCGAAACAAACAAAGATATAGACGTTAGTATACTTAGTATAGGGCTAAACGAGCAAAATAAAACTTTAGGAGTATACTGGGATGATTCTATTATATACAATATCGATATTAATAATAATTTGTATAATAATAAATTAACAAAACGCGCGATTTTATCATTAATTTGTCAAACATTTGACCCTCTAGGTTTACTGGGTCCAATTATAATAATTGCAAAACTTATAACTCAAGAACTTTGGCAATTAAAGGTAGACTGGGATGATGATATTCCTCAGAATCTTATGAATATATGGTTCTCATTTTATACTAATCTTTGCGTTATTAAGGAAATAAAAATCCCAAGGTGCATAATTGTTCCACAATACGTAAGTATTGAATTGCATGGATTTTGCGATGCTTCAGTAAAGGCCCATGGGGCGTGCATATATTTACGTTCTTTGAATGCTGATGGAACTTATCACTCTAGTTTGTTGTGTGCAAAATCACGCGTTGCTCCATTGAGGCAAATTAGCCTGCCTCGTCTTGAATTGTGTGGTGCGCAATTACTGGCAAATTTGACATGTAAAATATTGAAGGTTCTGGAAATCAATTTTAATAAATTATATTTTTGGACAGATTCAACAATAAATTTGTGTTGGATACGAAATGAATCTAACAAATGGAAAACTTTTGTGGCAAACAGGGTAAGCGAAATTAGGTCACTCTCCAAACCCCAAAATTGGTCTTATGTAAAGTCCAGCGATAATCCCGCAGATTTATTATCCAGAGGATCAACTGTTGAAGTTTTTAAAATTTCAAAATTATGGTGGCATGGTCCTGATTGGCTTGTCTCTTGTGTTATAATCAGGGCTAATAATGAAATAATGTCTATACTACATAAGTTTTCTTCGTTTTCGAAAACTTTAAGAATACTAGCATATATTTTACGGTTTGTGACTAATATCAAGGCAAGACATAGTGACAGAATTTATGGTCCATTGCTTCCCGAAGAACTTGACGGAGCTTTGAATGTAATTATGCTTTTATATCTTTTTTTGTAGCACTACCGAAACCGTTCAATTTTGAAGGGGAAATATACAAAAATTGTGTTTGACGCTTATTCAATTGTTACTGGTAGAATTTTACTCTGATTACAATGGGAACATTAACAAGTAGTTGGAAAAATACTATATCATTTCATAATGAAATTGGTAAAATTAATAAAACTTCATAAATCCTTCTAATGATGATCATTGATCAGACAATATTGCTTAGTTGGCAAGTTAAAATAAAATTAAACATATTTTTTTTGCTTTTAGATATTTCTCTCATTGAAGATCCCAATAGTCTGACTGCATACAACAAAAGTACATACGGAAAATGGAAGAGGAAAAAAGAACAAGCACCTAATAAACCAGTTCTCCAGAAAAGAACTATCAAATGTCTTCCTACAATTGAGATTAAGAAAGAGCTGGAATTAATCAAAGTTCAACTACAAGGTCTAGAAAAGCAAGGTGTGCAATTAGAATTGATTATCAGAGATAAATGTGAAGGAACCGGAAATGAAAACAATTCAAGTAAATATACAATTTAATATTATTGTAGGTTTACTAAAGGTAGGCTTATGTAGCCACATGTGTTTTAAGATTAATTCTGTTGTGTTAAGTTCACTTAGGAAAGGTTGAATAGCCACGGCCAGGTTACGAGTGTAATGAGAGGCTATTTTCCCGACCTGCTCCCCCAACTATTTAGAATTTATGTCAATTTCTTCAAAGTCATAACCTTATTTTTTCTTGGTTAAAACAGATAGAAATAAAGAAAGTAGAAGGATTAACATTTAGGTACTAAAAGAACACTGGCACGAGTTCGGTTAAAATATTATTGGGTCAACTGTCGAAGGGACGTAGAAGATTGGTGCAAGAAATGGAACAATATCTTTCCGGAGAGCCTTTTGAAATAATTGAAATTGATATTCTCGGTCCATTTCCTTCTTCAGAAAGAGGAAACAAATACCTGATGGTTGTAATGGATTATTTTTCCAAATGGCCCGAAATAGCAACTCTTCCAAAGCAATAAGCGACGACAGTAGCAGAGTCTTTTGTAACCAACGTCCCTCTGGAATTACATTCTGATCAAGGACGAAATTTTGAATATGAATTATTACACGAGTTGATGAAGACATTATGAAAACACGCACTACGCCTCTCCCCCATGATCTTCTTTCCCGAAGACTTCCTCCTGGTGAAGAAGCAGAAGAAAGTACACCTCTTATGTACCTACATAGAAATCTTGAAAGAAAAATTAAAAAACCGCATACAATTGTCAGCGAGGAGTCAGCCCAAGGTGATCCATGTCGAGAGGTTAGCCCCTCACTGCGAGCCCGATCCACCCTGTTGGCTTCAACCAGACCCCAGCAGTTGGATTATTCGAGACGAATGACTAGAAAAGAGGGAGCAATGTTACGTCGGACCTGTACTGAGGATATGAAGAGGTCTATAATGAAAAAAGAAGAAGACATACATCTAAAACTGTCATCGAAAAGTCGAGAACTGTCTGGAACAGATGAAAAGTATGAAAAGCGGGCAATTGACATTAGTGAGTTAGTTTTTGAAGTATTAGAGAGTTGAGTTCTACGATACAAAAGTAAGACGTGTATAGTATTGTATTGTAAAAGTTAAAGTCGAAGAAATAAAGAAAGTAGAAGGAGTAACAGTTGATTAATTTTATCGTGAAGGGCATGAAAATCATTGAAGAAGCAGCTTACAGTGTTGAAAAAATGGCTTATTCAATGATTTTCCTTACCCTTCTCGATAAATTAATCAATTATCTGTTTTAACCAAGACAGAAATTCTAAATAGTGGGGGGAGCAGGTCGGGAAAATAGTCTTTCGTCGTCTTCAAGGGACTTGTCAGTTCCGAGTTAGAAGATACGTTGTTTGTTGGATTGAACTTTTAGAAGTTGAGATGCGTCGGCAGATCGCGCGTTTCAATTGAGTGTGACGTTATTTTTGGTGCTTACTCAAAAGAACGCATCTATTGCAATTTCAAGAGAAGCGATACGCACTCGGGTGGCTCTAATGTAAACTAGTTTCTGCCACATTGTTTTCTAACCACACTTTCATAACGTTTGCTTACCATTGATTTTTATTATTATAGTGCCTTTCTTTAAACCGTTTTTAACATTTGATGTTTGTTACGTTTTTGGGAATAATACACTTCGTTGAAACATGAATATGTAATTTCCGAAATTAACAAATAATAATGATCTATCGGTGAATATATATGACATGACATAAAATAATATAACATGACATTGTTATGACATTAACGTTAACGTTACCAACATTACATTATTGTTATATTTAACTTGTTGTTCGTTATAATTTAGTATTAAGAAATTGCCTGAGCCTTTCGTCGATAACCAGGCACATTTCAACTCAGTTTTGGACACATATGTTCCAACTCTTACAACTTTTTTCTAAAATTAATTTTAAAATTGTATGAAGTTCATTAGTAAATTCACAGTAACCCACCTTGTTAAAAGGATTAGAACAGCTGAAATGTGTTTACATCGACGACCAGCTCCTACTTTGCAAGAACAAAACATTTGCATTTTAATGTACCCGTCTATAATTTAGAGTTCTCCTCACTTGATAAGGCTCAGATTGTAGATCGCTTGTCTGGATGCAGAGAGCTCACTGAAGAGTTCCATTCAGTTTTTCCATATAATGTTATATGGTCTGCATTGAGGATCTCTTCACCTTCTACAGCACACCGAGAACTTTCGGTCCCTTTAACGTACCTCGGAAATTCCAATAAACTTAATTTTAATTGGGCCATTTGTCTTTATTTATAAGAAGACGATTAAAATATTTTATTACTAGCTTTGTTCCAACACCTTAATACTAATCCTCACACCAATCATTATTATATCTAAATGAACATTAATGTAATGTTTGTCAATAATCAACTGCTGGATATGTAAAGAATATCTTTATTGTACGAGTATTTATTACAGTATTCTATTCGATACATGTTCGTACATACAAAAGCATAATAGTCATTTTAAACGTCAACGTCAACTACTTACTTAAAAGCCGTAGACCTTAACAGGCAACAGACATCACAATTAATAAAAGGTAAAAGTCATCCAAATCACAGTTTTAACAACGTTTAAAGGGCCTAAACCACGCTTCAAATACTCTAAACACGAAATAAACAAAGTAAACAATGAAATGAATATGGAAGAAAAAGTAAGGTTATAAATCAATGTGGTAGAAAGTACTTCATCTATCCGCCGCCGGTAGCGCTACAATCTTAATTTGGAATCCCAATTATCACCTTATTGCTATAAACATTATTTTCTAAAAGAAATAAACTTATTGTTATGATGAGAAAAGTGAGTCTATAATTCACACGGAAAGCTTATTTCATGCTTGTTAAACAATACTATTATACTACTAAAATATTCCCAAACGAATTTTGTTTATATTTATTATTATAGATGATGATATTTCCATTGAAGCGGAGGACTTGATTCTTCAACTATTTGAGCTGGTCAACGAGATAAATGAGCTGTTCAGAAAGCAATCGGAATTGATGTATTTGTGAGTATTGATAATTTTTTGTAAATTTTAGGCAAATAGATTTTTAATTATACTCATTTGTAGGAGAAGACAACAACGATTAGAGAAAGAACATGCAGATGTGGAATATCAGATTAGATGTCTTATGATGCAACCAGAAACTAATAAAACTGATCTTGATAAAGCCCATGAAGAGGAACTTATTAAAAAGTAAGAAAGGCCTTAAGATAATAATATATAATATGCTCTACAGGCCTTGTATACCCAGGGCAGTTGGTTTCCTCCATTATTCTCTATTCTTAGCTTTCTCTTTCCGATTCGTATTTTCAGTTTATTCAGACATCACACTTTCTAACCATCTTTTTCTCGGTCGTCCACTTTTTCTTTTCCCAATTAGAGTCCATTCCAGAACACCTGACTTTGACAGATCGGCCATATTGTTCTGGAGGACATCCGATCAGTTGCAGTTGAACCTTGTGTGTTTTGACATGTACTGTAAGTCAGTTGGTTGTCAGACAGACTTTGTAGAACAAATATATATTTTATTTAGATAATGAAAACTTTACAAATAACACATGGCGCAATTGAATTGAATTAAATAATGGGTCCGGTAAGGTTTGCGACCCTCGGAATTTTGCAACGATCTTTTTCTTATTAGAAAGCCCTATTTCTATAGAACATTTTAGAAGAAAAAAATTCTTGGATCATGTACTTTTGAAAGAGAAAATCGCAATTGAAAGTACTAAAAATCCGCCATTTTTTTTTAAATTTTGACAATTTTTGACAATTATGTCTAGATATCAGTTGCTGGATTGAACAATGTTGCCAGTTCTCATTTCCGTAACTCGTTACGGCTTGGAAATGCTTTACACAAGGTTTTTTACTAAAAAATTTGTGGAAGATTCAGAATTTATAGAGAAAAATCCAAAAAACAATATTTTTTCACCATGACCACTATTTGGACAAATATTTTATTTGAAAAATAGTTAAATACTTTGTATTCAACATGAGTTTTTTCAAAATTCATGTGAAATACAAATTATATGTAATTTTTTCGAGAAGGGGAAGCTAATAAATATGTATGTACCTATATAGATTAAGCTTTTGATTATGGCTAATGTAATCTTAACGATAGTAGAAAGTATGACGTGTTGAGACCTAATCTAACCAAACCTAACCTAACCTAACCTGACCTAACCAAACCAAACCAAACCTAACCTAACCAAACCTAACCAAACAAAACCAAACAAAACCTAACCTAACCTAACCAAACCTAACCAAACCTAACCTAACCTAACCAAACCTAACCAAACCTAACCAAACCTAACCTAACCAAACCTAACCAAACCTAACCTAACCTAACCTACATAATTGAATATTGTATAAATTAATTTAATATATTATTCACTATATTGCTATAAAACTGTATTAGGTACAGCAGTAAGTTTGTTATAAACTCTTACATTTAATGTAAGAAATAAAGCAAATCTAAGATAAACATTATATTCTAAGGATGCTTAAATTTCAATATTTATAACCTAAAAGTGTCGAGTGAAAATAATATACTTCAAAATATTTCTGAAAATTGGCAAAATTAAAGTATTTTCTTCCGGTTTTTTTTGTGAAACAGACTTAAATTTAGTTAAAGATAATAACCTTTACAGTTTAAAGTGACTATTTCACTAGAGTAAATTGATAACTGACAAAATTTGAAGGTTTTGAACTGACAATTTTTTGTCTTGTCGCGGCAATTTTTTGACGTTTAATATATCAAATCTATGTGTATAAAATTCTATCACTCTGTGATAAAATTCAATATAAAATCTTTGTTAGTGGTTTCTAAGGAAACTAAGTTGTTTATTTATTTATTTAACTGTCTAAAAATTATTAAAACTGTTTCAAAAATTTAAATAAGTATTATTAACATGAATAATACAAGATTTAGAAATAATTCAATAAATGAAATAGAGAGTACAATTAAGCAAAGTATACCGCGAAATACAATGAAGACAAAAAAGTCTGCGTGGGAACAGTTTAGAATGTTTCTGGACGCACGTAATTATACGTTAGAAAAGGATACTTCTGAACAAGTTATAGCAAAAATTCTTGAAGATTATGATGCAAAACAAACCCCAAAATAATGCTACAACGTACAATTATAATAATTGTACTTTTTACATAAATAAGTAATTTTTTTTTCATGTTATTATTTTTTTGGCTTTGTATAATTGAAGTTTGCAATAAATAAAACGTTTAAACATATGATTTTTCAGTTTTTCTCTCGTGAAATAGTCATGTCGAATACCACTCAATTAAAAATTTTGTAAGGTAAAATTTTTCTCTTGTCGTATTCAAGTTTGTTGCTTTTAGGTAATTTTGCTCATGACATTTAATCCAAAACCACTCGCCTGACGGCTCGTGGTTTTGTTAAAAATGTCATTCGCAAAATTGCCAAGCAACAAACTTTCATGACAATCGAAAAATTTTGCCGACAAAATTTTCACTCTCGTGGTATTATATATGAAAATATTCATCGTAAATACCATTGAATAGTGTTGAAAAAGTATTATTTTTTGAACTAAATTGGTGATTTTTAAAGTAATTTCTGAATGATCCAACGAAATTTTTGTTCTAATCTACTTTATTTGAGGGTAGCTATCAAACAAATTTAAAATTAACATAAAATTCCGAGGGTCGCGAAGTCTACCAGAACCATAATAATTAAAATGTTAGACGACGAAAAAAGTAATCAATAAAGGCGTTTGTGATTCTAATGAAAGTCAAGGGCAACAGATTCAGGAGTAAACCCTTATTTTTAAATATAATACCTAACTCTTGCAACTTTTGTCCATTTTCTTCTTTCAAATCTTTCATTTATCTTGAAGCTGCAGAGTCATCTGGTTTCCCTCTAGTGGTGTAGCCCATATTTCGAGTAAGAGTTCAGTCAGGATGCATGTTTTCCTCTAAGGCACTGACTAACCTTCGATAAAATGTCGAGAACACACACGCCAAGTAAGTTTTAAGTTGTGGTTCACTGTGGTGGCCCCGTTTTAAAGCACTAATCCAAGCATCGCGCCGTAGCACAGATAGATGAATTAAATAGTCACCTCGCTTCGTTAAAACATCCGGTAATTGAAAAAAAGATACTTATCACTTGCTACCCGCATTGCACACTTATAAACACTAGAAAACGATGGCATTTTAGATAATTTTAAGAACTTATTACTAATTAAAGTCTAACTATCATCCGTTGTTTACCAGTAAACAATGAAAACTAAATAGAATATGATATGGGTCTTCCAGAACAATATGGCCGATCGGTCAGTGACGTCATTCTGGAATGGTCTATTGAGTGCCATTTTTTTCATTTTTTCCTTGGCTAATCTTTCTACGTGTCCTAACCTCTGTGTTTTTATTCTTGATGTTATTTTTGGTTCTCTCTACATGTTTACTTCTTCATTTGCTCTCCTTCTCCATCCTTCAGGTGTTTTTATGCCGCCGAAGATTGCTCTAAGCATTTTACATTCCCATCGCTCCAGCATCTCTTCTTGTATTTTTCTGTTAGGATTCATGTTTCATTTTCGTACGTAACTGTCGATTTTATAATGGTTTTAAAAGGTGCGTTCTTTTTTACTGAGATCCCAGTTAATTAATCTCAGCTCACATCGGTAATGTGCACGTTCTTTTTGATTTACTTACTTCGAAGTGAGCTGAGATTTTCCCGTCCCCTTCACCGATGCTTCATATATGCGGGGGTATTAGTTAGTCTTGAGTCGGAAATAAAGTGAAGGGGATGAACAAATATTTGATTTGTTTGAGATTTAAACAACATACTCTAATTTTCTTTGGTTTTGAGTGAATGTTATCTATGGAATTATGGAAAGAATTACTTCATTACATGCTGATACGAATCTGTCTTATATTTTGAATCTCCTTTCTAATTGAATTTTGATACGTCGGCAAATCGCGCGTTTCAACTGAGTGTGTTGTTCTTTTTGGTGTTTACTCACATCACTTTAGAGATCTCTGTCAAAATGAATAACGCACCTGTAGATTCTTATCTGCATCTTTCTTGAACAGCCTTTCGTAATTCATGACTTTATTTCCTGTTCTTCTTGGACCTTGCTAATTATTAGTAATCCTAGATAAACAAATTCGTTTACTCTTTGGAAAGTGTACTCGTTTTCGCTTATCGTGTTTACTACCAGATTTTCTTCGATAACTCCAGAGTCTCCTAGGATCATATATTTTGTTTTTTCTTGATTGATTTTCAGTCCTAGAATTTCTGCTTGTTCTGCGATATTTTTTATAATTTGCTTGAGATCTTTCTTTGATTATGCTAGTACCGTCAAATAATCTGCAGACGCAATACACTCTGATGTTCGTTATTATAGATTGTACCAACTAGTTTTACTTTGGATCTTCTGATAAGATAATAATAAATATGGTAAAACATAAAAATGATTGAACAGCTCTTAAATATATTTATTCAAATATCCGTATATCCGTAAATACCTTCTGAGATACATCCGCTCACCTCTGGTACAGTTGAATACATATGAAGCATATCAGCTGACCTACACTCGTTTTCCCTAGTTTTTACTGTTAAACTTTTCGGCTTTACTGGCTTATTGTATAATTTATATAAGGTTCACAAAATCACCATATTTGTAATGTCTCTGCAATCTTGTTTTTTTCAGATTAGTGAACATTGTAGAACGAAGAAACCAAATTGTAGAGAGTCTTGAAATGGATCGAGTTCGTGAAGCCGAAGAAGATGATAGTATTTGATAAGTAATCACATCAATTTATTTGCTTTAAATAGAGAAAGCGACAAATCCCAATTAGAAAAAAGTAAAAAAGAGAAAGATAAAGACAAGAAGAAACAGAAAAAAGAGAATAAGTCCAAGCACAAAAATAAGAATAATTTAGATGTAGATACCAGTGAAGATTCTATCAGGACTCTAGAGAAGAAAAAAAAGAAAAAGTTTAATTTATTTTAGAGAATTTTATAATTATTTACTTCATTCACTTTTAAATTTGATTGAAATGTCTATGGACACGTTTCTGTTGATGGTTAATTTATTTTTTATTTCAAAAGTTTCACATTGTAGATATTACGTGAAATTTAAAGGCTTTAAAAGAGTAGAAATATATATTAATTTTACCGTCGAGAAAAAAAAAACTTTATTCAATTTACAGCTTTTTTTTCTTGCAAATAGGCTTTAGTGAATTGTAGACAGAGCTGTAGTGAAATGTCAAGAAGTTACAAAGTGGTAACATTTTATTTTCAAGTAATGAAGCACCTCTATTCTTGATTTGATGAAATGAAATATGAACCGTTTTTTAAAGTGGTATAATATATATATATCTGACAGATAATTATACTAAAAAATGTGTTTTTGTGTCACAGTCCTAGACTTGGCCAGTCAATGAAAAAATTTTAGAGCCTAGACCGGCGAAACCGCTTAGACCATTTTATAACATTTAAATGCCCATAATTTTTATTTGAAGTTTTATAAATATGAATATATTTTTGTCATGCTCTCAGTGTCGCAGTGCGATTGTGATTTCTGAACTATTACAAAACACTGCGCTATTTTTCCACCGAGTGATGATCAACGCTCGGATCAGACTTTGTGCGGTTTCTGTCTCGACCTTAGTTCACGTGATGTCACAAATCATTTTGACAGTCGCTCTGAGTATAAACAAAACGTTCTTAGGTTTTTAATAATGAGGTGTTGAACCGATATTCGGCTTTTGGTATTTTATTAAAGTATATTGGTACTAGTTTGCAAAAATTAATTTAAACATTTTTTAAGCCGAATATTTTAGGAGGAAACTGGAAATTAAGAATTCCTAAATGTTTGCAACTTTCACTACAAATACGTCATGTAACTAAAGATGAAATTAGCAACTTTCTGATTAGATGTTTGAAGAACTGTCAATGTCTATAATGACTGTTTTGTTTTTGTTTACAGTTTATACGAGCTTGACGATTCCATATTATAATGAAATAAAAGCATTGTGTTAATATTTTTTTAGTTAAGTTTCGTTGGTTTTAACCCTTACTCTGTGGAATTACAACCAGACCTTGTGAAACTGGTAATTTTAAGATTTACTAGTTATATTTTTTGTTACACCATAATTTTTCAAGTTAGAATAATATCAATATCGTATAAATCTTGTTTTGTATCATACAGCACGAACACAACAGTTGCAACGCCTCTTAAAAAGTTTGTAACTCTAAGACATTCAATTTTAAAGGAACATAACATAAGCATAACCTATACCTACTTCATCACAATATTAAAAAAGAAGACGACAGAATTGTGGTCCTATGTCAACCCTTATGTAGCCAGCTTATCTTCTAGGTAGTGTACGTCACAGCATAAATGGCGAGCTATTTAAATCATACAAAAGTTGAATTTTCAAATCGACATAATAACCTTGTGAGATTAAAAATAATTGATTCCCCATAATGATTTTGTCCACCACTAACTATTAACATTGAGAAAACATCATATTTTTGTTAAGTTCAACACCCCATTATTTTGATCCATTTGCGGTATTGAATTAATGCATTTTCCGACGTTGATTTGCGCTTCCTTTACTTTTATAAAAAGTGTGCCAACGTGTTTTGTGGTCTCGGCCAAAACTTTAATACTTCTACTTGTATTATTAGATGATTATTTACTACCTGTAGATTTATGTTCCCTTTTTACTTGGGTCATTACATCAACTCGCACTGTTGTGGAATCTTGATGAAAATTTATGAATTTTTATTATTACTACCAATATAACCAACCACTGAACAAAATACAACATTTTAAAAAGCTATATCTGACTATAATAATAATAATAAGGATCATGTAAAAACTACAAAATTACAAATATAACTAAATTGATTTTCCTCAGGGCGACTGTAATTAGTATCAACTCGTCAGTTATTGGACATGCCCCATATATCTGATTGCTACCAATTCCGTAGTTATTGTGTTCTCAATCATAGGTCGTCTGTTTTCTTATACGGTATGGAAGCTGTGCTTAAAATTTGTTTTATGATAAGACTATATATGTTTTTGTACTTTCGTTTTAATTTTTAACATCAATTATATTTTAATAAAAAAATTCCATTTTTTAAAATGCCTTTTTTTAAAACCTTATCTTAACTTAACATTGATATGTGAGTCTGCAACTCAAGATCTATTTTTTCCTTCCTTTAGACGCTAGAAGGATGAAATTTCATATGCAGCTGTAATTTTGATGAAAATGCACCTTTCTATATCTGAAAAATATCCTAAATTTTGAGAAAAATCCAATCTAATTTCAACAATTACCAGCAATGGAACTCATTTGACGTCATGAAGAAACTTTTGTAGTTTCTCAAGCTACTGTAAATTAAATTACAAGTGAAAATAAAAAAACAAGGAATTAGCTATATTGTATCTGAAATAATATCCATAAAATGAAAAAATAACATGTCGGCTTAAGTTTTCCTCATTAACATTTTCAATCTCGTTCTTTGAATTGCCATAATAGCAGATTATGTTTTCAATGAATCTGCAATTTCTTAATGTATGGTTCCTTTTGAATAGAATAGTTGGTTTGTTTGTGGCCTGTTTTTTATAGTAGGGTAAATTGACTTATACAAAAGGTAACATAATTTGTACGTTTCCTTCTTTTGGTAAGCTATTAAACGATTCGGGAGGCATAAAGGTAAGTAATACGTACTAAAACTAATAACAAAAAATTACAGGTTTTGTCTAACAAACTTTTGAAATATGGGGTGATTTAAAAAAACTCGCATTTTTATATTTACCATCCCCTCTCTATTGTCTCGGGTTTTATATGAGCGTCGGGTAATACAGGTTTTGAATATGGATCATAGTGAAGTATCCATGAAGCTTGAAATTTTGACATAACAGATGATTACTATTTCATCACAATAGCTACTTTTCATGATATTTCAGAATTTAGTAAAAAATAATAGCTAGTAAGAATTTCATTTGAAATATTTGTGACCCCTATAAGGTAACGATTAATATTTTGGGTCAAAAATCAGTCTAAAACTAAAGCTGGATTTATAAACTCTGTTGTTCGTGATTCCCGCTGCTCGAAAATAAAACATTGATATATCGCATACATGCGCTTAAACCGTTGTCGTGTTGTTCGTCGTTTCCAAGTCGTTCGTCGTAGCTCTCAAATAACCAAATTGTATATCTTGCTATTCATGATTCGCAGTTGCACCAATGAAAACTGAAGTTGGTACCACGTGACTTGATATCTGCCAATTGTGTCAAACTCCACTTATATTAATAATAAATTTGCTGTTGAAAAACTCATTACTACATTACTTTCTTTATATATTCATACAAAAACGAGAAATAATAACAAAACATTAATAATCTGTCGCGTCAATTTTTCTGTAGTATGACATGCCTTTTCCTCCCTTGAATGATTACTCCGCTACGCGTCGGGCAGTAAACTTCATCCTCGGGAGGAAAAGTAGCACTTTCCTCCCTTGTTATACAAATAGCTGTTCTGCTCCTGTGTGGAAAGTATTTCGCAAGCTTGTTGATATAAGCCACTTTCTGTAGGACTGTACAGTACGACATATCCCACATAGCACGCAATATTCCTGGGATATTCTCTCAATGTCCTAGAAGGTATATAATGTAACAGAATGTATCTACAACCTAAATTTTAAATAAATAACTGTATAAAATTGATTATTAAGACAACTCTAACTGTTCGTGTTTCGTGACTTCACTTGTTCGAAGGACCAAAGTAAATGATTCACTATACTTAACAAAATACTTTAATACAAAAAACTTAAATGCAACATAAAATAAATAAAACAACGTGATCATGTAAAACGTGTTACGTGGCAACTACTTGCGTCTATCTTCCTCTCCTCGCCGTACTGCTTGCGCATACTCTGTTAAGACGCATGCGCCTCACACAGCGGCGCCGATATGTGATTTAAGCGCTAACATAGCCGCCCGCGTTGAAAAGTGTCTTTTCAAAACAACTATTATCACTAATCAAACATAAATAAATTGAACATAACGTACATTTTAAAAAACAAGAAAGGTGAAAGTTAGTCTATAGCGGGCACAACACAAATTTTTGCAACGGATCTCTTGAGGATTTTTCCAGAGGATGTTTTCACTGATACCACTCTGACGACACCGTCTGGTCCCGGATGTAGGTCTGTTACACGAGCCATGGGCCAATGCAAGGGTGGTGTATTATCATCCTTTAATATTACTAACGAGTCGACCTTAACACTGTTAGTCACATCGTTTTTCCATTTACTTCGAAATTGTAGTTGGGTTAAGTAATCACGTGACCAGCGTCTCCAAAATTGTTGCAGAAGCTGCTGTAGTCTATTATAGCGAGATAATGTATTTTCCTTACGACCAGTCAAATTCACTTGGGGAATAGCCTTTAAGGAATCTCCTATTAGGAAATGGGATGGTGTCAATGGTAATAGGTCGTTAGGATCGTTTGAGAGGGGTGTAAGTGGTCGGGAGTTAAGACATGCTTCAATCTGTGTCAAGAGCGTATATAATTCTTCATAAGAAACTGAAGAATTTCCGAGAACTCTACGTAAGTGGAATTTGGTTGATTTTACAGCCGATTCCCATAATCCCCCCATGTGTGGTGTATTAGCCGGAATAAAATGCCAATTTATTTTTTCCTTAGTCAAAAAACTAGTTACGTTATCATTATGTTTTGGGTCAGAAATAAGATTATATAATTCAATAAAATAATTATTCGCACCTACAAAATTTGTACCGTTATCCGAAAAAATGTCATTTGGTTTACCTCGTCGAGAGATAAATCTTTTAAGGGCGTTTAAAAAACTATCTGTTGACAGATCCTTTACTAGTTCTATGTGAACGGCTTTAACCGCAAAACAAACAAATACACAGATATAGGTTTTTACTACCTTCGAATTGCGTAACGTGCCTTCCTTAACCAAAATAGGCCCTGCGTAATCTACTCCACATTGCGCGAATGCTCGTTCGGGTTGTGTCACTCGTGATCTAGGTAAATTTCCCATTAAAAAATTTGTAGTCTTCGGTTTAACCTTGAAACAACATATACAGTTCTTAATAACTCTCTTTACTTGATTTTTTCCGTTAATAGGCCAATATTCGAGACGTATTATTGACAAAAGCATTTGTGCTCCGGCGTGTAAATTTTTACAATGCTCTTGTTTAATAATAAGTTCCGTAATCCAGTGCTTATCTGGCAGTATGATAGGATGTTTTTGTGCATAGTTCAGATCAGAATTAGTTAGTCTTCCACCAACTCTAAGTAATCCGTCATTATCTAAGAATGGGTGTAAGTTTAAAAGTCGACTATCTCGCCTTAACTGTAACGATTCGCGTAGTGCATTAATTTCCGAGAAATATGAAGTAGACTGTGCAATTTTTATTATTAATGTATGCGCGCTCCTAAGCTCCCCAACCGACAATATTTTTGAATCATATTTTAATTTACGTAGACCGTTTATGAATCTGAGTACATAGCATACAACATTTTGTAATTTGTTAAACGTGGAAAATTTTTGAAAATCTGCAAGACTATACTTATTTGTGGCTATGGAAACAAATGTCGAAATTTTTATTTCGGGTAATTCCGCTATCGTTTCAAGTTCACTATTAGCTTTATGAGTTTTATCTACCAAAAAGGATGGTCCGTACCACCACTGATCAAAATTAATTAGTTCCTTGGGTTCTATACCACGTGAAATCACATCTGCGGCGTTGTGTTCACTTTTAACGTGACTCCAATCCGTTAAATTTGTTACTTCTGTAATTTGAGATACCCGATTGGCAACAAACGTCTTTAAATTGCTTGGATCAATTTTTTAACCAAGATAGTACTATAGTAGAATCCGTGAATAAATTAATTTCTGAAATGTCAATGTCGAGAATTGTTTGTACTGTAGTTACTAATTTTGCCAATAGATGCGCTGCCATTAGTTCAGCTCTAGGTAATGTTACCTTATGAATAGGCAATACCTTTGTTTTTGAACAAAGCAAATGTGAATACCGTTTACCATTGCGATTTTCAGACACTAAATAGAGACATGCTCCATATGCACGTTCAGAGCTATCAGCGAACCCACACAGTTTTATTTTAACCGGTGAATCGATTAATACTTGCCGTTTAATATTAATTTCATTAAGAATATGAATTTGAGATACAAAATTTAAAAATGATTGCCTTTTATCCTCGGGTATAGGTTGATCCCATTCTATCTTTAACTTGAATAATTGTTGCATAAACAATTTTGCTTTAATAGTAACTGGGCCAATCAAACCTAAAGGGTCATATATTTGCGAAATTAGTGATAATACTGCGCGTTTTGTTAATATCTGATTTGTTAAAACTGAAAGATTAATTGAGTATTTTAAAACATCTAGTTTTGGATTCCAAAGAATACCCAATGTTTTAATTTCCCTTTCATCATGAGCAACTATTAAATTTTTATCCTTTGATTGATCGTGCTTTAATATGTATGTTAAAATCGAATCATTATTGGATGACCATTTCCTTAATTCAAATCCTGCTTCAGATAATATATTCGTTAATTCTTTATAGACTGTAATAGCTTCCTCGTGGCTATCCAAACTTACAAGCAAATCGTCCATATAGAAAGAATTTTGAATAATTTCTGATGTACGAGGATATTTAACATGATTATCAATCGCGAGTTGTTTGAGACACCGAGTAGAAAGAAAAGGAGCACATGAAGTTCCATATGTTAACGTGTTCAACTGATAAATACCAAGGGGTTGTTGTTCGTTTTCGCGCCACAAGATTTGTTGATAAGGTCTGTCATTAGGATGTACCAAAACCTGTCTAAACATCATCTTAACGTCCGCGTTCAGTATTATTTTTTTTAATCTTAGTCTTAAGATGATTGAGAATAATTCATCTTGAACTGTGGGACCGGGAATTAGCAAATCGTTTAGCGAGTGACCAGTATCGGTCTTTGCGCTCGCGTCAAATACCACCCTTACCTTGGTAGTCGAGCTAGATGGTTTTAAAACAGCGTGATGTGGCAAAAAATAAGAGTTGTCGCCTTGATCGTTGTTAAGATTACCCTCGAATTTCATATGACCTAATTTTTCATACTCGCGTAGAAATTCTACGTATTGTTGTTTAAGATGTTCATTTTTTGCTAAGCGATATTCGAGCGCGTTAAATCGTTTTAAACAAAGATGTTGCGAGTCACCGAGTAATTCTAATTTATCTTGCCTAAACGGTAATCTGACTATAAAGCGATTGTCCTTGTCACGTGTGGTAGTCTCGGCAAAATAAGTTTCACAATATTTATCTTCCGGTGATAGGAATTTCATTTTCGGTAATTCCTCAATTTCCCAAAAATTTCATGAGCGTTTGATTTAAATTATCATAAGTATTTTCGTGACTTAGATTACAACTAATTTGATTTTTGTGCTTATTCGTTTTTCCGTAATTTACATTTAACGAACCTGTAAATATCCATCCGAGTTTTGTTTCAACCAATAGTGGCATATTTGTGCCTAAACTTATTTTTCCGTCACACAATAATTCATAAAATATTCCTGCGCCTATGAGTAAATCAATATTTTTTGGAACGTTAAATCTCTCATCAGCTAAATCTAACTTTTGCGGGTATTTCAAAACGTTCCTAGGAAATTCTAGTAATGGTAAGTTATCACTTATAACTGGAATAACTAAAAACGGAAGATTTACTTCAAATGAGTTAAAACGAGACTTTAATTTTGCGGTGGTTTGATGCGTAATATTCGTAATACCTTGATTTATCCCATTAATTCTAACATTAAATTCTGTACCCTTCAAATTTAATTTATCAAACAAAGATTGAGTTATCATATTCGCTTGACTACCGGAATCTAAAAGAGCATTGCATTCGTGTACATTACCGAGATCGTCTTCAATAAATACGATCGCTGTTGATAGTAAAACAACGTTTGTAGAAACCGCCGTTTCAAAAACATTCGAGTGTAAATTTAATACTTCTTGATTATTTTCTGAGTTTTTACAGGTGCGCGTTTTTGTTTCTGGTATAAAACCCTTACCCTGACCCATTTGTTCGAGGTCGTTTGTTATTTCAATTTTCGTTTGTACAGCTGAGGCGCTGTTGCCGCTTGAGGTTGGAGGTTGTGAGATTTCAATATTTTGCTTTCGGGAATAATTTTTTGACCGATTATTATCTGAATGTAATGCAGTATTGTGTTTACTTCCGCATTTTTTACAGGATGACGATCTACATTCAATCCTTGAATGTCCTGGTCGTAGGCAATTAATACATAACTTATGAAATTTTATTTTATCATACCTATCGGGAATTGTTAATTCTAAAAAACGTTGACACTGAAATATGTAATGAGTACCGCTACATATTTGACAATTGATGTTTACCGTTCTTTCAGTGGCTGTGTACGTTTGGTAAATTTGGTGTGGCTTTCGTGTAACACTAATATCATGTGGGCTTCTGTTATGAACATTATTTTGACCTTTAGTGTTATTACCCTTTGCGTTTTCTTGATAACTCGCTTCTACTGCGAAACATTTCTTCGTTAAAAATTCAATTAATTTGTCAAGTGGAACCAAACTATTATTGCCATCTTGACTGTTTTCCCACTCCCGTCGCGTTCGATCATCGAGTTTTCTTACTATGATCGGGATTAACAGAGCATCCCATTGATCCGCAGGTAATTTTAATTTTAATAGAGCATTTTTGTGTTGAAACACCGAGTCAATAAGCTTTCTAAGAGCAAAATGGGATTCTTTACTTACTTCTGGCAAATTAAACAATAAACTGTTTACATGGTGATTAACAATCGCGCGTTTATTTTCATATCTCTTTTTTAGTAGATCGAGTGCAACCGAATAATTTTCACTTGTTACCTCCAACGAGTTGATCAAGCGCAATGCATCGTCTTTACAACAGGTTTTTAAATATAAAAATTTTTGAATTTCAGAAATATCATTACGTGAGTGTACAACTGAATTGAAAACATCAAAAAATCCAAACCAGGTTTCATACGTTCCGCAAAATGATGGTAAACCCATATCTGGCAACCTTGGTAACTGTAAATTAGAGCTTTGGTTAGAAACAGTTGTTATAGCTGTAATTTTTTTACTATCGTTATGTGCGTGAATAATTTCTTTTGCCTCGGAAATAAGAGTGAAGAATATTGATTCCACATTCTCTCTTTCCTCGATTTCATTGCTATCTAAAAATTCTAATTGTGACTGGCAATTATCGAATAGAATAAATTCTTCTTCGATTTTTTTTAATCGTATTTCAATCTGTGCTATTTTAGTTCTGTTTGTAGAGTCTCTAATAAACTTTTCAAATCTGGTCAATTTTGCCTTTATTATACCGCGTGTGTGACGTGATTCTGATATTTGAGTTTCGGTATTTTCTGAATCGCTCATGATCAACAGATTGAGATATCAAAAGAGGAAAAAAATAAAATAAGGACTTATCTTTGATTTCGTGGTCGTGTTTCCGTGCTGGGTCGTGGTTTTCTTCGCTTAGAAAATGGCGGGGAACGTGATTACAAAGAATTCCACTTGTTGCTGTCCAAAATCCGGCTCGTCTAGAACCAAACTGTTCGTGTTTCGTGACTTCACTTGTTCGAAGGACCAAAGTAAATGATTCACTATACTTAACAAAATACTTTAATACAAAAAACTTAAATGCAACATAAAATAAATAAAACAACGTGATCATGTAAAACGTGTTACGTGGCAACTACTTGCGTCTATCTTCCTCTCCTCGCCGTACTGCTTGCGCATACTCTGTTAAGACGCATGCGCCTCACACAGCGGCGCCGATATGTGATTTAAGCGCTAACACTAACTATACAAATTCATAATAAACTACATTTAATGCAATTAGATTGTAAAAATATAATTATACTTAGTACAACAGTTAAATTTATTCACCAAGTTTATAACATCCTGTAGATAGCATTCTGTCACAAGTAACAATTTTTTAAAAATTAATTTTATAATAAAACATGAAATTTGAGGGTTCTATTGAAATCTGTGAAAGGGCAGAATTTAAACATTGAGTAAAAAAAAACTTACCAATGGAAATTTGTTGTAATCCAATCTAGAACTTTTTAATCGACGAGAAGCTACCAAACGAGTAAAATTGATCTGGCAACACCGCTCGACCGCTCAGCCGCTGAGAGTCGAACGTATTTACGAGGGGCATACGTTATGGAACCTATGGTTTGATATTTTGCATATGAATTAATAACTTTTCTCTGCTTTATTCAAAGGGAAAATTACGAACAAAAGTAACTAGAGCTAGGGAATACAGAAAAAACTAATTTCAGGCAATTAATGACGTATTGTTAATTTGTCCTACCATACTAGAGTGACTCGAAAAAAATGATTTGGGTTACTAGGTACATATATCGATGTCCGTTGAAAATAAAAATAGAAATAGATTGATAAAACGATAGTCTTTAGCATGTCATATTCAAAAATCACTGACAAACGTTCCAAGGGCGAGAAAAAAAATAAAAATCAATTTTCTTGAAAAAAAATGTTTACTTTATTTTCTCTCCTGTATCTACATATATCGATGTCCGTTGAAAAAAAAATAGAAATAGATTGAAAAATCGATAGTCTTTAGCATGTCATATTCAAAAATCACTGACAAACGTTCCAAGGGTGAGAAAAAAAATAAAAATCAATTTTCTTGAAAAAACTTTTTTACATTATTTTCTCTCCTGTATCTACATATATCGATGTCCGTTGAAAAAAAAAATAGAAATAGATTGATAAATCGATAGTCTTTAGCATGTCATATTCAAAAATCACTGACAAACGTTCCAAGGGTGAGAAAAAAAATAAAAATCAGTTTTCTTGAAAAAAAATTTTTACTTTATTTTCTCTCCTGTATCTACATATATCGATGTCCGTTGAAAAAAAAAATAGAAATAGATTGAAAAATCAATAGTCTTTAGCATGTCGTCTTCAAAAATCACTGACAAACGTTCCAAGGGTGAGAAAAAAAATAAAAATCAATTTTCTTGAAAAAACTTTTTTACTTTATTTTCTCTCCTGTATCTACATATATCGATGTCCGTTGAAAAAAAAAATAGAAATAGATTGATAAATCGATAGTCTTTAGCATGTCATATTCAAAAATCACTGACAAACGTTCCAAGGGTGAGAAAAAAAATAAAAATCAGTTTTCTTGAAAAAAAATTTTTACTTTATTTTCTCTCCTGTATCTACATAATATATCGATGTCCGTAAAAAAAAATAGAAATAGATTGAAAAATCAATAGTCTTTAGCATGTCGTCTTCAAAAATCACTGACAAACGTTCCAAGGGTGAGAAAAAAAATAAAAATCAGTTTTCTTGAAAAAAAAATGTTTACTTTATTTTCTCTCCTGTATCTACATATATCGATGTCCGTTGAAAAAAAAAAATAGAAATAGATTGAAAAATCAATAGTCTTTAGCATGTCGTCTTCAAAAATCACTGACAAACGTTCCAAGGGTGAGAAAAAAAATAAAAATCAGTTTTCTTGAAAAAAAATGTTTACTTTATTTTCTCTCCTGTATCTACATATATCGATGTCCGTTGAAAAAAAAAATAGAAATAGATTGATAAATCGATAGTCTTTAGCATGTCATATTCAAAAATCACTGACAAACGTTCCAAGGGTGAGAAAAAAAATAAAAATCAGTTTTCTTGAAAAAAAATTTTTACTTTATTTTCTCTCCTGTATCTACATATATCGATGTCCGTTAAAAAAAAAATAGAAATAGATTGAAAAATCAATAGTCTTTAGCATGTCGTCTTCAAAAATCACTGACAAACGTTCCAAGGGTGAGAAAAAAAATAAAAATCAGTTTTCTTGAAAAACATTTTTTACTTTATTTTCTCTCCTGTATCTACATATATCGATGTCCGTTGAAAAAAAAAATAGAAATAGATTGAAAAATCAATAGTCTTTAGCATGTCGTCTTCAAAAATCACTGACAAACGTTCCAAGGGTGAGAAAAAAAATAAAAATCAGTTTTCTTGAAAAAAAATGTTTACTTTATTTTCTCTCCTGTATCTACATATATCGATGTCCGTTGAAAAAAAAAATAGAAATAGATTGAAAAATCAATAGTCTTTAGCATGTCGTCTTCAAAAATCACTGACAAACGTTCCAAGGGTGAGAAAAAAAATAAAAATCAATTTTCTTGAAAAAACTTTTTTACTTTATTTTCTCTCCTGTATCTACATATATCGATGTCCGTTGAAAAAAAAAATAGAAATAGATTGATAAATCGATAGTCTTTAGCATGTCATATTCAAAAATCACTGACAAACGTTCCAAGGGTGAGAAAAAAAATAAAAATCAGTTTTCTTGAAAAAAAATTTTTACTTTATTTTCTCTCCTGTATCTACATATATCGATGTCCGTAAAAAAAAATAGAAATAGATTGAAAAATCAATAGTCTTTAGCATGTCGTCTTCAAAAATCACTGACAAACGTTCCAAGGGTGAGAAAAAAAATAAAAATCAGTTTTCTTGAAAAAAAAATGTTTACTTTATTTTCTCTCCTGTATCTACATATATCGATGTCCGTTGAAAAAAAAAATAGAAATAGATTGAAAAATCAATAGTCTTTAGCATGTCGTCTTCAAAAATCACTGACAAACGTTCCAAGGGTGAGAAAAAAAATAAAAATCAGTTTTCTTGAAAAAAAATGTTTACTTTATTTTCTCTCCTGTATCTACATATATCGATGTCCGTTGAAAAAAAAAATAGAAATAGATTGATAAATCGATAGTCTTTAGCATGTCATATTCAAAAATCACTGACAAACGTTCCAAGGGTGAGAAAAAAAATAAAAATCAGTTTTCTTGAAAAAAAATTTTTACTTTATTTTCTCTCCTGTATCTACATATATCGATGTCCGTTGAAAAAAAAATAGAAATAGATTGATAAATCAATAGTCTTTAGCATGTCGTCTTCAAAAATCACTGACAAACGTTCCAAGGGTGAGAAAAAAAATAAAAATCAGTTTTCTTGAAAAACATTTTTTACTTTATTTTCTCTCCTGTATCTACATATATCGATGTCCGTTGAAAAAAAAAATAGAAATAGATTGATAATACAAACGTTCATGATTGTTCAAAGTATCCTCGTTTCCACATCACCCAGGAGGTAGAGGATTCGATGCGTTTTTTTTAACGTGGTTTCCCCTTCAAGGCCTAATCCACGATTATCCAAAACATGTATTTTTATTACTTATAACATATAAAAAAATAAATATCACTAATACTTTAAAAAACAACATAAACTAAACAAAAGAATACTATTATACTTGAAAAATTCTAATTTTAATGTTACTGCCATCAAAAATAAACCTAATCATCCCTAGCACTACAGGCCATGACTTACCGTCCCTGCCACAACCAATTTTCGGTAAAGATATAGTCCTTACCTTATTGGTGGTAGCATGGACTTTCATATCCTGTAGTGCAAGGAAAATAGATTTATAATCGGGTTTGTGAAAAAATAATTGTTTGGTAATAAGATAGTATATGTACCTTTCTTGTACATATAGAACGGCTACACTGCCCACATTTTTCTTCTTAGCCTTTAAATAATGGACGTTGTTGAACTTTCGCCTGAAAAAAGTATTTATATGAAAAACCACCATTATCAAAACTAAACGATCAAATAAAAAAATTTGATTTGCTTAAATCTCCATTATAA
Organism: Lochmaea crataegi; assembly: GCA_947563755.1. Lineage (NCBI taxonomy): Eukaryota > Metazoa > Arthropoda > Insecta > Coleoptera > Chrysomelidae > Lochmaea > Lochmaea crataegi. The sequence goes on from OX387437.1 coordinate 16,292,646, forward strand.
TTTGAACTGACGTTCAATTCAAAATTATTGACGCGTTTCGCTAACACAGTAGCTTTATCAAACTAGTGAAGGTATAATGATTTTTTTTCAATTTATACAGTGCATTGATACGGAATTTTAAGGATATTGACATATTGATATTATCATATGTTTAAATGGAAAATAAAGAACTTTATTTTCATGTAAACATATGATAATACTTTTGTCAATATCCTAAGAATTCCGTAATAATGCACTGTATAAATTAAAAAAAATTCATTATACCTTCACTAGTTTGATAAAGCTACTGTGTTAGCGAAACGCGTCAATAATTTTGAATTGAATGTCAGTTCAAATTATAATGGAGATTTAAGCAAATCAAAGTGTTTTATTTCATCGGTTAGTATGGATCTACATCAAGTAAAAGCCTCATCTATTCAATTATCAAAATTGCCCAAAAAATCCAATAGCTCACCGAAATTGGAGTGCGATTCCCTTCGACATTCTGAAATCTTGCGATACGCAATGTCCAATTGCACCGCCAGTTTGGAATAAATCCCCGCTAATGAAATCTATGTGCACAGTTGGAATTTTGTTTTTTGCGAATCTATCCCAAAATTGATAGTACTCCCTGAAAATAATTACGACGAGACATATAAAGACACATCATGTTTTCATTGAAATAAAGATACTTACATTTCGAATGCGTGGATATTAAATTAGAATTGAAAAATAAAAAGATCGTAGGCAATCTAAAAACTCAAACTCAAACAGCTCGGTCACAGAATAACCTTCTCACACGGAAGGGATGTTTATTTTAAATGATTCGTTCTTATTACCCCTACTCCTAACGCCGCCCATGGCGAAAGGATTGTAAACTTGTCGAAGAGTGCATGGAAAAAACAAAACAAACCCTCCGCTCCCCGCACAGTCTCCTGATATTTTTTGTTTATCGGTACTGTGGCGCCGAAAGGCGGCTCTGTTACTCCTTGTAGTGTGCGAAAGGGAAAAACAACGACCCCCGCTCTGGGCACCGGTGGTGTGAGACCGCAACGGATTTATGTGCCATATAAGGAGATTTTTCCGAATCCTAGTCCTGATTGGCTGATATGAATTGAAACTGTAACAGGTGATGCCATGAAAATAGAAAAACATTGATTAAAATTTTTGTAATCAACGAAAAAAGGCAATACTAACAGTGGTTATCGTAACAATATTTATGGACCAGTTTTTTTATCACAAAACTATAAAAACTACCTTCAAAGAGTACAAAACGCCCATGTCAGATTAGTATGTGGCATAGAAATCGTAATTCAAAGTTACATTATTAGAATTTATTGTTTGGGCCCGTACTCAGGGTAGGACTGGCCCGGTCGACAAGTCGGCATTTGCCGACGGAGCCAAACCCTTTTGGGGGCCAACGTCAACGGTCAAGCAGAAATTTTAAAAGCTTGGATTTATTAAGCGACTCCAAATTTACTGATACTGCAGAAAAGATTGGGATCGATAATGTGGAATTAAAAATGTGTTATTGATTTACACAAATATACCCCAATATTAAATAAAATGTTAATACAGACCTCTGCATAAATAAGTCTGAAACAAATGAATGTGTAGGTTGCGTACACTGCACTTTTAAAATTTTAAGAGAATACAATATGCATATATCCACTTTTTCAAATTTGTATATGGCTTAGTTTTTAATTACTTTGTCTTGCACCCAAGTGGCATGCGAACGAGTATTTTCTCTATTAAAAATAGACTGAGATCTTTATTAGGCCAAGAATTATTGCAGGCCCTAGTATTAATGAATACGGAAAAAGACATCTTAAATAGTATTAACCCAGAAAGAATTATCGATAAGTTAGCTTCCACAAGCTCAACTTAGTATAATGCTTTGACTTTTTAAGCTTCGTTTTTTCTGATTGTGTCTACCTATCATTAATAGCTAGTTTATTTTTATTTGTTCTTTAAGAATGGTAGTTTTATTATGTTTTGTGATTTTGTACGTGTACCTGTTTATTTTAATTATTTATGTCTGTTGACAACGTTCTATTTTATGATAGAAAATTTTAGTCAGACTTAGTCAAATAGTACTGACTTACTACACTGACACTCCTATTTTTGACTATGTAATATTAATTTCCATATTTGTTGTTGTTTATGGAAGTCGGTCTTTTTTAATGTTAATTTGTGATTTTTTACTTTTATTTTTATTTATTTTGGTTTGAATATCTTAAAATTTTTCGTTTTGTTGTTTATTTAAAAAAATGTTTTTTATAAAAATTAACCTTTATTTTTTATTTATTACCTACACAGTATTTATATGTATTATGTTTTGAACGCATATTTTTTTTTAGATTATTTGAAACGGTCGCAAAGTACTTGAAATTCTCATGATTTTGGACTATCTACTATTTTAACACTACTTTTTAATATATAAATTCTAAATATTTTTGTCTTAAATGTGATTAATCACCTTTATGGGAATAATCGAGTTGGTCAAAGAGAGTAGGATGGGGGCCAATTACTGGTGGTGCCGATGGGGCCAAATTTAGCCAGACCGACCCTGCCCGTACTTTGTGGAATCTACTCATATTACTTTTTTAAATTATACTAACTGTTTATAATTAATTTCACCATTTATTGAAAGAACCAATGAAAACTCTAAAATATCATTTATAATAGTGAAATTAGTTATAAACAGTTAGTTTAATTTGAAAAGGTTACATTATTACCTACATATTAAATATAATCTGACCAGCCCTATACACTTGACTCCGCCTTCTCAAAGAGAATAGATACCCTTACACATATTCGACAATTAATAGGTTTTTAGAAATTGTTCGGTGTGTATGTGTCCAGCTAATTTGTGATTTATGTGGACAATTATCAGGCATATGTAAGACAATTTTTTCTTCTCACCCTGTTATTCTTAAAATAGTTTTCGTTCCAAGTAAAACGAATTAAATCATGGGTATACCCTAATATTTCAGAAATCCATTTCTCGACAAAACAACCAATTGTCTGAAACAGATAAGCAAAATACCAAAATGTCACGTAGTCTTCGAGGTCACGAAAGGGGAAAGAAAGGTTTTAAGAACGATTTGGGTTTTAGTTGCTGGAAGATAACTAAAGTGTTCACTTGAGTCGGATAAATTTAAATATATAAAATATAGTGTGTATTGTGGTGCATGTCAGAAATTAAATAGGTGAGTCTACCTCACAGAGTAATTCATTTTTGCCTGTTATTTGATATTTGTAAAGTCAATATATTACACAAAATCAACGGATTGTATATTACTTCAAAAATATTAAAAATGTACAATATTATAGATAAACTCATTCGTCAAAGTGTGAATCAAGAATGCCCCCAAAAATACTCTACCCTCGACCGCGCCGGGTTGAACCTTCCTTCTCCATCCCTTTACCCCGTCGCATATCGGACCATGCAGTTTACCAGCATTCCGACACGATTTAGTTAGGTATACAGGGGGACTTCTAATAATTGACTACATTCGGTCATCTTGTTCTTCCGCATTGTCCTCAATGCGATCGTCGTCCTGTAACATAAACAATTCTCTACATCTTTTACAGCCGTGTGCCTCGAGCATTTTATATGTTGAACATACTTTCGAATGCTTTACACACAAAAATATTGAACAGCCGTGTGCCTCGAGCATTTTATATGTTGAACATACCTTCGAATGCTTTACACACAAAAATATTGAACAGCCGTGTGCCTCGAGCATTTTATATGTTGAACATACCTTCGAATGCTTTACACACAAAAATATTGAACAGCCGTGTGCCTCGAGCATTTTATATGTTGAACATACCTTCGAATGCTTTACACACAAAAATATTGAGCAGCCGTGTGCCTCGAGCATTTTATATGTTGAACATACCTTCGAATGCTTTACACACAAAAATATTGAACAGCCGTGTACCTCGAGCATTTTATATGTTGAACATACCTTCGAATGCTTTACACACAAAAATATTGAGCAGCCGTGTGCCTCGAGCATTTTATATGTTGAACATACCTTCGAATGCTTTACACACAAAAATATTGAACAGCCGTGTGCCTCGAGCATTTTATATGTTGAACATACCTTCGAATGCTTTACACACAAAAATATTGAGCAGCCGTGTGCCTCGAGCATTTTATATGTTGAACATACCTTCGAATGCTTTACACACAAAAATATTGAACTTACATTTTCAGTCAGTGTTATCCATGGCTTCATTTTGTCTAGGCAAACCACTACAGGGCATTTACGATGCATTCCAGAAATGCTTATAACGACATATCTGTCATTTGGTAGGACTGCCGAAATTTTATAAGGCCCCTTAAACTTTGGCAACAACTTTTTGCTCTGCCCTGTTGCCGGGAAATCTGTTTTGGCTATCATAACGAGGTCCCCAATATTATAGTGCTTTACTCGAGCACGTTTCAAGTTGAATCGATGTTGTTGTTTTTCTTGGTCAATGCCAATACTCTTTTTCATTTCCTTTCGTATTTCTGATATATCTGATCTTTCTAATTTGTCCGTGCTAGCATCCGTTTAGAACGGACGTGTTTTGAATAGTAGTGCTTATCAACTAATTAAGCTGTTAAAAAAATTTCAAATAAACAAAAACAACAAAATAATCAGTGGAGTTAAGTTTAAAATACCAGGTAATACTGGAAATAACGATGGACTAGGGGAACCCACTGCTTATACCCTCGAATTACGGAGGAAAATCCAAAAAATTATAAACGTGGCCCCAAACCACTTCGATACCGAAAACCTAGAACACCTATACACCGTTAAGAAAAAGGTTAGTGAAGTGAAACAACATAAATACAGGAAAACTAAAGGTAGGAGAAATTTTGCATTTAAAAAAACCAATAAACTTAATTCCCGAACGGGCAGAGTCTCAACTAGGGAAAAATTCCGAAATGCCAGATGGCAAGGATTGAGTAAATACTCAAAGCAAACTGAAAACGCCTCCACCAAAACTCCGCCAAAAAAGTGTTCAGAAAGCCTTCTATACACTTTTCCTTTGGATCTTGAATACCTCCGGAAGGAAACCCAAAGAGTGAGGGAGAAAAAAGAACAACTAATAAAACACAGGGACGAAATTGCGGAACCGGTAAGTCACTACCAAATCGCTTTTCTCAACAGCGAAAAGTCGAAAAATGTGCTTAAACCAGTGACCGCAGTCGATTGTAAGGACACGACGGCGGTGCTCTCTAAACAGGTGTCCAATAGAAAATGTGTAGAGAAAGCATCATCCACGACATCTACTGATGAGAACTCCCCAAGTTTCCTAAATCAAGCCAAGAAAACTAAAACATCACAAACGAATATTGAGTCGCCGAGTTTCGACATCGAAGACTTAAAAAAGTGTGTAGAAAGTTCCGAAAGTAGTTCGTCGGGCGAACATGTGCATAGAATCCACTCGAATGTATATTCTAAAAGTGTAAATAGTGATAGTTCAGTGCCAGAAAACTACATAGAAAAGTCAAAAAGGTGTACAGAAAGGGCAAACAAGTGTATGGAAAGGGTTACGACGGCAGCAGAGTATATCGCAAATAGACTAAAGGCAAATGAACATTTAAGAAATATGGAGGAGAAACACTCGTCTGGATCTCCAACGGTAGCGGAGTATATAGCGAACCGTCTTAAGGCAGATGAGAAAACGAAGAACATGGAGGAGAAACACTCGTCTGGCACGTCAACGCCTGAAGGACCGGTAACGCTGCAAAATGTTAAACACATAATACAAGCCGAAATACATCCAATCCACAACTCACCAAACTGGAGCGACGAAGTCGAAAGAGAGATGCAAGCATCACAGAGATTTCGACCGTCAGCTCTTATCAACAAAACAGTAATCGAAGAAGAGGATGATTTCGTCTCTCAATACAACCTACGAAGTGGGAAAGGTAAAAAGATTACGGGAAGATCCCTCAACTTTGGTCACACAGAAAACCTAGACGCAATTACGACGGACACAATTCAAGAACACTCAAAAATGGAGACAGAGCACTTTATCTTTCCTAAAAAATCCACCTCTTATAAACAGCTCTTAAAACAGAGCGAGAAAACAACCCAACCGGTAAAAACAACCAATATATACGAATCTCTCTCTGAACAGGAGAGTGAAGAAGAAAAAGAGGAAAGTAAGGATAAAACCTCAAAACGAAAAAGGAAGAGGACTAGAGGCCGTAGAAATGCAGCTGTAGTGGCTAGTGATGAAGAAAATAAAACTCACGCAAACAAAACTGCCACGAAACCTACAAACAACAAAGAACCAAAAAAAGTAGAAACAAGTAAAAGGATGTGCCCGCCGATTGTGGTTGATGGATGCGTCTCAGATCACAAAAGTATGGTGAACCTCCTCAAAAAAGATATGAAAGGGACCTTCGAATTGAAATATAATAATAAATCCATGGTCATCTTTGCTCAGAACGAAGGAGATCACAATTCCCTAAAAACCAAACTAATGGAGGAACAAATACCATTCCATTCCTACACAAAAAGGGAGGACAAAACTCATGCCTTCGTCCTGCGTGGCCTATCAGGGGATATAGAACCAGCTGACATTGTAGAAGACATGAAAACGAACTATGACATTACCACCAAAAATGTCTACAAGATGAACACGAGAGGACGACCGCTTTTCTTAATCATAACCACTCCTACCATCACTCTTGATTACCTCAACAGAAATGTTAGAGTAATCGAGAACACTAGGGTGATATGGGAGCTGAGAAAACAGCAGAAGCAAATAATACAATGCCACAACTGCCAGCAATGGGGACATGCCACCTCTAACTGTGGCAGATCCCCTAGATGCTTGAAATGTGCAGAAAGCCACAGGACCTCTGATTGCACCAAGAGCCTCTCCACTCCGGCAAAATGCAGCAACTGCCAGGAGGATCATCCCGCAAATTCGGACAACTGTCCTGTTTTCATCAAAAGAAGACAATTTCTTGAAGAAAGAAGGCAGAAATCTAAACAAACGAACAATAAAAGGTTCGTAGACGCTCCAATTCCGAAAACCAACCCCTGGAACGAAAAGAAAGGGGAATACACGGACATCAACGGACATCAGATTAACGACGAAAGCCAATTCCCTACACTTAGACCCACAACATCGCAAAAGAGGCCAGAACCGATGACCATCCCAACTTCCCACCCTCCACACACGTCACAACCCCCCCAAGGTGATGACATCTCAAAAATGTTAAACCTCAACAACATGTTCATGAAACTAAACGAACTGATCGACCTAGACGAGATGACAAGGGCGGTCACCGATCTCTACAATCTGCTACTTAAGGCAAGTACCAAATACGAAAAATTTATCATGTATAATAAATTCGTCCAAACTATTGACAGGTATAATTTCTAAAGTCATGCAGGGTACAGGTACAAATATTAAAGGCTCCATAAACATAATTTATGTAAATATTAGAGGAATCACCTCCAAAGTTCACGATGTAGCATATTTTTTAAAAATTTATAAACCGGACATTTTATTTATTGGGGAAACTCTCCTTAATAAAACCAAAAGAATCAAAATTAAAAATAACAACTATCTATATCTTAGAGAGGATAGGGACACGCAAGGAGGCGGTATCCTTCTGGCCATTAAAAAAGGTCTAAATTTTAAAATCTTGAAAAAATCCAATTCGACAATTGAACATCTTGCAATACTGTTGGATAATAAATTACCAATTATAGGTGTATACAATCCGCCAACCACCAAAATCGTGGATGACGATATCAAAAACTTGATTGACAAATATATCAAAGCACTTATAATTGGTGATTTAAACTGTAAACATCCCGATTGGGATAAAAATATATCCATACCAAATCCAAACGGAACTGTTCTCCGAAACTTTTGCGAGAATTCTGATTGCAATATCTTTTGTACGTCGGATCCCACTTATTACCCTTTCACAGGGCAAAAACCGAGTACACTGGATATTGTAATCGGAAAAAATATTGACGTCATTAACAGACTAAGAACCCTCAAAGAACTAACATCGGACCATGACCCCATACAAATTATAATCGAACTACAACACAAGACGAAGACAGTAAACAAGACGTATTTTGACTACAAATCTACGAATTGGGTTATGTTTAGAAAATCTCTAAATAACAACACAACAAAAATAGAGAATATAAATAACAAAGACGAACTTAACACAATAATAGAGGAATTAGAGAAAAACATAATCAAAGCACGCAACGAGACCACTATCAAAATAACCATACATAATAAAACCGACAAACTTCCGGACGAGATAGTCAACAAAATAAAACACAGAAACAAATTAAGGAAAACATGGCAAAAGACACGGGACAAGGAACATCAAGATCATATGTTGAATCTACAGAAAGAAATAAACAATGACATTACCCTCCACAGAAATACATCATGGAACAACTATTTGGAAAGTTTGAACATAGACAATAGAAACATCTGGACGGCACTTAAAAAGATTAAACAACAAAAGAAAGGTGTAGCGAAAATAATAAAGGACGGACAGCATATAACTGACCAGAAACAAATGGCAGAAGCTTTCGGAGAACAGTTTCAACAAAACTTTACAAATAAAATTCCCAACACAGAACTGCATACCAATAAAATCAGAGAGGTAGAGAGATTTGGGCAAACAATCCATGCATTGCCACCCAAATCACTCACGTCTACAAAAGAAATCTACGGCATTATTGGTAGTTTAAAGGTTAAAACAGCTCCGGGTAGAGATGACATACATAACATTATGCTAAAAAATCTTCCGCCGAAAATTATTGGCTTACTCGTGAAGATCGTAAATTTCATTCTTTCAACAGGTTACTACCCCGAAAAATACAAAACGGCAAATATTATTCCGGTGCCTAAAACACCACAAGGTAGGAGTTCCACTGAAAACTACCGCCCAATCTCGCTACTAAGTAATTTAGCTAAAATAATAGATAAAGTAATATTAAGTAGACTGGAAAGAACGGTGACTAGTTTAGACATTATACCGGAGGAACAGTTTGGGTTCAGGGCAAACCACGGATGTCCTTCGCAACTAATTCGGGTACTCAATTACGCGAGGGAAGGCTTCCGAAAAAAGCAGCCTGCAATATTGGTTTCCCTAGACATCCGTAAAGCCTTTGACTCGGTCTGGATCCCGGGTTTAATATTTAAACTAACAGAACTAGGTATTCCAGGATACCTAATATTACTTTTGAACTCATATTTAAAAGACAGAAAATTTTTCATGAGGGTAGGAAATGCCGAAGCAGGACCATATACTACAGAAGCAGGAGTACCGCAAGGCTCGGTTCTTTCTCCGACACTGTACTCGCTTTTTACAGCCGATTTTCCTGTCAGTAAAACATTACTGACAGCACTATACGCAGACGATGTCTGTCTGGTTCAAAGAGCGAGTTCAGCTGATCTTGCCCTGAAAAAAGTGGAAACTCATCTGAACAATAAAATCGTACCATACTTAAATGAAAATAAGCTAATGCTCAATACTTTGAAAACGAAGTATATGGTCCTCCGAGGTCAATTTAGAGCAAAAACTTACTTATTCAGAAATCTAAATCTACAAAATGACACTATTCAACCAGTGACAAGTATAAAATATTTAGGTTATGTGATCCAACCAAACACAAGGCACAACTTGCATATAACAGCACAAGTCCAAAAAGCAAAAGGTGTAATGGTACAGCTTTACCCATTGTTAAGTCGCAGCAGCCGTTTGTCGAGCAGAAATAAAATTCTACTCTACAAACAGGTTGTGAGGCCGACAATGACGTATGGCTATCCTGTGTTCTGCTCTACCACCAAATATCTCTTTAAACGTATGCAAGTTGTGCAGAACAAATGCTTAAGAATGGCAATCGGGATAGGGTTAATAGACAATAAACTACCAAATAACAATTGGCTTCATAGAACCACCAACATGCCAACGATTAAGCACTATGTGACCTCTCTAGCAGAGAGATATTACAAATATTGTCTACCTGATGGGTTACAGAATGATATAGCTAATGCCCGCGCAAGAAGCCACAACGGTTACAGCCTCTTGCACGCAGACCTTCAGTTGGAACTCCTACCAAGATAATCTAGTTGGGTTAGTTGTAAATATAAATATACAAGATCTGTAAATAAAACATAAAATTTGTACATTTTGATACTACATAATAATGTAGGATTGGTCATGAATGGGAGTGTGTGTATGCGAGTGTAAATAGGTATGGAAGAAGAACGAATGAGTGTACATAGATTTTAAACACCACAAGCTATTTTAATTTAGGATTAGGTCAGAGCCTTTGATATGTGACCCTGTTTTTTGCTGACTTTTCAGGGAAAATACTACAGAAATTCCTGGGAATGTAAATTGTTAGGTGCGGACGGATCTATTGTAGATCATAAATATCGATAATATACGGATAATGCTGCTTGGCAAGGAGCCGTGATAAAGGGCTTTCGAGAAAATACACATACAAGAAAACGGAGCCAGAAGATCGGCGTGAGGGAGTAATACTTGCGGTATTTGTTATTATTTTTTGTGTAATAAATACTTCTTGTTATTTGTATATGTATAATTTGTAAACAAAATTTTGGGACAATAAAGAGATTATATAACAAAAATATTGAACTTACATTTTCAGTCAGTGTTATCCATGGCTTCATTTTGTCTAGGCAAACCACTACAGGGCATTTACGATGCATTCCAGAAATGCTTATAACGACATATCTGTCATTTGGTAGGACTGCCGAAATTTTATAAGGCCCCTTAAACTTTGGCAACAACTTTTTGCTCTGCCCTGTTGCCGGGAAATCTGTTTTGGCTATCATAACGAGGTCCCCAATATTATAGTGCTTTACTCGAGCACGTTTCAAGTTGAATCGATGTTGTTGTTTTTCTTGGTCAATGCCAATACTCTTTTTCATTTCCTTTCGTATTTCTGATATATCTGATCTTTCTAATTTGTCCTGAAGTTCATTTAATAGTATAGCTTCTGACGTGGTTCTGGGTTTGCTCCCAAACAATGCCTCGGAAGGTGTTACACCTAGTATTCTGTGAACGGTACTATTTAGTCCTCTCTGTACCGTTTTTACATAGGTATCCCATACATCCTCCTCCATTCCACCATTTAGTGCAGCCAGTGAACTTAAAATCGTACGGTTGAAACGTTCACATTGCCCGTTTGCTCTGGGTGTTGCCACAGCGTTAAGAACGTGTTTTATTCCGTATTCTGAACAAAATATCGTGAAGCTTTTTGAGGTGAACGCGCTACCACGATCCGAAACAACACGAACTGGAACTCCAAAAATGTCTATAATATTTTGGATTACTCTGATAACATACTTCGCGCGCGTGTTACGAACAGGCTCAATGATGCAAAATTTTGAAAACCCGTCCACTATGACAAGTAATTGAGTATTATTTTTTTGTGTCCGAATGAAAGGACCTAAATGATCAACGTGAATAGTGTGAAAAGGTACACTCACTTTATCAATGGGGTGAAGTCGACCAGGTTTTCTCCCTGAGGGGGACTTGTAATACAAACAATTTAAACAAGCTTTGACATATTTCGTTACGAATCTTCGCATGCCAGGAAACCAATAATTTTCCTGAATCTTAGCTATTGTCTTTTCGACACTGAAATGACCCAAATCGTCGTGACATAACTTACAAATTTGCCACCTGTTTGCTTTTGGAACGACCCACTTGTATGTTTTATCAGATACTTTTTTGTGCACTTTTCTCTCCTTGAGTACATAGTTTTCAAAATATAACTTAGTACTAGAGTTTCGATCGTTGGATAGCAATATCTCGCGTATTTTCGAAATTTCTTCATCCTGTAACTGTACAGCTAATAACCAATCGGCATCGGTAATGTTTACTATATTGCAAACGGTCAAGTCGTCCAGTTGAGGATTTCTACTTAGACAATCTATGTGTGACATTTTAGTACCCGGCCTATATTCTACTTCAAAATCGTAATCCTGAAGCTCCAACCACCACCTGCCTATTCTAGGAATTATATCCTTCTTTATGGCAGTGCTCCGAATAGCGCTACAGTCGGTTATTAATTTAAATTTGATGCCTACAAGGTAAACACGGAAGTAACGTAAAGAAGAAACAACCGCTAAGGTTTCTAATTCGTAAGAATGATACTTTTGTTTTAAGAATGACGTTTGTCTGCTATAATACGCAACAACGTGTTGATTTTTCTCTTCATCAACTTGTATCAACATTCCCGCGACGCCGATTTTACTCGCGTCCGTGTGAACTTCAGTTTTTAGAGCAGGGTTAAAAATAGCTAAAACTGGTCTACTTGTTAACGACGCTTTTACAGTTTTTACGGCATTATCTTGCGATTCTCCCCACGACCAAGGACAGTCCTTTTTTAAAAGTTTAGTAAGAGGCAAAACCATGCCTGCGAAATTTTTCAAAAATTTTCTAAAATAGGAGGCTAGACCTAAAAACTGCCTAACTTGTTTGACGGTACATGGTTTGGGCATTTGCAATATAGCTGAGATTTTGTTTGAACCTGGCCGTACTCCTTCCGCAGAGATTTCGCGACCTAGATATTCAATCTTAGTTTGAAAGAAGGAGCATTTTGATAATTTTAGCGTGAGATTGTGTTTTCTAAGTTTTTCCAAAACCCCTCGTAATTTTTGTAAACCTTCTTTAATTGAATTTGATGATATTATTACATCATCTATGTATACTAGCGCACTATCTCCAAGAACTAAATTCATCAATCTCTGAAAAACGGCAGGTGAGTTACACAGCCCGAATGGGACTCTCAAAAATTCATAGTGACCGTCCGGAGTGACAAAACCAGTTTTTTCTATTGAGTCATCACTAAGAGGGACTTGATAAAAACCTGACATTAGATCGAGGGTTATATAATATTTAAAACCTCCCAATCGATCTATCTGGTCCTCTATGAGCGGTAACGGATATTTATCCTTTTTTTGTAATTCTATTAAGAGCGCGAAAGTCAACACACAAACGCGAAGAACCGTCTTTCTTTGAGACTAGTAATATGGGACTTGCATATGGAGAATTCGACTCCCTAATTATTTCATTAGCTAGTAGTTCATCTATTATACCTTTGACTGTTTGCCTTTCCGAAATTGATAACCGATATGGCCTATAAACGATTGGTTTGTCGGTTATACATTCAATTTTCATTTGTACACTATCCGTCTTTCCTAATTCGCTTAATTTAAAACTAAATCGATCTTTAAATTCGGTCAGCAAATTGTTTACTTTGTCTCTGTTCGCAATAGAAAGAGATCCACAATGAAGTGTTTTTAAATATGTTTCAAGTTCAGTTTCGTTTACACTTCTAATTTGGTTTATAGCAAAACGTTTATCGTTCAGGACTGAATTGTGTGACATTGGAAGTTGAGAAAAATGTAAGTAGCTCTGAGTTTTAACAATAAGAAGGGACCGATGTTTTGTGAATGATTGTCCGATTAGTAAATCGTATCGTATTTCAGAATCTTTTAAAACATACAAATGGGTTTTTATGGTTACTCCATCGATTGTTATCTCTATTTCGCATTCATACCTAGGGACAACATAATTATCGCCTCCGAACGTATAAAGTTTTACGGCTTTATTGTGAATTATTTTTTTTTCTAATTTTATTTTGTCGGCGATAGACTCGCGAACCAAAGTGGAATCGCTTCCTAAATCTATAAAACATTATATTGTATGACTTTTAATTTTAGCCTTTTTATTGTAAATACTTCTTACATGTGCTTTACTAATATTATTTATTGATTTCCCCTTTATACGACACTCACTTTCATTGTGTCCAAATTTTTTGCAAAAAGAACATGTCGTTTTCGGTTTTACTCGGGTACACTGAAAACGTCTATGTCCGATCTCACCGCATGCATAACATTGATCTTTCCTAGTCTTTTTATTCTTTTCGTTGGAACTATCTTGTTGTGAATTCGGAAAACCGCGTTTAAAATTAAGGGGTATATTTGTCACAGATTTGTTCAATGTTGTTACTTTATTACTGGTGCTAGGAAAATTTGTAACGAATTCTGTAAGTTCAGAAAAGGATTTACAGTTAGCAGCTTTGATTGCTAATTGAATTTGATTATCTGAAATACCTGCAATAATACAGTCTACCACTTGTTCGTCTGTAAAATTCAATTTTAATTTATTGAGTTTACTTAACTTTAAAAAACAATAAGTATTCAAATCTTGTCCTGGTTGTGTTTTATAAACTGCAGCCTCATAAAATATTTGCGAAAACTTTTCTTTGGCCGGGAAAGTTGTGTGTAGCATTTCCTGCCATTGTTGCCAACTATACTGAGTACTTTTTAAACTATCATACCAGACTCGTGCTAAACCTTTTAGTTTCCCTAGAGCTAAATAAATGGTCGTAACTTCATCCCAATGATATATTTGTGCACACTGGTTAACTTTATTTAACCAGTCATTAATGTTTAAATCATTCTGCGGGTTAAAGTCTGACAATAACCTGTCATCTTTGAAAAAACCCCAGTTGGATTTTGGTACATGTTCCATATTAATATTACTACTGTTATTTATTGAGCCTGTACTTACCGCAGTTCGCAACTCCCGTAGTTCATTTGCCATAGACCTAACAATTGTCTGTGAAATTGGTGGCGTTTCGGATCGCGCACTAAACTCGTCACCTTCTAGTTCCAACTCTGTGTTCATTATTGCCACAACTTACGAGCAAACCACAACACTATACTTTTTTTTTCTTCTTTTCTTTTTTTTTTTGAGAAAAATAGCTCCTCAAGAACCTAATGGGCCAATCCCACTTCTGAGATAAAGTCAATATATTACACAAAATCAACGGATTGTATATTACTTCAAAAATATTAAAAATGTACAATATTATAGATAAACTCATTCGTCAAAGTGTGAATCAAGAATGCCCCCAAAAATACTCTACCCTCGACCGCGCCGGGTTGAAGCTTCCTTCTCCATCCCTTTACCCCGTCGCTTATCGGACCATGCAGTTTACCAGCATTCCGACACGATTTAGTTAGGTATACAGGGGGACTTCTAATAATTGACTACATTTGAATTTAAAAGATATTTTATCACATAAGGTATGTATATTTGCTAATTATTTTTAATAATAACTTTGTTTAAAGTTCTTTAATATTCAACGTTATCAAGAACATTAATTTATTGTTGCATTTCCTATTAATCCAATCCTACTGTACTGTGGAGAGTTTGTGCCACTTGCAGTTTAACTCACATACCTATACTGTATTGTGGAGAGTTTGCGCCACTTGCGGTTTGTCCATTCCTGATACAGGGTGACTTCTCACGTCACCTTTATCTCCTTCCACCCCCCTGTATTGTGGAGAGCTTGAGCCACTTGCAGTGTAACCTTATTTAGCTGTACTGTGGAGAGTTTGTGCCACTTGCAGTTTAACTCACATACCTATACTGTATTGTGGAGAGTTTGCGCCACTTGCGGTTTGTCCATTCCTGATACAGGGTGACTTCTCACGTCACCCATATCTCCTTCCACCACCCTGTATTGTGGAGAGGTTGAGCCACTTGCAGTGTAACCTTATTTAGCTGTACTGTGGAGAGTTTGTGCCACTTGCAGTGTATTATTATTTTGCTGTACTGTGGAGAGTTTGTGCCACTTGCAGTGTTTTATTATTTTGCTGTACTGTGGAGAGTTTGTGCCACTTGCAGTGTTTTATTATTTTGCTGTACTGTGGAGAGTTTGTGCCACTTGCAGTGTATTATTATTTTGCTGTACTGTGGAGAGTTTGTGCCACTTGCAGTAGTTATAATATTGTTTGTGGAGAGTTTGTGCCACATATACCTTACATGCACTGGGGAGAGTTTGCGCCCCCTGCACCTTTCCTAATAACCCTAAATACTTACTATTAGGCATTTATTTTTGATCAAGTGAAGTTTTAACTTTACTTTAGTACTGATATACATAATCACAGTTCAAACACATAAGATGCACCTTGTATATTATTAATACTTTCATTAATTTTGGGGATTTCATCTATACTAATCGTTAGTTAAATAATTAATCATTATTTATGGCAAATTGAATACTCAGAGTGTTTTTCTATCTAATTCCAGGTACGTCATCTCGATTGTTCAACCTACTTGGACCATGTCCACATGGACTGTTCAATTAAATCCAGGCATCACGTCCAGTGTCTTGTAAATAGTTATTTTCAACATTTAGATTTGTTTTATTATCTATATTATAAACAATTGAATGTAAGTACACAGTAAGTAATTAAAAGTTAAATTCTAATTAAATATATCAATCTTTACAAATTACTCATTCTCCTCAAGTCAAGTTTTTCATTCCTTACACATATCTAAAAATCTTTTTTACTATTTATATTTTATAGACATAGCATTGCATGCATTTTGTAGAAATTGTAGGTAGTTATAAGTTAGTTTTCAATTTTACTACTAATAATACAAAACTATATATATTTTTTTTCAATTTTGTGGTTTATGTAGAAATTTTTAGTCTGTTCTATTGAAATTCGTATTTCCTTCTCTAAATTGCTTGAATTTATGAAGTTATCGGTAAATATTTTAATCTTTTTGCTTCAATGTGCCTCGTAAAACTGTTATTGGTTGCAAAAAACTTTCGGAGTGTCTTTTGCCTCCTATCAATATTTTTCGGGTTTAAAATTAGATAATGAAATTTTAATTCAAGCTTCTAAACTGTTTTTTAAAAATTCTTCGCTTAACAATATTTATAAAATTCAACGAATTTTGATTAGGAACACCGGTAATATAGAACAATTATTTGTTAGTAACGGCAACTCGGAATGCGGATCGGATGAGGAAATCGAAAAAATTCGGCATTTTATTCATCAATCATCATTGTTTGTATTTAATGATTTGCTCGGTATTTATTTTGTATCGGACGGAGTCTATGGGTCCTTATGTGATTATTTCGGCATTCGCAATTCGTTAAAAAATCGTTACCGCTTAAATAAAAAATGGCTCCGTATATTTCATAGTAGTAAAAAAAACGCATTAAGTCTTCGTGGCAGTAGTTTGGATCGGGACAATTCAAACAATTCTTCTACGGAGTCTATTTCAGTTTCGGGTAATTCGGTAGGAGAAACCGATAGTCAATTATCTCTGCCGATAGTTATGTTGACGATCAGTTGGAACACGATGCCTTAGTTGTGTCCGTTGATTCCAACAATCCGGATTTTGTAGATTATTCTACGAATATCACGGATATTTTAAATGTAACTCCGCCAAATTCGCAAAACATCCCAGTCACAATAAGAAATATATATTGTGAAAAAGTCAATGAGTCGCCAAGACAATTGGAAAATGTATTCGATGTGCATTCCAAAAATACGAGGGAAAGTTTGAATTTTGGTAATTGCACGTATTTCGAGGGATCTTTTGAATTGTCATCACAAGAATTTTTAGAAATTAATAATGATGGCAAATTGGAAAATTACTATAGTACTATACGCCATAAATTTAAAACTGTAAACGGTTCATGCGTTTTAAATTTCAAAAAATCATTCGTTAATAAATACAAAACAATATACACTATATATGCTTACTGTAGCCATAAACAGTGTAAAACATTTGTAATTCGTCTCCAAAGACAAGATTCAAATGTTGTCGGTAGGGTTCATAGCTCTTTTCACGGTATTCGTCACAATCCCAATGAAAAATATACAACGTACGTACGTGCTTATGAGCGGCAATTGTTGTCAAACAAATTAGTTTCGTCAACTAGTTCTTCTGTTCGGATGACAGATGTTAATTCTACTCCTATTAAAGACATAGTGAGTGGAAATTTAGGGAATATTAAATCTCTCGCGGTATACCGGAAAGTAAAATCCGAGGCGATGTCGCAATTAGATAGGGATAAAGACGATTTTATTGATCTAAGATTAATGAAAAAAGAGCACCCTGAATATATATTAAGACTAATAGATGACTTTGCAGTTTATGTTTCTAGTAGAGAGCAACTAGATATACTGCAAACAGCTAGTGTAACGACACCCTCCGTAACGTTACATTTAGACGCGACGGGAAGCTTAGTCAGGAATACTGACAAAGATAAAAAGAAACGAGTCGACTATTATGCGGCGGTGATTCACATACCGGAAAAACAATTTGTATGCCCGGTCTTTGAAATGGTTACCGATCAACACGATGCACGGAACATCGGTTATTGGTTGGAATATGTTAAGGACTATGCAATTATTAATAATTGTAAATGGCCTTCATTTTCCACAGTTGTTACGGATTTCAGTTTCGCGCTTATGAACGCGGTTATTCGGCAATTGATTGGTATGGAATCATTGACTGACTATATCAATCTTTGCTACGCCTCTAGCACTACCTCTACGAAACCAACCGTTTATTTAAAAATTTGCTGTTGCCATTTTGTCAAAATTATAGTAAATGACGTAAATAAAATCGTAAAGAATAATAAACATAATTTTTTTTTTAAAAGTACTTTGGCATCGTTATTCTCAGTCGATTCTCTCCAAGAAGTAGGAATTTGGTTCAAAAACTTTTTAATTATTTGCTTATCAAAAATGAATACATCAGAAGTAGAAACTAGTTTAAATTTTTTAAGTAACAATAGTAACGAAGAGTTTGATGAGACAATAGAAGTAAATATTAATATCGAAGAGAAAGGCAAAACTAATTTTGAAAATAGTAATTATTATAAATATTTTAAAAGTATTTTTGATGAATTTGTTGAACCTTTTAGCGTTTCTTCGACTAAAAACGAGTATTTTAATCCGGACATAATTAATATAGTATTAAAAAAATATTTGCCTTTCCTTCCTTTATGGTCTAACATCATAAGCGATGAAAGTAGAGAAAGATTTAGTAACGCACCCGTAGAGAATTGGTTCGGGCAGCTCAAAAATAATTATAAATTACCTCGTAATCAAAAATGCACTAGATTTATACGGGCATCTCGCGAAATTGTCTTAGCAAAGTACAAAGAAATTAAGTTAAATATTCCGAAATCGGGGTGTGCTAGAGGTAATAAACGAAAATTGGACCCAAAAGCAAATTCAATGCTCGCGACCGAAAAATGGGCCAAGAAGCGGAAATTAAATCAAACCTATTTTAATAATGCCGTAAATTTACCGAAACTCTCGCAGTCGTGTAGTAATAATACACTGAAAATCCAATCACCAACGAAATTTACCTTGGATATTCGCGATAATAATACGGTGAAAAATGCAAATTATTATTTCGATTCGGGTGTGCGTTACGCTGTCGGTATTTTTGAGGGTGCTACACCTTTTAATTATCTAGAGATAGGGGATTACGTTACACTCGCGGATAATCAAGATACTAGTAAAATGTGGCTATCGAATTTTTTAATTGATATATCTCTTTTTTTGTTTGCGAAAGGGCGTACGAACCGGATATGCGTGATTTCGAGTATAGATTCTTCCGAAATTTTTAACAATCATCATCAGGACATTCAAAAACCCCAATTATCTTGCTACGGCATAACTTTGATCCCAGTTTTAATAAATTCTAACCATTGGTGTTTAGCTGTCGCGGATATCGAAAATAAAACGTTTTCTTTTTTAAATCCCTCCGGAAGTACAACTCTAGAGTCAATTAAATTCATGAATATTTTCTTAGATTTTTTTAATTTCGATAAGCAATCGTGGAATACGTTTCAAATCAGCCATTCGCTTCAAACGGACGATTTTAATTGCGGAGTTTTTGTTTTAATGTTTTCTAAAAACATTATCGATAATCTTAGTTTCAATTTGGAAAATTTACAGTCCCCAAAACAGTTCCGGGAATACCTTAGATCTTATATATTAGAAAATTCGGATAATTTAGAAGAATATTGTTTGTGCGGAAATTTACATCGGGCTAGTGTAGGGAGAGGAAATTCCTTTGATGATTGGGTGCAGTGTTCGTTTTGCAATCGTTGGATTTATTATTTATGTATTAAAAATTTAAAAGTTGATAAAACGCGAAGATTGGACGTACAATTTCCGGATGACTTTATTTGCGCGGTTTGCGAAAAATATAAGAATCAATTACCATGATTATATTTGGCCGGTATTTTATTTTAGGAATTTGCATAACATTTTCATATATTTTTGTACTCGTAATCGCGTATTCGTCAGACACTTGGAGAAAAACTCCAGAAGTCTTGAACAACCTATTGTTCAAGATAAATGCGCCAGTGTCTTCGGGTATCATATTCGAAATGGCATATGTGTGTTTTTCAGTAATAATTTTAATCGCGTATTCGTCAGACACTTGGAGAAAAACTCCAGAAGTCTTGAACAACCTATTGTTCAAGATAAATGCGCCAGTGTCTTCGTGTATCATATTCGAAACGGCATGATCGTGGATTAGGCCTTGAAGGGGAAACCACGTTAAAAAAAACGCATCGAATCCTCTACCTCCTGGGTGATGTGGAAACGAGGATACTTGTATGTAGATACAGGAGAGAAATTTTTTTTCAAGAAAACTGATTTTTATTTTTTTTCTCACCCTTGGAACGTTTGTCAGTAATTTTTGCAGACGACATGCTAAAGACTATCAGTTTATCAATTGTAAGACAATTTTTTTTCTCACCCTGTTATTCTTAAAATAGTTTTCGTTTCAAGTAAAATAAATTAAATTATGGGTATACCCTAATATTTCAGAGATGCATCTCTAGACAAAACAACCAATTGTCTGAAACAGATAACTAAAGTATCACAATGTCACGTAGGCGATAAAGTGTTTTTTATCTAGTTCCAGGTACTTCATCTCGGTAGATACAGGAGAGAAAATAAAGTAAAAATTTTTTTTCAAGAAAATTGATTTTTATTTTTTTTCTCACCCTTGGAACGTTTGTCAGTGATTTTTGAAGACGACATGCTAAAGACTATCGATTTATCAATCTATTTCTATTTTTTTTTTCAACGGACATCGATATATGTAGATACAGGAGAGAAAATAAAGTAGAAAATGTTTTTCAAGAAAACTGATTTTTATTTTTTTTCTCACCCTTGGAACGTTTGTCAGTGATTTTTGAAGACGACATGCTAAAGACTATTAATTTTTCAATCTATTTCTATTTTTTTTTTCAACGGACATCGATATATGTAGATACAGGAGAGAAAATAAAGTAAAAATTTTTTTTCAAGAAAACTGATTTTTATTTTTTTTCTCACCCTTGGAACGTTTGTCAGTGATTTTTGAATATGACATGCTAAAGACTATCGATTTTTCAATCTATTTCTATTTTTTTTTTCAACGGACATCGATATATGTAGATACAGGAGAGAAAATAAAGTAAAAATTTTTTTTCAAGAAAACTGATTTTTATTTTTTTTCTCCCCTTGGAACGTTTGTCAGTGATTTTTGAAGACGACATGCTAAAGACTATCGATTTATCAATCTATTTCTATTTTTTTTTTCAACGGACATCGATATATGTAGATACAGGAGAGAAAATAAAGTAAACATTTTTTTTCAAGAAAACTGATTTTTATTTTTTTTCTCCCCTTGGAACGTTTGTCAGTGATTTTTGAAGACGACATGCTAAAGACTATCGATTTATCAATCTATTTCTATTTTTTTTTTCAACGGACATCGATATATGTAGATACAGGAGAGAAAATAAAGTAAAAATTTTTTTTCAAGAAAACTGATTTTTATTTTTTTTCTCACCCTTGGAACGTTTGTCAGTGATTTTTGAAGACGACATGCTAAAGACTATCGATTTATCAATCTATTTCTATTTTTTTTTTCAATGGACATCGATATATGTAGATACAGGAGAGAAAATAAAGTAAAAATTTTTTTTCAAGAAAACTGATTTTTATTTTTTTTCTCACCCTTGGTACGTTTGTCAGTGATTTTTGAAGACGACATGCTAAAGACTATCGATTTATCAATCTATTTCTATTTTTTTTTTCAACGGACATCGATATATGTAGATACAGGAGAGAAAATAAAGTAAAAATTTTTTTTCAAGAAAACTGATTTTTATTTTTTTTCTCCCCTTGGAACGTTTGTCAGTGATTTTTGAAGACGACATGCTAAAGACTATCGATTTATCAATCTATTTCTATTTTTTTTTACAACGGACATCGATATATGTAGATACAGGAGAGAAAATAAAGTACAAAAATGTTTTCAAGAAAACTGATTTTTATTTTTTTTCTCACCCTCGTAACGTTTGTCAGTGAATTTTGAATATGGAATATGAAAGACTTTTATAATATTACAAATAACTCGGTTGTTTCTCAACCAAATTTTTATACCAGATTTCAACCTCCCCCCGTATATTAGACTGGTCGAGCCAAGGCGACCGTGATAAACGGACATGATGGTGCGCTGTTGCCGGCTCATTCAATTGTCGCAGATTTGCTTTTTTTGAGCTAGGAGCTAGCTTCTCACCCGTCTGAAATCCTATTTATTCACGTGCCTACAGCAATAAAGGAACGAAAAAAGTGGTTACAACTTGCTCGAAGAGATCCAGGGACCTTATCGACTACAACTTCAATTTAGATGTGTGAAGATCACTTTGATGTGAGTATAACTTGTTTATATTAATTTTTTCAACATTATAATAAATATTTTGTGCCCAAAATTTGTATAAAAAGGTGGCATTTTAAGGTTATATTTATAAAATATGTAATTTCTATATTTGTTTTATATAAATCAATTTAATAATTTACGTTATTATATTTTAGTTGCCCAATGACATGGAAAACTATGTGGAGTACCATTTAATGGGTTCAGTATCCAGGATAAGAATGAAACCAGGAGTTTTACATACAAAATATGAATGTCAACCAGACAGAAGAAGGCGAACCTCTACCAGTACAATAACTAGACCTCTTGCTATCAAAAGACTAAAAATGGAACTTATTAAAGGTAGTGAAAGAGAACTGCAAGCAGAAGCTGTTGCTATGCAGCAAGAACCGATAATTGCTTCTGTGACTGATTATCCAAGTACAAGTAAGTGTGTATAAACAATATGTTACAGTAATAAAAGTTTTTACAGCTATAACACAAAACTGCTCTATCTTAACTGTTCTTGATAGATCAATGTATGTCTTCAATTCCATTTCCTTACCTGATATAACATAACAATGACTTCATTGTTACAGTTGTAGTTATTATTACAAAATAAATCAGGTCTCCCAAGGAATGTCAAATTTCAAGCTATGACAGTTCTATTTACTAATAATTGTATAGCCATGAAATGAAACTAACTAGCCAACGTTTCGATTTAAATCAAATCTTCATCGGGGCAACTAGTATAGAGGATTTCCGTGTCCATAAATTATAGCACATGGAGACGTATGATAAGGTAGAATTATTTAAAATTATGATTAAAACTTAACTTATTCTGGATGATACTACACATTAAAATATATGAATACAACTGTTTTATTCTTATATTTTAATGTGTACTATCATCCAAAATAAGTTTACTTTTAATGATAATTTTAAATAATTCTACCTTACCATATGTCTCCATGTGCTATAATGTAAGGACACGGAAAACCTCTATACTAGTTGCACTGATGAAGATTTGAATTGAATCAAAATGTTGGCTAGATAGAAAATTGGTTTTCTTTCATTCCTATTACCAAGAAACCTATTAATTTTTAAAAAACATATAATAGTAGTCATTAAACTTAAAACAACAAAATTTATACTTAATATTATTTTTAGGCTTACCTCAAGTTGAAAAAGTAGAAAGTAATAGTCTATTACATCTGATAAAGCAGTGCAGGTGGTTATAAGAAACATATATAGAAGCAAAGCGACCCAAACTAAAATTCTAACAGAATAAGTCTGTATCACCCCTGAGAATATCAACTATGTCATCATTTCCATCTCCATTATTCAAAAGTTTAGTGTGCATAGCAAAACCATCAAGGTCCACTGTTGGAAATGAAGTTAGAAAAATATTCATTGCTAAAGAAAAATCTGATAGTGAAATTTCATCAAATTCGTACACTTCATCTGTGAATTCTGTGTTGCTAACAGACTCGTCATTATCTTTACATTCTCTTAAAGACAAAATTTCTTCTAACAGTAGTAGTGCAACTGAGCAAGAATTAAAAACAAAAAATGACAGACAATCTGAACTGCTTCTTCAAAGTACAATCAGCAAAATAACAAAGAAACCACGATTCTATACTGTGTTCCAAAAAATTGTTATTTCTTAATCAATATTATAAAAGAACATACCAATATTCCTGAATAGCATATATTATTATGTTTAAAAAAAATTAGGCTGGATACAAAATTTTCTGAGCTTGCTTACTGTATCATGTGGTTTAATTAATTTACAAGATTCTATTATTAAATAAATAATTTAAAAAACTCATATGGCATTTTATTTTTATATTTCTAATAATTTTTTATAATAATAAATTAGTATTAATATACAATGTGTTCCCAGATGTTGTATACCTACATATTAAAATTTTTCTTATTATTAATTTTATGAAAGATTAGCTATTCATAAAAACTTCTGCATAGACCTAAATCTAAAATGCAATCATCATATGATAAATTTTAGTAGTCATATAGGAGGTTTGTGAAAAAACGATTTTCGATAAAGATAAAATACTAAATTATTATTAAGAAAAGTTGATTAGAATTAGAAAAATACGTTCCATTAACAAATTACAAATCTTTATGATAAAAATTAAGTTTTGTTATTTTTTACAATTTTTTTAAGCTTAGGAATCGGAAATATTTTTCATTATTAATTTTGCTTAATTATTTTAGTACCTTTCATTAGGAAATTAACTTGTTTTTGTAAAATTAGTAATAAAAGTTTTCCATAAAGAAATTGTAAAAAAACAAGACCTGATTTTTATCGTAAAGATGTGTAATTTGTTATTGGAACATAGTTTCCAAATCAACTTTTCTTAACAATTATTTTGGAATTTGTTAAAATTAAAGGTACCTACTTTACTCTTGAGTGAAAAACATGTTTTTTGACAAACTTCTTATATGACCGATACAATTTGTCTTTTGATGGCTGCATCTTAGATTTAGGACCATGCTTTTTTCGTAAAATTAATAATAAAAAAAGTTTTCATGTATACAACTTCTAGTACACACAGTATGAATAGTTCCCTTTAAAAAAAATAAAACCATCTAAGTAAGTACAAAAAATGAAAGGAATAATGAAAGAGATTAAGCATGCAAAAATGTATATTTTATAAATTGTTTTTATACAGAAGTGGATAAATATTGTTCTTCCAAAATGTTGATAAAATATCCAACAGGTTATCTACATACTCCTTATCAAAATTTACACCAATTATTTCAACTTTTTGATTATTTGTAAAATCAGGATCAGTTACACAAAAAAAACCTGTCTTTAACTTTATTAAATACATCTGAAGTTGTATTAGAGCACAAAACTTTTTGTCAATTCTTCCTTCTTTTATGTAATTGTGATAAGTTTTCAAGATAAGGGGACACTTAATCTCAATTACTGACTCTCTACAAATACCATCCGGCGAACCTGCTATCATTGGATACTGTTTTGATATAAAAAGACCACACTTTACAATATTTTTCTTAAATTTTTCTTCTAATAGTTTTCGGACTGCATCTTCCATTGTTCTTCCACGTTTCATGGCAAATGTATCAGGAATTTTTCCACCCATAATCGTAGCATATAAAGTCTCGTCTGATTTTTTACATCTGCTCACCTCATACGTTTATTTAAAAGAAAGTTGGTGTAATGAAAGCATTTCTACATCCCTTATCTCTGTATTTTCTTGATACTTCATTAACTGACATGTATCAAGCTTCCGTTTCTTACCCTCTTCTAGAAACTTAAAGAGCACTCGACTGTCTGACAATGATGAGCTTTTAGGTCTTCCTCTGGACAGCTCTGTGGTAGTTATAAATTTTAATGTAGTTCCTACCTTCGCCAATTGTGATTTTTTCCAATAACATTCAACGGATGTACATGAGGGTTCCTCACTCCTACCGTGTACCGACATAAGGAATGCCACTGCATGCTTGCAACCACCTTGAGATGCAGCACAATCATGACATTCTACACTTATTATTTTGCCTTCTTCTTCATTAATGATCATGGCGACTGAATAAGTTTTAGCATGAACTTTATGTTCAGGGCAGATCCTGCATTCAACTATGCATATATTTCCCTCTCGCTTTAACTGCACATAACCCTCGACATAACCTATGTCATCATCACCATATGATTGTCTTGAGGACCTACAAATAAAAAGATAAACCACAGACATATAAAAAACAAAGATAAACCGTTTAGTATACATAAATAATATGGCATAAGGCAAAAATTAAATATTGCTAATAATGCATAATGAAGCAGGACAGTGCATCATAATTTAATTAATATGACCAATATGTTTTATTAATTTAAGTGAATTTGTTATAAAGAGATATCACAATTAAAAAGCAAAAATTATTTAAACAGGAAGATAATTATATTAACTAAGTGAATTTTAAAAAAGCACTTTTTTGTTTTTAAATTCTAATAAAAAATAGGTGGGTATTTAATTTAATATACTGATAGTACATATTCATTGAATAAAAAAACAAAACTTAAGTTAAAAATCACAAATCTTAATTATTATTAAAATAATGGAATGAAATGTTCGTGAAAATATATAGGTAAACTTAACCTAAGTAACCCAATTATAATAACGTTAATGTAAATAAATAAAAAACAACTTATCAAGTAAATAGTAAATACTTACACTGAAGTTTTAACATTTCTAAATTCAGCAGCACAAAAATCATTATTGCTTGCAAAGAAGCCTGCCACCATAATAGCATCTATCATTGGCAAATTGGAACTATCCGCTTTCCATTGCAAATCTTTTTGATTGTAAATAAAAATACACAAAACACAAAGTTAATTTAGGTTTAAATCCGTAAATTCGTCTGTAAAAGGCAAGAAAATAAAAATACTGGTGCACTGCACAGATCATAAAAAAAAATTTGCCTCATATTGTGCTGAACAACGAGGTAAATTTTAGGTTATGTAGATGGGTGATCTGTGGATGGAGGGTTTCATTTTCATTGGGTTACCTTTTATGCTTGGTTTTAGCAAATTTCAAGGAAAAAATAAGTCTTTCGCGTAGCTGGTGCTATGTTTGGTTAAAGGTAAGTTTCTTCAATATCATTATATATATGTAATTGTGTTGCAAAATAGTAATGAAAACAATAAAAAATATTCCACAGATTTCTACATATTGTTTTGTCTATAATTTCACAAATATGTACCCATCCATAAATAACTGATTATTGTTACAGATAATGCCTCAAAAATGGTTATAAGTATAATTGAATCATTGAAATCCACAAAGAATTCAGAGAAGGTTAATGTGTCACTGTGCAGTAGTAATTGAGACTACCTATTCTCAGATCATCAAAGAGTTACAAGTATTGATTGGCTATCATCACTAAAACAAACTATACAATCGCTATATCAAACTCAAAGGAGATGTGCTCGTTGTGCTAAAAGTGGAATGCAGAAAAGATCCAAAACAATAAGAAGAGAGTGTGGTGTCCTGTCATAATATAAGAACTGTTTTGCGTCGATAGTCGAAATTCTGTAAAGTGACGTCATCGGTTATCTACCGATTTAAAGTGAACTCCATGAGCGTATCATAGTTTAAGGGTGCGAATACTGAAATATCTGGAATTTCAATTTTTAACATTTGAAATAATAACTTATCACAAGTTGTTCATAAGTAAGTTAAAACAAAATAAAAAAATGTTTAAAAGTCAATTCCAACTTACTACTACTAAAACTAAAATTGAGGTAACATTTTCGTTATTTGCTAACCGGCATTATCATTACGTAAAAGAAAGTTGTTTGTCAAGACCAAAATAAATTACCGATAAGTATAGGTATGTTGCGAGGTCACTTGTAAAATGTCTGACTAACTGGAAGCGGTATCACTCCCTGACGACTCCTCAGAATCATCGCTTTCTCCTCCTATATCGATAATGAGTGGTTCCGTCATTACTTCTACACGTATGTCTAAATCCCAAAACTTTATTTCTTCTTTTACTACGTGTTGAATACATTTACGCCAACTCTCAGCAGTAACGGTATGCAGCGCCTCGTCAAACAGTTTCTCAACGTCAGCCATTTTGAATGTACTGTTTTTTCTCGCAACATAATTTTTCACTTGGGCCCAAACCAGCTCGATGGGGTTTAACTCACAGTGGTAGGGAGGAAGTCTAACAACTGAGACGTTGAAATCTTTCGCCATTTCATCGACAACGTACTTAATATAACTGCTTTTATGTTTCCGTACGAGAGATAATAATTCAACTTTTAGCATTGCCTCGTTGTGCGGAATGCTTTTACTCTCTAACCAATCAATTATAACCCTCTTGCGGCTAGCTGAAGTAGGTATTTGCTCCAGTCGACGAGAGTGGTATGAAGCATTATCCATAACTATCACTGAACCAGGAGTTACCTTTGTTAAAATTGATCTAAACCATGTTTCAAACCGGTTACCATCCATCTCTTCATGGTAATCGACAGTTTTTTTGGACTGAAAACTTAGTAATCCACCTTCTACAAATCCTTCCTCGCTGCCAATGTGAGTGATAATCAGTCGACGTCCTTTCCCAGAGGGAGCTTTTAAACCGGAAGAGAAACCCTCCATAAAGGCTTGTCGATTGCTTCGTATATTCATGTCTTGCCACACTTTTTACACAGTCTTCCCGAATTAAATTGTTACGACGCCGTTTTTTATCGCCAACACCGCTACACTCCGCCATTGTTGTCACTAAATATACCGATATAAATATTACAATAAATACCAATAATAACCGATTTATCACACAAAACCACAACACAAATACTGATGTTACGTTCATGAAGAGAATAAACACCTCACATAACTGTTTACTATCACTGTCTCATTCGCGTAGCTCGATCTATCTATCTCGTTCTCAAAGCCGGAACATTGAAGCGACTCTCCAACATTGTCAAATCGGCGAGTCATTCACAACAAACTTTGCGTTCAAGAAATATACATAAACACTTTATTTCACATTTCAAGTAAACTAATTATTATTAGTCTGCTTGAAATTTGAAATAAATATATTAAATTGGTATTGACTTAATTACATTGCATCTTTTGTACCTGAAATATTGACACAATGGATTTGAAGTGTATTTATAAAATACAGCATTTCTCTCTAGAATACATATGGCAACTGCGCTTTAACCAAAGTGTTGATTAGATAGCTCTGACTCACTTTACAGAATTTCGACTATCGAGTATATACAATATCACAATTATTATATGTTCTGTAAAATGAATGTATGACTAATGGTACCTACATATAAAAATAAATAATAGAAAGAGTTTTATCAGCAGGATTCATGAAATCAATTATAAATAAAAAGTATAGCCTCATCACAGTGAGTACTCATGCATGTGGAATAAAAGCATTGAAAACTATGAATATATTGAAAATTGAAAAGCAAAAGTAGATTTTCTTCTTCCTACAGGTCACCTGAAGACATTTGTCAACTGTGAAAGATTCTAAATTTAGGGCTAAATCTGAATCAGTCTTATTGAACTTCTTTTTATAATATTATATTTTGATATTACTTAGTAAGTTGTTGAAAAGTCTAATAAAAGCATAATATGTTGATTTTTCTATACCCAACATTATATGTGATGGCTGACTATAATTTATAATTGTTGTTACATGTATCAGCATAATGCTGTTTAATCTGTTGTTTTATCTCCATGGTTGAGAAATAAGTATATTAGTCTTTGACTTTTAATTATCTAGATGTCCTTATTATAAAATATAATGTCTCGTGATAACAACTTTCAATATTAAGGGAGTTGAAGAATTTGTATCAAAAGGTAGATTTGAAGACATCCATTTAAAATGTTAAAAATATCGAATAATGTTCACTGTAAAACTGTTGATTTAATAAACTTCATTACATTACATTGCAACCATGGTATGACATAATGTATGTACCACTTATTACAAATAAGAATTGAAATACACAACTTTTTTTCTTGAAGTCCACCAAAAATAGAAGGAAAAAAATTTTTGTTAATAAAAAATTTGTAGGTACATATTTTTGGAAACATTTATTGGTTAAAAAAAATTACAAATACAAACTGGAAGTCTCCATATTCAAAACATAAACATATTTGTTTTTAGTACCTAAAATATATCAATGAACATACACATGTTCAACAAATAAAATATGAAACATTAAAAAAAAACACAAGTGGTACATTTAAGAAGATAACTTTTTAATTACATATATAGCCAAAACAGCGGTATCTGTGAAAATTAAAAAAAAATTATCTGTAAAACTCTAGGGATTGTGTAGTTGCTTTGTTTTTCTGATCAATTAAATTATTAGCAACTTCCTGATCTAATGATTCCTGTTGCTAGATGTAGATCTGTTGTACTTGATACTGTTCATTTTTAGAGGGATTGCAGCATGAGTTTGGCATTTGCCGTTCACTGTTCATCAGTGATACTTGCTGGAATGGAAATAAATTGATAGTCGATCGATGGCGAAACTTCATTTATTAGTAATTTTCTTCCTGTAGGAAATATCGTGAGCTCTCCTTTAATGTGAGTCTGTTCATATATTATTATACGATCATCTTCCTCTTTACAATGAGTGTGACAAATATAATCATTTGCTTTCAATATTAAGGTTAACGCGTTGATTTATTAAGAAAATAGTATATAGAAGTAAAAAATAGTTACTTCTATTTTATAAAAATTATTTCATGTACTGTTGGCCAGAAAAAAGCGTTGAGACTGCCCACCCAGCCCACCGCTCTGTTGACGCGTCCAAACAAGGCCGTGAAAAAGCCCGTATAGATAGACACTCCATATTCCTTACCGAGTTCCCAGTCTCTTGGCGTTTTCAAGACGTTCAAACTGCCGCCTTTAAACGGTCCGTATAGAATACCGCTGGACACTTTTTCGGCATTTTTCCTATACAAGTTTGTGCTCCTTATATCTAGTCTCCATGGTTGAGACAATAGTCGGCTGCCATTTTACATTTTTGTAGCGTCATAACTCAAGTTCGCATTAAAAACAAGGGTACACAAACTGTTTTTAACCCTTCACAAAATTCCACAACCTTCTAGATAACTTTAATTAATGAATAGGTACCCGGTAAAGCATGAAAGCGTTTCAATTAACGATAAATGTTATAAAGACAAGATTATTTTTTTAGTCAATATAAAATGTTCTTTCTTAGACAAATGATAAATCTGAGTTGAGGAAATCAAAGACCACATTGGTTATTTAAGCTTTGGGTTACACAAAAGCTTGCCATTACAGAGTTTTAATGTTATAGAAATTTGAACTGATTTTGGGAAAACTGCCAGTATGAAGAATTTCAACTGGCAATCACAGAACAGAAATACCAGCAATAGTCAACCTTAAAATGACATAACATTAACATTTCATAGTGTTTTCGAACGCATCACATTTTTACCACAAACGCTGTACACTTTCCACTCCATCCCTTTTGATTATTTTGATATTACCATATCATATTAGAACCCCATTTCCACAACTTAATGGATTGAAATCCTTAAAATTCTTGCTTAGCCAGCACCCAGAAGTCAAGAGAAACCTATTCATTAAGTGTATAGTTTGTAGATCGTACAAATATAAATTGGTGGGTAGATCGTCGATATAAAGCTCGACCAACATTCAACCTAATGGAATATATGTTTCTCGAGTAGAAAGAAAAATATCAGATAGAAATATTCTTAAAATTTCTTGAAATATCCTCTTTCTCAAAATCCCCTGTTGCAAAAAGCTATACGGCATTTAGGGAAATGTTCTCAAAGTAACCACAAAAAAATGAACGATTTTGTTATACAGTCCTCAAAATGACCATCTGCTTCTTAAGACACTTTGAGGTACTACCTCAAAATGACCTATGACTCAATGACTCAATGGTTTTCACGTGAAAAACGCATAACCTTTACATATCAAAAAATTTGTAGTTTTCAAGATATTTAATGTTTTTATGAAGTCTGCAAGATCACTTTTTAATAATGAAATAAAAAAAATATTTTTCTTGAATTGTTTTTAATAACTACCAAACTACTAATGGTTAGAATATGTAACAGGAACTAATTTCTGAAACAGCAATGCATCTAAAACATTGAGAGAAGATTGTTGAAAATACTCTTCCAAACTTGTGATTTTATTAACAAAATAATTAATAACAATAAAAAATAAGATAATTACAAAGTTAAATAATATCCCATTCAAACATAATTTTTCACTAAGCAGCCAACAAATTACAAGAGATGTTCAAAATTTTGCCCATTCACTTAATTTATACCTACATAATCTGCAACGTTTTCTCATTGAAAATTGCATACCTTGGAAAGA
Organism: Lochmaea crataegi; assembly: GCA_947563755.1. Lineage (NCBI taxonomy): Eukaryota > Metazoa > Arthropoda > Insecta > Coleoptera > Chrysomelidae > Lochmaea > Lochmaea crataegi. The sequence goes on from OX387437.1 coordinate 16,325,101, forward strand.
TTGGCGATTGCCGGAAATAATTTCTGTAGCTGCATGGATTCTTGCTATCAGTTCCTCCTCCGTTTCTACTATTGTATAGTAGGCTGTCGATGTCAATGATGAAATGGTAAATGACATTTTGTTTAACGTCAAAACCAAAATAAATTATTTGCAATTAAATTTGTTTGTGCAACTTTCATTCACTTTTTGTTATGATGGATTATACTTTTGAAGAAATGGCTGATATGCAGCTAATATACGGGGAAGCCAGAAAGAATGGTAGGCGTTCCGAGCGCTTGTATAGAGAAAGATATCCAAATCGACCTAGATTTCCATGTCACACAACATTTGCTCAAATTGACAGGAGATTGCGAGAATTCGGACAATTTAATTCAAAATTACAAGGTAGCGGTAGAAAACGAACTGTAAGAACTGTGCAATTAAAGGAGGCTGTTCTAAACCGTATTGAAAAGAGACCCTATTTAAGCACTCGCATCATTGGCAAATCTTTAAATGTAAGTAACTCAACTGTGTAGAATATTTTAAATGAACAGCAGTTGTATCCTTATAAGTATACCCAAGTTCAGGCCCTGAAACCAACAGCTTGTCCTCAAAGAGTGGAGTTTGCCCATTGGTACACCCAAAAATGTTTAGAAAATAGGAACTTTACCAAATTTGTTCTATTTACTGATGAAGCCAAATTCACACCTGAAGGAATTTTCAATTCAAGGAATAGCCACGTGTGGGATGACGAAAATCCATATGTTATTCGACAACGTGGATTTCAGGAAAAATTCTCGCTTAACGTGTGGGCAGGCATTCTTGGAGATTGTATAGTGGGTCCATATTTATTACCTAATAAACTCAATGGTAATATTTATTGTAATTTTTTGAGAGAAACCCTGCCTGATTTATTAAACGACGTTGTACCATTAAATATTAGGGCAAATATGGATAATCTATGGTTTCATCACGATGGGGCATCTGTACATCATACTCTAGCGGCCAGACAACTTATAACCCAACAATACGGAAACCACTGGATAGGCCGAGGTGAACCCAATATGTGGCCTGCGAGGTCACCGGATTTGAATCCAATCGATTTCTTTCTGTGGGGTTACATGGAGTCCCCGAGGAAGTCCCTTGTCTACTATACAATAGTAGAAACGGAGGAGGAACTGATAGCAAGAATCCATGCAGCCACAGAAATTATTTCCGGCAATCGCCAATCTTTCCAAGGTATGCAATTTTCAATTAGAAAACGTTGCAGATTATGTAGGTATAAATAAAGTGAATGGGCAAAATTTTGAACATCTCTTGTAATTTGTTGGCTGCTTAGTGAAAAATTATGTTTGATTGGGATATTATTTAACTTTGTAATTATCTTATTTTTTATTGTTATTAATTATTTTGTTAATAAAATCACAAGTTTGGAAGAGTATTTTCAACAATCTTCTCTCAATGTTTTAGATGCATTGCTGTTTCAGAAATTAGTTCCTGTTACATATTCTAACCATTAGTAGTTTGGTAGTTATTAAAAACAATTCAAGAAAAATATTTTTTTTATTTCATTATTAAAAAGTGATCTTGCAGACTTCATAAAAACATTAAATATCTTGAAAACTACAAATTTTTTGATATGTAAAGGTTATGCGTTTTTCACGTGAAAACCATTGAGGAATACAAAATAAAATAAAAATAGCTTCAAATGCCAGTGGCGTAAAAAATGGGAGGGGAAAGGTGTCATATTCTTCCAAATGTACACCACTGGATCAAGAATTGAAACATGTTTTTCCATCAAAATATTCCCTTTTACATTTAAAAACAACATGCCAAATGTCAAATCAATATATTCATCCATTTCAAAGTTATTAAATTGAAACATTTAATTTTTCATAACTTTAACACCCTGTATTTCGAAAAGTAAATAGGCTAGACCCCCCAATCCCTATATCATTTTGTCCAATTTTACGAGAGGTATCTACATGCAAACGTTGTGGGTGTCATTTGAAAACACCCTGTTATAAAACTTTTTAAAAATGTCATATATTTCCCTTTTCTGACCGGCTGACAAGGATTGAATAATATTCAATTCTGGGCAATCATTCTCATTAATATACTGTATAAAACAAATTTTACTCCAAAATTTTGAATTTTCGGCTGAATTTCCCCAAAAGAAATTTCTAAACAATCATTTGAAATAAAATTTCTCCCTCACAAAACATCAAAATTAAAAGTGTCACTAGGAACAACATGAAATAGAATTTTACATTTACAATTTTCCAAAACTGAAATATCCTCAAAAATTCCTAAAATGTTCAACTTTGACTTGTTTAAACCGACAAATGTTTGAGAACCCTCTTAAGGTTGTATTGGACAGTTCAAAACCACTTCCTCACTTACCAAACTGATAGGACTTCCTGAGTCGACTACAACTTCATAATAATTGTCAATATTCATGCCGAAGCTTCATGAAACTGTATAAGCTGGAATTAAGTCTGGTCCTACCTCTGTGCACACTGGAGTAACTGTGGAATCTGCTGGCGCTGTGACTGGCTTACCTCGTTTTGGCACATTTCTACGCTTAGGGCAGTCTTTAACAGGATGGTCTGTTTGGTGGCATTCAAAACAAGATCCCCTCACTCGCTTTGGCTTAGGACACTCATTTGCTAAGTTGTTTTTCAGCATAACAATTGTAACACTTTCTGGTAGCTCCAGATGTTGAAGGTTTTGATTGTCCACCTGCCTGAAAGGTTTTCTTTGGTACTGCAGAGGCAGAGTATCCTCCTCGCCTCTCTAATACTTTGATTGTATTCATAACTTCTAAAAGGTGAGACAAACTGCTAAATTCTTTGATTTTTGCCTGAACTTGTAACTGTACATCATCAAAGCCTTCAATAACATAATGGATTAAGTCTTGTAGTTGTTTACCAATTAATACTTTGTCAAAACGTCCTCTACTGATATCTCAACGCCCGTTACGCGGGGCGAAGCACTACGATTCGGAGAACTGTTACTCATGGCTAAGGCTGGTTTTTATTCTACTTGATAACGGATTCTTGTATATACGGAGCTAATTTGGCCTATACCCCACACCTGAAAACTGTTAAGGGCATAGGTGGGTCGAGCACTTGAACAACTTGAGATTTTATTACTTTTTATTCTCTGGGTCCACACCACGACCCCTTTATTCCCTCGCAAAAAAAGACACACGACATCCCACAAAACAGTAGGTCCAGCCCCCCCTATAAATAAATATACAGATCTATGGTTCGAGGTGACATAACCTAACAAATATAAAAGTTGTAGATCTTGGAAAAATCTACAACTTTTTCATCATTGGCTTTTTCACATAACTTCAAAATTAGCTCGAAAAACGCAAAAAACTGCGTTTCTCGTTTTTTATTTTTAGTTCCGTTAAAAAATGTTCGATTTTGATGAAAATATGGTAAAAGGTAGTTTTCATAATCACAAACCACGAAAAAAAATTACAAATTAAAATAAAGGAAATTTTTCGAGTTATAACGTTTTTTCGGTAAAAAACACTTTTTTGGGGGATGAAAAGAGACATTAATATAAATTATCATTTCACAACGTGATTAGAAAATCACGATATTGCTCATCGCTAGTATGTACCTACTTGCTTCCCTGGCCTATACTACTTCCCTAAAAATGAAGCTCGGCCTCGCTAGGGTTGCCAGTTCGATTTTTATTATTATTTATCTATTCCCAACAAAATAGTGACGGGGTCGCAAGACTTTTTACTTAACTTTTTGGTTTTCTCGTGGGTCGCCACCTAAAAATGGTTGAGAAACGATGATCTACACTAATAATAATATTCAACAAACCGCAGACCATTTATACCAAGTTTTAGTGAATAATATAACCAAAAGTACAATCACCAAAACGTCAGAAGACAAATACAAAAAGAAACCATGGGTAACAAAAGGTTTTATAAAATCAATGGAACAAAGAGATACATTATTCAAGATATTTAAAAAAAAAAATAGACAAACCCATACAATGAATATAAAAACTATAGAAACAAAATAGTAAAACTGATTTCAGAATTGAAACAAACTACAAAAACATAATTATGGAAAATTCGAACAATAGCAAAAAAATATGGCAAACTGTCAATGAGTGTAGTAACAGAAATGTAACAAAAGTAGATAATGATATAAATGAAATCCTGAATGAGAATAATGAGATTGAAAGTGATCTTACTGAAATTGTCGAAATATTCAACAAACACTACGCCACTGTAGGTGAGAAAATGGCAAACGATATTACGGTTGCAAATAAGCAGACAATACTTTCTAGAAATACGACATTAGATTCGATCTTTCTGCAGCCCGTTTCAGAAACCGGAATAAAAATATTATTCATTTTTTGAAAAACAATTCGACACCAGGTTTTGACAATATTACAACCTTAGCTATAAAAGAAATAAGTAACTTTATTGCAAAACCTCTATGTCCCTTAATAAATCTTAAGTTTAGTGAAGGAAAATGCCCAACTCAGTTTGAAATAGCCAATATTCCAAAATATTCAAAAATGGGAATCGCACCATTAGTGTCATATCTATTCTAAGTAAAATCTTTGAAAAGGATCTGAAAGAACGGTTGGTAAACTTCCTAGATAATACTAAAATGTTATCACAATTTCAATTTGGATTTAGAACCGGAAAATCCACCAATGACGCAATTGCTTTGCTTGTGAAGAAAATTTATTCAAGTTTGGACGGCAGCAGGCCGTGTGCAGGAATATTCATTGACTTGGCAAAAGCTTTCGATACCGTAAGTCACGGTGGGCTGTTGTCCAAACTAAACGACATAGGTATTCGTGGCCCCGCCCTCTCACTCTTCCAAAGCTACCTAGAAAAAAGGAAACAACTAGTTAAGATCAGTAACACAATGAATAGCCAAAGAGAAATAACTTTTGGAATACCACAAGGAACAGTGTTGGGTCCCATATTATTTATAATTTATTTAAATGAACTGCCATATTTAAAATGTCAAGGAACGATACAGTACATTTTTTTTTGGATGGAATCTCATGGAAAGAAGTAGAAAATAAAACTAAAAATGGATTTACAAAGAATAATAAAATGGTTTGATGACAACCTTCTCACCATTAATATGGATAAAACAGTATATTTACCTTTTTCAAATTATTAAAATGGTCTCCCAAACACTGAACAATTAGACATACATCTACCTTTCAGAAATAATACGTATAATATTCAGACTACAACCAGCACAAAATACCTAGTTATAACTATTGATAATAACCTAAAATGAAATCTTCAAATTCAAAACTTAACTAAAAAACTTAGATCATTGATGTATTTATTCAAACAAATGACTTTTATTCTAGACGAAAAAAATAATATGAAAACCATGTTCTTCAGTTTGGTTCAATCACTCCTAAATTATGGCATAATCGGATGGGGTTAAACCTATAGAAATAGCACAGAAGAGAATAATTATAATAATGTACAAATTAAATCAACATTGAATATTAAAATATTAGAATATTGAATATTAGAAATCTATTCTAGAAAAACTCATTTCTATATTTAGTGAAAAATAGCTCCATAGATATGAACAAAACATACATTTATCCAAAAAAGATTTCGAGAAAATTTCAATGTAGTTTTCCCTAAGTCTCAGAAATCCATTGGACAGCGTAGTTTCCTACATGTAGGACAGAAACTATACAATTTTTTGCCAATATTTTTGAAACTGGAAATTCGCCTAAGAACTTTCAAAAATAAATTAACACACTGGCTAATTACATCAATGGTCAAAATTCAATTGTAGATATGTCGGGCTAGCAGATACAAGCACACATAATACTAATATTATACTTTTATAAGTCAACTTACTACATTCGTTTTATTATCAAATAAATATTTTCTAATCGCATAATTTTAAGTATATTTATATTTAGTATCTATCATTTTTATAACTATACATTTCCCCATTTCCCTTTTATTAGTTTAATATATCTCAAAGGATCAAAGTTCCCATTGTGTCCAGGAATACAGTCTAGCTCTGGCTAAAGTGAACCTGGACATAAACGTAGTATCTAAAAAAAAACATCTATTGGTTATTTGAGATATCTGATATTTATTCACGATTTGTATTTATATATTGATGATTTTTTTTTGTAAAAGTGAATTGATGTAGGACAGAAACTATACAATTTTTTGCCAATATTTTTGAAACTGGAAATTCGCCTAAGAACTTTCAAAAATAAATTAACACACTGGCTAATTACATCAATGGTCAAAATTCAATTGTAGATATGTCGGGCTAGCAGATACAAGCACACATAATACTAATATTATACTTTTATAAGTCAACTTACTACATTCGTTTTATTATCAAATAAATATTTTCTAATCGCATAATTTTAAGTATATTTATATTTAGTATCTATCATTTTTATAACTATACATTTCCCCATTTCCCTTTTATTAGTTTAATATATCTCAAAGGATCAAAGTTCCCATTGTGTCCAGGAATACAGTCTAGCTCTGGCTAAAGTGAACCTGGACATAAACGTAGTATCTAAAAAAAAACATCTATTGGTTATTTGAGATATCTGATATTTATTCACGATTTGTATTTATATATTGATGATTTTTTTTTGTAAAAGTGAATTGAATAAATATTATTATTATTATTATTATTATTATTATTATTATTATTATTATTTTTAGTTATTGTGTAAACGACCTATAAATACATGTTTGTATACTGTGTTTTCATATATTTAGGACCTAGACGTACTTTCGTATGTAAATATATTATATTTGGTCAATAAATGGTATGGTATGGTATGGTATTATTATTACCTATGATCATAAATCCTGTGGTCGGTAATGCACTAATGCAGAAAGGCCAAAAAGTATAAAGTGGCAGGTAATATAAAAACACAAACGATTTTGAATGGAAATAAAAAAATAGAAAAATGTCAACGACGAATGACTTGTAACATGATAACAGCTAAGATGAACAATTTTAACATATTTTCTTCTTATCGTCTTAAAGGCATTAGCTGCCAGGTCTATTTCGACAACTCGATTGCAACAAGCGCTTCAGGTGGATGTGTGTGAAACCCAAATTTTTTTCATTCAATGTCTTTCTATAAACTTTCACTTCTATAGGTTTGTCGAGTTATGAATATTTTTTGTTTTGAAAAGTGGATTTTCGAAAATTTCATGATTCTATTTGAAGGCGAAATAATAATTTTATCAAAAAACTGATTGTGCCAGTCAATTTTTTGGCCCAAAAAACCCCTCTTTACGAATTTTTAGCATTTTTAATTTTTTTTTGTCCAACGTTTAGAACAAAGAGGTAGGTATGGAAATATTTTGCGATACAAATTGCTTTTTTTTAACTCCCTTAATCCTTGGAAATATCGAATCAAAACTCACTAAAATATGTAAAATTGTCCCCTCTATCGATTGGTGAAGACAAGAACGTTCTATCTTCCCTATTAGTCGAGTTATGAGTGTTTTTTGTTTTGAAAAGTGGATTTTCGAAAATTTCATGATTCTATTTGGAGGCGAAATAATGATTTTATCAAAAAACTGATTGTGCCAGTCGATTTTTCAGCCCAAAAAACCCCTCTTTACGAGTTTTTAGCATTTTTAAATTTATTTTTGTCAAAAATTCAGAACAAAGGGGTATGTATGGAAATATTTTGCGATACAAATTGCTTTTTTCTAACTCCCTTAATTCTCGGGAATATCGACTCAAAATTTTCCTAAATATGTAAAATTGTCCCCTCTATCGATTGGTGGAGACTAGATTGTTCTATCTTTCCTATTAGTCGAGTTATGAGTATTTTTTGTTTTGAAAAGTGGATTTTCGAAAATTTCATGACTCTATTTGAAGGCGAAATAATGATTTTATCGAAAAACTGATTGTACCAGTCGATTTTTCGGCCCAAAAAACCCCTTTTCACAAATTTTTAGCATTTTTAAATGTTGGGATTTTCTGCTCAATGGAATTGATTCAGCCGGAAATATTTTATTAATTGAAAACACTATTACAAAAGTCAACTACAACTTTCAATGTGACAATCTATTAATTAATTTTTGTACATGCTACTCAACTAATATCTATAAATGAATTAGAAACCAATGGATATGTCGTAGGCATAATGTAAATTTAGGCTTTTTATAAACTGCCTAGGCACTTTACACAAAGCCGGCAAAACGCGATCATAAAATGCATTTCTCATTATGCCGACACCAATTCAGGAAAATTGATAAAATGCCGGCAAAACAAGAACAGAAAAAGGTATATCATGTTGTGACTGATCATTTTTAGGCATTTTACAATTTGCCAAAATCGGTGCCGTTAAAACGTGAATAGATTTAAACAGGTCGACTTTTTTTGATTGAATAGTACATTAGATATTAGGAATTGCCCGTTTGCAGTTTGCTATCGGTCAGCGGTCGGTAAAAACGCACATTATGTTATCATTTAATATTTCGCGTAACCTTTATTTTGTTGTTTATCTATTTTGATGTGCTCAAGAATATAAAAATGTTCGAAAATCACGAAGACGTACAAATCGAGAATGAGAAACAAGATTTAGAAGTCATGGAAGCGCACTTTAATGAACAACTACAAAAGTTTTATAGTGAAATAGTGAAAAAAGATGTTATTAAAAAATCTTGGACTGTTAACAGGGTTAAAGAAGTTATTACAGACATTAAGCATGGTAAATTAGCTGACTCAACAGGTAACAAAAAAAATAATAAGCAGAATAATTAAATGAGAAAATATGATATTTTGTCTATAGGTACTGATGAACATTTACTCTTAAAACGAAGTTCAACTTGTCAACTTAAGAAATCGCAACCTCATAAGGGATTGGTTGCGCCACCAATCCTTTCTAAAGATTTTATTGTTCGCGGCCAAGTAGATTTGATAGATTTCCAATCTGCTCCTGACGGATACTTTAAATTGCTTCTTAACTATCAAGACCATGCCACCAAATTTTTGCATCTTTGCCCTTTATATACCAAACGTGCTGCAGAGGTAGCTATAGAATTACTGAAAATATTTTTGGAGTTTGGAGCACCGCACATATTGCAAAATGACAATGGCCGGGAATTTACTGCTTCGGTAATAGAAGAAATTGTTGGCTACTGGCCTGATTGCAAAATTGTTCATGGCAGGCCACGTCACCCTCAAAGCCAGGGCAGCGTAGAAAGAAGTCATCAAACATGCTTCGTTCCTGGATGTCCGATCACACCTCCACAAATTGGTCCATGGGGTCACTTGTGAGATATGTAATGCATTCAGATTGTACAGTTCAGGACCATCCTCAAAACTAGATACAAGGATTTGTTTGCTTTGTGCAACTCAAAATAAAATTGAAATCGAGAGACAACAATCTTACTCTGGTCAAAAAATATGACTGAGGCATCCAACAAAAAATTTATGTCGATTGCAATCGGGTGATATGTTTATTTAACAGTTCCTGAGGTAGATCGAGGATCTTTCGATTCCAAGAATATCATTGGAATAGTGATTGACCTGAAAAATAGCCTGTACGAAGTAGGTACCTCTAAAGGAATTCTTAAAGCTCAATTTTCTAGAAATGATATTCATGAATCCTCAGTAGGTTTTGGAGAAGAAGTTCCTGATCGACTAATTACCCTCAGAGAGGCAGTTGCATATCAGTCACGATTCGGAGGTCAAGGCTTTCAAAAATGTAGCTGTAAGGTTAGTAGTAAACAGCGCAATACAAAAAAATGTGCTTGCTTTAAAAATAACAATTTATGCTTTTCTAAATGTCATGGAAGTTTGACATGTAGTAATAAATAAAGAATTTGTTTTCAATTTTTAGTTATAGTTTCATATTAGTAAAAGCGTAGGTACATTCTTACCTACTTAAATGTTAAATTTTAAGAATATTTCATTCTTTTCATAGGATTTATTTTTTATTTGCAGTTTCATATTTGTGCTAGGTAGTTACTCAAGTTAACAGGTATATTTTTATATCTTGAAGTGTTAACTGTTTATTTGTTTTCTTAATAAAAGGATTTACTGTGATTATATTATTTATATTTAGTAGTGTTTTCGACTTTGAGAATTATTACAGTTTCCTGTAAAATTCTCGTATTTAGTAAAGCGTGTTACCAACAGATATCAAAAAATAAATATATATTATTCTACGCTTTACAAACTAAGTTTTGATAAATATTTTTCAAAAACAGTGACCGTTCAACGAAGAAGAAACATCTACTTCTCGGGCTACATGCCCCGACAGTCATTGAATTACACTTCTAAGTTAAACGGGGTTGATAAATCTACAAGATTTAAATCAACCATTCTGGTTTGTAATCAGGAGGAACAACATAACTTGTAGACCGGTTTCGGCGTATTTGCGCCTCATCAGTACAAGGTATATGTTATCGTCCGATAGTTAATCTGGAACTGAATATGTCTCTATAATCACCAACTATACATACCTTCCAGTTACGGAAATGTGAAAGTTGCGAAAATAGCGACATCTTCACCTCCAAATCACAAACCAAAATTCAAATCGAATTTAAATCCTCTCTTCTTCGTTAGACGGTCACTGTTTTTGAAAAATATTTTTCAAAACTTAGTTTGTAAAGCGTAGAATGATATATATTTATTCTTTGATATCTGTTTTCGACTTTTTTTTCACGTTTTGACGCCACCGTTTTTGACAAATTGTTAAATGCCTAAAAATAATCAGTCACAACATGATATACATTCTTATGTTCTGGTTTTGCCGGCATTTTATCAATTTGCCTGAATTGGTGTAGGCATAACGAAAAATGCATTTCATGATCGCGTTTTGCCGGCTTTTTGTAAAATGCCTAGGCAGTTTATAAAAAGCCTAAATTTACATTATGCCTACGACAGATACATTATTTACCATTGCAACCAATGGAAGGCGCTCTACGCACTTTTCTCAACACCCCCCCTCAATGGTAAATTTAAATATTTTTTTTAAATTCAAATTACATTGACGACAAAAATTATTAAACGAATGCAAAGATAAAGGTTTTGTAAAGAAGTCTGCAATTTGTGAACTGGTTGGGATATATTTTAAAATTACAATCTTATCTCTTACTTTTTCTCTAATAAAGTGGTAGCGAATATCCACATGCTTTAAACGCTTATGAAATTCCGGATTTTTACATAGTTTTATGGCAGACTGGTTATCTTCAAAGATAACTACAGTTGCATAATCATTATTAATAATTTTAAGATCAAAAATTAAACTCCTGAGCCAACAGGCTTCACTTATGGCTAAACTCAAAGCTACGTACTCAGCTTCAGTGGACGAAAGTGCAACAGTTTTTTTGAAAAACTAAAGACTTTTTTAATGAGCCCTGTACATACCTTAAAACTCTTTTTATTGCCAACCATAATTGATGACTAGCACATGATTGGTACCGACTCAAAATACCTATTGAAATACATAAATCAGGCCTTGAGCACAGCATTGGATACATTAGAGAGCCAATTGCTCTGCGACATTGATTTTCGATATCTTTGTTTTCTGATTTTTCACGTTTTAATTCCTCATGTCTGAAATTTATTTCCATAGGTGTATTTGATGGTTTACAATTTTGCATGTTAAATCGTTTTAAAATATTTTCTGAATAGCTTGTTTGATTTATGGTAATTTTATTTTTTGTCAAATCCTGGGTAATCAGCATTCCCAAAAAATGTCTGATGTGCCCCAAATCTTTCATTTTGAACTTTTGGTTCAAAATTTGTTTAATTTCTTCAATTTCCAAATTATTTGACCCAGCTAACAACAAGTCATCTACATAAATTAGGAGGAAAACTTTTGAGAAATCTGTTATTTTAGTGTAAATACAGTATTCGTTTTCTGATCTGACAAAATTTAAACTTAACATTAAATCATTGAACTTTTTATACCAATTTTTAGGTGACGCTTTTAAACCATACAAGGATTTCTTTAGCTTTGCAACTTTTCCTTTACATTCGCCAAAACCTTCTGGCAACAAAATATAAACATCGTCACTTATATCTTCATTTAAAAAGGCACTGCAAACATCAAGCTGATGAACCTGATAGTTAAAATTATTGCACAAAGCTAGAAAAATCCTTACTGAAGGTAATTTTGCAACAGGGCTGTAAATATCTGAATTGTACGTACCACTCTGTTGAAAACCCCTTGCTACTAACCTAGCCTTATATTTTGTAACATTTCCCTTTTCATCTTTCTTCCTTTCAAATACCCACTTACATTGAATCACTTTATTTTTAATTTTCTCTTCACTCACAAGAAACCACGTTTCATTTTCTTCTAGCGCACTAATTTCTGCTTTAATAGCTTCTTGCCATTTTTCACATTCACTACTCGCTAGCGCATCCTCGTAGCATAAACACTCTATTTCTTCATCACTCATTGATACTAAAACGATGTCTAAATCCATTTCATATTCGTCATATCTTGGGTTTCGTTTTCTTTCTCTACATACTACACTGTCACTACTGCCATCATTTTCATTATCATTTTCAGGATTTTCAAGATTATCCTCTGGATTTTCACCATTTTCATAATTTTGTATATATTCTATGTCATTTTCTCGTGCATTTGGGATTAAAATATCTTCGGTTATTTGCTTACTCTTTTCTGGCAAAAAAATGACATCTCTGAGTATTTCCACTCTGTGTTTTTCAGGGATATACACCCTGTATCCTTTAACATATTCTCCGTAGCCTAAAAATATCCCTCGTTTGTTCTTTGGGTCCCATTTCAATCTTGTCTCTTAGGGAACATGCACCGACACAGTAGTACCAAAAACTTTAAGCTTATGCATGTCGAAAATCTTTTTATGCCACAGCTCATATGGACTTTGTAACTTTTGAGGGCTTGGACCAGTTCTGTTTAAAATGTATGCAACAGTGTTAACAGCTTCCGCCCAAAAAGTTTTGTCCAACTTTTCAGTACTATTTAGTAGTGTTCTTGCGGCTTCGACTAACGTTCGGTTTTCCCTTTCAGCTCTTCCGTTATGTTCTGGTGTATAGACAACAGTTCTTTGGTGCCGGATGCCTTTGCTTTCTAAAATTTCCTTGACTTCTTTGTTTGTAAATTCTAAACCATTATCTGCTCTAAAAACTTCTATTTTATATCCTGTTTCTCTTTCTGCTAAATTTATGAATTTTTCTATGCAGGTTTTAACTTCTGATTTGTGTTTTATGAAGTATAAACTTCTATAATTTGAGAAGTCATCCTTGAGGAGTAAAAAATATCGGGAGCCTCCAAGTGAAGTTGTTTCCATAGGTCCACATAAGTCTGCGTGTACTAATTTTAGTGGAGCGGTGGCTCTCGACTCACTATTTTCAAAACTTGAACGATGTTGCTTCCCTGCAAGGCACGGTTCACACACGAAATCTTCCTCACATTCAGTGAACTCAACATTATTTCTCTTCAAAAACTGCCTAATATGCTTCATATTCTGATGACCTAACTTGTTATGCCACTCTTTTATACTGTCTACGGTTTTTACCTTGTTACATTCATATATTATTCGGTCAGTGACCTCTACGTAGCTGTTCTTCGTATCTAATCCAAGATCGCTTTCAAAATCTCTGGCAAAACAGGTGGACGGATTATATTCTTCATTTTCTGATGTGAAGTGCATTTTATAGAGCTTATTTTCCCTGGTAGCTAATGCTTTCACATTACCATTGTTGTCAACAAATTGGCATTTTAATTAATTTGTTACCATTGTAGGCCCACGAAGAAATTTTTCCAATGCCTTCCACTTCCAACTTTTGTCCATTTCCGACTTGTACCATTATGGTTTCGAAACGGTTTTTGTCCCAGCACATATGCTCACTGGCACCAAAGTCTAAGCACCTATTCTTAATTTATTTAATTCTCGGTTTGAACAAGCTAGGAAAGCGTTTGTATCTGATTCTTCTTTTTTCGTACTTGTAGCTTCCTTTCCTTTTTTCAACCAGCACATTTCCACTGTATGATTTCGCTTTTTGCAGTAAATACAAAAATTTTTATTATTCCTGGTTTCTGTATGTTCAGATTTATTTGCGTTTTTATGTCTGAAATAGCAATTTTTGGCTAAATGTCCTACTTTAGAACAAATATGGCAACGTAACTTCGTTTGATTTTTATTTTCTGTTATCGCACCAAGAGCAGTTGAAACTTCTTGAGACTTGCACCTCTCTTCTTCTAACAACAGCCTCGACGTTAACTCTTCCAACGTTTGGTTATCTAAACGAACAGACTCCCACGCGGAACGAAAATGTTTATATTTCTCGGGTAGAGACATCAATATTTTTGTCATAATCATTCTGTCTGATAGGGTTTCTCCTGCTGCTTTTAATTTGGTTTTTATTTCCTCAACTTGAGAGATAAAATCTGACACCAAGTTGTGGAATTGCAATAAGAAAAAACGCTGCTGCAATAAATGAACACTCACTGCTGATTCCTTGTCGTACACAGTTTTGAGCTTTTGCCACATATCTTTTGAGGTTTCGCAGGATAAAATATGAGTCATGGGTCCCTGTTTCATTCTGGTTACTATCAATTCTTGTGCCTTAGCATCGTCTTTTAGCCATTTTACCAGGTTGTCGCTTGTTTGCGAGGGTCTAGGTCTGGAGCCTTCAACTATGTCAAAAATGCCTCGTCCCTTCAATATTATTGTGGTTTGGAATTTCCATACTGGCCAATTTTCACCAGTTAATTTTAAGGTCGCGTTATTATTATCGCTCATTTTTCGGTTTTATTTTATTTTTCTTGAATCACTTCCTTCCCGACAATCTATTAATTAATTTTTGTACATGCTACTCAACTAATATCTATAAATGAATTAGAAACCAATGGATACATTATTTACCTTTGCAACCAATGGAAGGCTCTCTACGCACTTTTCTCAACATTTAATTTATTTTTGTCAAAAATTCAGAACAGAGGGGTATGTATTGAAATATTTTGCGATACAAATTGCATTTTTCTAACTCCCTCAATTCTCTGAAACATCGACTCAAAATTCACTCAAATATGTAAAATTGTCCCCTCTATAGATTGGAGGAGACAAGAACGTTCTATCTTTCCTATTAGTCGAGTTATGAGTATTTTTTGTTTTGAAAAGTGGATTTTCGAAAACTTCATGATTCTATTTGAAGGCGAAATAATGATTTTATCAAAAAACTGATTGTGCCAGTCGATTTTTTGGCCCAAGAAACCCCTCTTTACGAGTTTTTAGCATTTTTTATTTTTTTTTGTCCAACATTTAGAACAAAGGGGCAGGTATGGAAATATTTTGCGATACAAATTGCTTTTTTCTAACTGTGGATTTTCGAAAATTTCATGATTCTATTTGAAGGCGAAATAATGATTTTATCAAAAAACTGATTGTGAAGCCGATTTTTCGGCCCAAAAAACCACTCTTCACGAATTTTTAGCATTTTAAAATTTACTTTTGTCGAAAATTTAGAACAAAGGGGTAGGTATGGAAATATTTTGCGATACAAATTGCTTTTTTCTAACTCCCTTAATCCTTGGATTTATCGACTCAAAACTCACTAAAATATGTAAAATTGTCCCCTCTATCGATTGGTGAAGACTAGAACGATCCACCCTTCCTATTAGTCGAGTTATGAGTGTTTCTTGTTTTGAAAAGTGGTTTTTCGAAAATTTCATGATTCTATTTGGAGGCGAAATAATGATTTTATCAAAAAACTAATTAAGCCAGTCGATTTTTCGGCCCAAAAAACCCCTCTTTACGAGTTTTTAGCATTTTTAAATTTATTTTTGTCAAAAATTCAGAACAAAGGGGTATGTAGGGAAATATTTTGCGATACAAATTGCTTTTTTCTAACTCCCTTAATCCTCGGAAATAAAGACTCAAAATTTACTTAAATATGTAAAATTGTCCCTCTATAGATTGGAGGAGACAAGAACGTTCTATCTTTCCTATTAGTCGAGTTATAAGTATTTTTTGTTTTGAAAAGTGGATTTTCGAAAATTTCATGACACTATTTGAAGGCGAAATATTGATTTTATCAAAAGAACTGATTGTGCCAGTTGATTTTTTGGCCCAAAAAACTCCTCTTTACAAATTTTTAGAATTTTTAAATTTATTTTTGTTGAAAATTTATAACAAAGGGGTATGTATGGAAATATTTTGCGACACAATTTGCTTTTTTCTAACTCCCTTAATCCTCGGAAATGTCGACTTAAAATTCACCTAAATACGTAAACTTGTCCCCTCTATCGAGTGTTGAAGACTAGAACGTTCTATCTTTCCTATTAGTCGAGTTATGAATATTTTTAGTTTTGAAAAGTGGATTTTCGAAAATTTAATGATTCTATTTGGAGGCGAAATGATGATTTTATCAAAAAACTGATTGTGCCAGTCGATTTTTTGGCCCAAAAAACCCCTCTTTACGAGTTTTTAGCATTTTTTATTTTTTTTTGTCCAACATTTAGAACAAAGGGGTAGGTATGGAGATATTTTGCGATACAAATTGCTCATTTCTAACTCCCTTAATCCTAGGAAATATCGACTCAAATTTTGTTTTAAATATGTAAAATTGTCCCCTCTATCGACTGGTGAAGACTAGAACGTTCTATCTTCCCTATTAGTCGAGTTATGAATATTTTTTGTTTTGAAAAGTGGATTTTCGAAAATTTCATGACTCTATTTGAAGGCGAAATAATGATTTTATCGAAAAACTGATTGTGCCAGTCGATTTTTCGGCACAACAAATCCCTCTTTACGAAATTTTAGCATTTTTAAATTTATCTTTGTTGAAAATTTAGAACAAAGGGGTATGTATTGAAATATTTTGCGATACAAATTGCTTTTTTCTAACTCCCATAATCCTCGGAAATAAAGACTCAAAATTTACTTAAATATGTAAAATTGTCCCCTCTATAGATTGGAGGAGACAAGAACGTTCTATCTTTCCTATTAGTCGAGTTATAAGTATTTTTTGTTTTGAAAAGTGGATTTTCGAAATTTTCATGACACTATTTGAAGGCGAAATATTGATTTTATCAAAAAAACTGATTGTGCCATTTGATTTTTTGGCCCAAAAAACCCCTCTTTACAAATTTTTAGAATTTTTAAATTTATTTTTGTTGAAAATTTAGAACAAAGGGGTATGTATGGAAATATTTTGCGAAACAATTTGCTTTTTTCCAACTCCCTTAATCCTCGGAAATGTCGACTTAAAATTCACCTAAATACGTAAACTTGTCCCCTCTATCGATTATTGAAGACTAAAACGTTCTATCTTTCCTATTAAACGAGTAATGAGTATTTTTTGTTTTGAAAAGTGGATTTTCGAAAATTTCATGACTCTATTTGAAGGCGAAATAATGATTTTATCAAAAAAATGATTGTGCCAGTTCATTTTTTGACCCAAAAAACCTCCCTTTACAAATTTTTAGCACTTTTTATTTTTTTTTTCTCGAAAATTTAGAACAAAGGGAAATATTTTGCGATACAAATTGCTTTTTTCTAACTCCCTTAATCCTTAGAACTTTCGACTCAAAATTCACCTAGATATGTAAAATTGTCCCCTCTATCGACTGATGAAGACTAGAACGTTCTATCTTCCCTATTAGTCGAGTTATGAATATTTTTTGTTTTGAAAAGTGGATTTTCGAAAATTTCATGACTCTATTTGAAGGCGAAATAATGATTTTATCGAAAAACTGATTGTGCCAGTCGATTTTTCGGCCCAATAAATCCCTCTTTACGAAATTTTAGCATTTTTAAATTTATCTTTGTTGAAAATTTAGAACAAAGGGGTATGTATGGAAATATTTTACGATACAAATTGCTTTTTTCTAACTCCCATAATCCTCGGAAATAAAGACTCAAAATTTACTTAAATATGTAAAATTGTCCCCTCTATCGACTGGTGAAGACTAGAACGTTCTATCTTCCCTATTAGTTTAGTTATGAATATTTTTTGTTTTGAAAAGTAGATTTTCGAAAATTTCATGACTCTATTTGAAGGCGAAATAATGATTTTATCAAAAAAATGATTATGCCAGTTGATTTTTTGGCCCAAAAAACCCCTCTTTACAAATTTTTAGCACTTTTTATTTTTTTTTTCTCGAAAATTTAGAACAAAGGGAAATATTAATGTTATAAATGAAACTAACTGTTTCTAATTAATTCCACTATTTAATTAAAAGATTTATGAAAATTATTAAAGGATATTGATAATTATTTCGATATTGACATATCATCGTCAGAATGACAGAAGTTACATTTTATGTGATACCCACTTGATGTTTAATATTTTGGCTAGACCAAATAGTAAGTGACCTATCTTGTGATTGACTTAATATATATGAATAGAGAAAAGAAGAAGATATGATTTTACAAATATTAAAGCTTAGGTATTATTAGCCCTATGGGAATATCTTGGATATCTTTTTCCCATTTAAGATCAGTATAACTGTGCAATGATATAGAAAACCAAGGAAAACTATATCTGCTGATCTTTACAATAGTTACTTAAGAAGACAATTTATTAGTGGAGAGCTCCCTAGATTAATCTGTTCATTGACAACTTCATATTGTGGGTCTCTTAAGTGTCTTCTTATTTCTAGTTCTTCAAGGAAATCTAGTTCTTGTTTCTTATCACAAATATGCAGTACTTCTAGTTCTGTGTTAGGTGTTAATGAATGTTTTGTGTCAAGAAGGTGTTTTGCGTAATGTGATTTATCCGGCTGTTTTAATCTGTATGCTCGTGAGTGTTCAAAGGGAAATATTTTGCGATACAAATTGCTTTTTTCTAACTCCCTTAATCCTTAGAACTTTCGACTCAAAATTCACCTAGATATGTAAAATTGTCCCCTCTATCGACTGGTGAAGACTAGAACGTTCTATCTTCCCTATTAGTCGAGTTATGAATATTTTTTGTTTTGAAAAGTGGATTTTCGAAAATTTCATGACTCTATTTGAAGGCGAAATAATGATTTTATCGAAAAACTGATTGTGCCAGTCGATTTTTCGGCCCAATAAATCCCTCTTTACGAAATTTTAGCATTTTTAAATTTATCTTTGTTGAAAATTTAGAACAAAGGGGTATGTATGGAAATATTTTGCGATACAAATTGCTTTTTTCTAACTCCCTTAATCCTCGGAAATAAAGACTCAAAATTTACTTAAATATGTAAAATTGTCCCCTCTATAGATTGGAGGAGACAAGAACGTTCTATCTTTCCTATTAGTCGAGTTATAAGTATTTTTTGTTTTGAAAAGTGGATTTTCGAAAATTTCATGACACTATTTGAAGGCGAAATATTGATTTTATCAAAAAAACTGATTGTGCCAGTTGATTTTTTGGCCCAAAAAACCCCTCTTCACAAATTTTTAGAATTTTTAAATTTATTTTTGTTGAAAATTTAGAACAAAGGGGTGTATGTATGGAAATATTTTGCGAAACAAATTGCTTTTTTCTAACTCCCTTAATCCTCGGAAATGTCGACTTAAAATTCACCTAAATACGTAAACTTGTCCCCTCTATCGATTGTTGAAGACTAGAACGTTCTATCTTTCCTATTAGTCGAGTTATGAATATTTTTTTTTAAAGTGGATTTTCGAAAATTTCATGACTCTATTTGGAGGCGAAATAATGATTTTATCAAAAGCTAATTAATCCAGTCGATTTTTCGGCCCAAAAAACCCCTCTTTACGAGTTTTTAGCATTTTTAAATTTATTTTTGTCAAAAATTCAGAACAAAGGGGTATGTAGGGAAATATTTTGCGATACAAATTGCTTTTTTCTAACTCCCTTAATCCTCGGAAATAAACACTCAAAATTCACTTAAATATGTAAAATTGTCCCCTCTATAGATTGGAGGAGACAAGAACGTTCTATCTTTCCTATTAGTCGAGTTATAAGTATTTTTTGTTTTGAAAAGTGGATTTTCGAAAATTTCGTGACACTATTTGAAGGCGAAATATTGATTTTATCAAAAAAACTGATTGTGCCAGTTGATTTTTTGGCCCAGAAAACCCCTCTTCACAAATTTTTAGAATTTTTAAATTTATTTTTGTTGAAAATTTAGAACAAAGGGGTATGTATGGAAATATTTTGCGAAACAAATTGCTTTTTTCTAACTCCCTTAATCCTCGGAAATGTCGACTTAAAATTCACCTAGATACGTAAACTTGTCCCCTCTATCGATTGTTGAAGACTAGAACGTTCTCTTTCCTATTAGTCGAGTTATGAATATTTTTTGTTTTGAAAAGTGGATTTTCGAAAATTTAATGATTCTATTTGGAGGCGAAATGATGATTTTATCAAAAAACTGATTGTGCCAGTCGATTTTTTGGCCCAAAAAACCCCTCTTCACGAGTTTTTAGCATTTTTTATTTTTTTTTGCCCAACATTTAGAACAAAGGGGTAGGTATGAAGATATTTTGCGATACAAATTGCTTTTTTCTAACTCCCTTAATCCTAGGAAATATCGACTCAAATTTTGTTTTAAATATGTAAAATTGTCCCCTCTATCGATTGGTGAACACTAAAACGTTCTATCTTTCCTATTAGTCGAGTAATGAGTATTTTTTGTTTTGAAAAGTGGATTTTCGAAAATTTCATGACTCTATTTGAAGGCGAAATAATGATTTTATCAAAAAAATGATTGTGCCAGTTAATTTTTTGACCCAAAAAACCCCCCTTTACAAATTTTTAGCACTTTTTATTTTTTTTTCTCGAAAATTTAGAACAACGGGAAATATTTTGCGATACAAATTGCTTTTTTCTAACTCCCTTAATCCTTAGAACTTTCGACTCAAAATTCACCTAGATATGTAAAATTGTCCCCTCTATCGACTGGTGAAGACTAGAACGTTCTATCTTCCCTATTAGTCGAGTTATGAATATTTTTTGTTTTGAAAAGTGGATTTTCGAAAATTTCATGACTATTTGAAGGCGAAATAATGATTTTATCGAAAAACTGATTGTGCCAGTCGATTTTTCGGCCCAATAAATCCCTCTTTACGAAATTTTAGCATTTTTAAATTTATCTTTGTTGAAAATTTAGAAATGTATGGAAATATTTTGCGATACAAATTGCTTTTTTCTAACTCCCTTAATCCTCGGAAATAAAGACTCAAAATTTACTTCAATATGTAAAATTGTCCCCTCTATAGATTGGAGGAGACAAGAACGTTCTATATTTCCTATTAGTCGAGTTATAAGTATTTTTTGTTTTGAAAAGTGGATTTTCGAAAATTTCATGACACTATTTGAAGGCGAAATATTGATTTTATCAAAAAAACTGATTGTGCCAGTTGATTTTTTGGCCCAAAAAACCCCTCTTTACAAATTTTTAGAATGGAAATATTTTGCGAAACAAATTGCTTTTTTCTAACTCCCTTAATCCTCGGAAATGTCGACTTAAAATTCACCTAAATACGTAAACTTGTCCCCTCTATCGATTGTTGAAGACTAGAACGTTCTATCTTTCCTATTAGTCGAGTTATGAATATTTTTTTTTAAAAGTGGATTTTCGAAAATTTCATGACTCTATTTGGAGGCGAAATAATGATTTTATCAAAAAACTAATTAAGCCAGTCGATTTTTCGGCCCAAAAAACCCCTCTTTACGAGTTTTTAGCATTTTTAAATTTATTTTTGTCAAAAATTCAGAACAAAGGGGTATGTAGGGAAATATTTTGCGATACAAATTGCTTTTTTCTAACTCCCTTAATCCTCGGCAATAAAGACTCAAAATTCACTTAAATATGTAAAATTGTCCCCTCTATAGATTGGAGGAGACAAGAACGTTCTATCTTTCCTATTAGTCGAGTTATAAGTATTTTTTGTTTTGAAAAGTGGATTTTCGAAAATTTCGTGACACTATTTGAAGGCGAAATATTGATTTTATCAAAAAAACTGATTGTGCCAGTTGATTTTTTGGCCCAGAAAACCCCTCTTCACAAATTTTTAGAATTTTTAAATTTATTTTTGTTGAAAATTTAGAACAAAGGGGTATGTATGGAAATATTTTGCGAAACAAATTGCTTTTTTCTAACTCCCTTAATCCTCGGAAATGTCGACTTAAAATTCACCTAGATACGTAAACTTGTCCCCTCTATCGATTGTTGAAGACTAGAACGTTCTCTTTCCTATTAGTCGAGTTATGAATATTTTCTGTTTTGAAAAGTGGATTTTCGAAAATTTAATGATTCTATTTGGAGGCGAAATGATGATTTTATCAAAAAACTGATTGTGCCAGTCGATTTTTTGGCCCAAAAAACCCCTCTTCACGAGTTTTTAGCATTTTTTATTTTTTTTTGCCCAACATTTAGAACAAAGGGGTAGGTATGAAGATATTTTGCGATACAAATTGCTTTTTTCTAACTCCCTTAATCCTAGGAAATATCGACTCAAATTTTGTTTTAAATATGTAAAATTGTCCCCTCTATCGATTGGTGAACACTAAAACGTTCTATCTTTCCTATTAGTCGAGTAATGAGTATTTTTTGTTTTGAAAAGTGGATTTTCGAAAATTTCATGACTCTATTTGAAGGCGAAATAATGATTTTATCAAAAAAATGATTGTGCCAGTTAATTTTTTGACCCAAAAAACCCCCCTTTACAAATTTTTAGCACTTTTTATTTTTTTTTCTCGAAAATTTAGAACAACGGGAAATATTTTGCGATACAAATTGCTTTTTTCTAACTCCCTTAATCCTTAGAACTTTCGACTCAAAATTCACCTAGATATGTAAAATTGTCCCCTCTATCGACTGGTGAAGACTAGAACGTTCTATCTTCCCTATTAGTCGAGTTATGAATATTTTTTGTTTTGAAAAGTGGATTTTCGAAAATTTCATGACTATTTGAAGGCGAAATAATGATTTTATCGAAAAACTGATTGTGCCAGTCGATTTTTCGGCCCAATAAATCCCTCTTTACGAAATTTTAGCATTTTTAAATTTATCTTTGTTGAAAATTTAGAAATGTATGGAAATATTTTGCGATACAAATTGCTTTTTTCTAACTCCCTTAATCCTCGGAAATAAAGACTCAAAATTTACTTCAATATGTAAAATTGTCCCCTCTATAGATTGGAGGAGACAAGAACGTTCTATATTTCCTATTAGTCGAGTTATAAGTATTTTTTGTTTTGAAAAGTGGATTTTCGAAAATTTCATGACACTATTTGAAGGCGAAATATTGATTTTATCAAAAAAACTGATTGTGCCAGTTGATTTTTTGGCCCAAAAAACCCCTCTTTACAAATTTTTAGAATGGAAATATTTTGCGAAACAAATTGCTTTTTTCTAACTCCCTTAATCCTCGGAAATGTCGACTTAAAATTCACCTAAATACGTAAACTTGTCCCCTCTATCGATTGTTGAAGACTAGAACGTTCTATCTTTCCTATTAGTCGAGTTATGAATATTTTTTTTTAAAAGTGGATTTTCGAAAATTTCATGACTCTATTTGGAGGCGAAATAATGATTTTATCAAAAAACTAATTAAGCCAGTCGATTTTTCGGCCCAAAAAACCCCTCTTTACGAGTTTTTAGCATTTTTAAATTTATTTTTGTCAAAAATTCAGAACAAAGGGGTATGTAGGGAAATATTTTGCGATACAAATTGCTTTTTTCTAACTCCCTTAATCCTCGGCAATAAAGACTCAAAATTCACTTAAATATGTAAAATTGTCCCCTCTATAGATTGGAGGAGACAAGAACGTTCTATCTTTCCTATTAGTCGAGTTATAAGTATTTTTTGTTTTGAAAAGTGGATTTTCGAAAATTTCGTGACACTATTTGAAGGCGAAATATTGATTTTATCAAAAAAACTGATTGTGCCAGTTGATTTTTTGGCCCAGAAAACCCCTCTTCACAAATTTTTAGAATTTTTAAATTTATTTTTGTTGAAAATTTAGAACAAAGGGGTATGTATGGAAATATTTTGCGAAACAAATTGCTTTTTTCTAACTCCCTTAATCCTCGGAAATGTCGACTTAAAATTCACCTAGATACGTAAACTTGTCCCCTCTATCGATTGTTGAAGACTAGAACGTTCTCTTTCCTATTAGTCGAGTTATGAATATTTTTTGTTTTGAAAAGTGGATTTTCGAAAATTTAATGATTCTATTTGGAGGCGAAATGATGATTTTATCAAAAAACTGATTGTGCCAGTCGATTTTTTGGCCCAAAAAACCCCTCTTCACGAGTTTTTAGCATTTTTTATTTTTTTTTGCCCAACATTTAGAACAAAGGGGTAGGTATGAAGATATTTTGCGATACAAATTGCTTTTTTCTAACTCCCTTAATCCTAGGAAATATCGACTCAAATTTTGTTTTAAATATGTAAAATTGTCCCCTCTATCGATTGGTGAACACTAAAACGTTCTATCTTTCCTATTAGTCGAGTAATGAGTATTTTTTGTTTTGAAAAGTGGATTTTCGAAAATTTCATGACTCTATTTGAAGGCGAAATAATGATTTTATCAAAAAAATGATTGTGCCAGTTAATTTTTTGACCCAAAAAACCCCCCTTTACAAATTTTTAGCACTTTTTATTTTTTTTTCTCGAAAATTTAGAACAACGGGAAATATTTTGCGATACAAATTGCTTTTTTCTAACTCCCTTAATCCTTAGAACTTTCGACTCAAAATTCACCTAGATATGTAAAATTGTCCCCTCTATCGACTGGTGAAGACTAGAACGTTCTATCTTCCCTATTAGTCGAGTTATGAATATTTTTTGTTTTGAAAAGTGGATTTTCGAAAATTTCATGACTATTTGAAGGCGAAATAATGATTTTATCGAAAAACTGATTGTGCCAGTCGATTTTTCGGCCCAATAAATCCCTCTTTACGAAATTTTAGCATTTTTAAATTTATCTTTGTTGAAAATTTAGAAATGTATGGAAATATTTTGCGATACAAATTGCTTTTTTCTAACTCCCTTAATCCTCGGAAATAAAGACTCAAAATTTACTTCAATATGTAAAATTGTCCCCTCTATAGATTGGAGGAGACAAGAACGTTCTATATTTCCTATTAGTCGAGTTATAAGTATTTTTTGTTTTGAAAAGTGGATTTTCGAAAATTTCATGACACTATTTGAAGGCGAAATATTGATTTTATCAAAAAAACTGATTGTGCCAGTTGATTTTTTGGCCCAAAAAACCCCTCTTTACAAATTTTTAGAATGGAAATATTTTGCGAAACAAATTGCTTTTTTCTAACTCCCTTAATCCTCGGAAATGTCGACTTAAAATTCACCTAAATACGTAAACTTGTCCCCTCTATCGATTGTTGAAGACTAGAACGTTCTATCTTTCCTATTAGTCGAGTTATGAATATTTTTTTTTAAAAGTGGATTTTCGAAAATTTCATGACTCTATTTGGAGGCGAAATAATGATTTTATCAAAAAACTAATTAAGCCAGTCGATTTTTCGGCCCAAAAAACCCCTCTTTACGAGTTTTTAGCATTTTTAAATTTATTTTTGTCAAAAATTCAGAACAAAGGGGTATGTAGGGAAATATTTTGCGATACAAATTGCTTTTTTCTAACTCCCTTAATCCTCGGCAATAAAGACTCAAAATTCACTTAAATATGTAAAATTGTCCCCTCTATAGATTGGAGGAGACAAGAACGTTCTATCTTTCCTATTAGTCGAGTTATAAGTATTTTTTGTTTTGAAAAGTGGATTTTCGAAATTTTCATGACACTATTTGAAGGCGAAATATTGATTTTATCAAAAAAACTGATTGTGCCAGTTGATTTTTTGGCCCAAAAAACCCCTCTTTACAAATTTTTAGAATTTTTAAATTTATTTTTGTTGAAAGTTTAGAACAAAGGGGTATGTATGGAAATATTTTGCGAAACAATTTGCTTTTTTCTAACTCCCTTAATCCTCGGAAATGTCGACTTAAAATTCACCTAAATACGTAAACTTGTCCCCTCTATCGATTATTGAAGACTTAAACGTTCTATCTTTCCTATTAATCGAGTAATGAGTATTTTTTGTTTTGAAAAGTGGATTTTCGAAAATTTCATGACTCTATTTGAAGGCGAAATAATGATTTTATCAAAAAAATGATTGTGCCAGTTAATTTTTTGACCCAAAAAACCCCCCTTTACAAATTTTTAGCACTTTTTATTTTTTTTTCTCGAAAATTTAGAACAAAGGGAAATATTTT
Organism: Lochmaea crataegi; assembly: GCA_947563755.1. Taxonomy (NCBI): domain Eukaryota; kingdom Metazoa; phylum Arthropoda; class Insecta; order Coleoptera; family Chrysomelidae; genus Lochmaea; species Lochmaea crataegi. The sequence goes on from OX387437.1 coordinate 16,351,298, forward strand.
GCGATACAAATTGCTTTTTTCTAACTCCCCTAATCCTTAGAACTTTCGACTCAAAATTCACCTAGATATGTAAAATTGTCCCCTCTATCGACTGGTGAAGACTAGAACGTTCTATCTTCCCTATTAGTCGAGTTATGAATATTTTTTGTTTTGAAAAGTGGATTTTCGAAAATTTCATGACTATTTGAAGGCGAAATAATGATTTTATCGAAAAACTGATTGTGCCAGTCGATTTTTCGGCCCAATAAATCCCTCTTTACGAAATTTTAGCATTTTTAAATTTATCTTTGTTGAAAATTTAGAAATGTATGGAAATATTTTGCGATACAAATTGCTTTTTTCTAACTCCCTTAATCCTCGGAAATAAAGACTCAAAATTTACTTCAATATGTAAAATTGTCCCCTCTATAGATTGGAGGAGACAAGAACGTTCTATCTTTCCTATTAGTCGAGTTATAAGAATTTTTTGTTTTGAAAAGTGGATTTTCGAAAATTTCATGACACTATTTGAAGGCGAAATATTGATTTTATCAAAAAAACTGATTGTGCCAGTTGATTTTTTGGCCCAAAAAACCCCTCTTTACAAATTTTTAGAATGGAAATATTTTGCGAAACAAATTGCTTTTTTCTAACTCCCTTAATCCTCGGAAATGTCGACTTAAAATTCACCTAAATACGTAAACTTGTCCCCTCTATCGATTGTTGAAGACTAGAACGTTCTATCTTTCCTATTAGTCGAGTTATGAATATTTTTTTTTAAAAGTGGATTTTCGAAAATTTCATGACTCTATTTGGAGGCGAAATAATGATTTTATCAAAAAACTAATTAAGCCAGTCGATTTTTCGGCCCAAAAAACCCCTCTTTACGAGTTTTTAGCATTTTTAAATTTATTTTTGTCAAAAATTCAGAACAAAGGGGTATGTAGGGAAATATTTTGCGATACAAATTGCTTTTTTCTAACTCCCTTAATCCTCGGCAATAAAGACTCAAAATTCACTTAAATATGTAAAATTGTCCCCTCTATAGATTGGAGGAGACAAGAACGTTCTATCTTTCCTATTAGTCGAGTTATAAGTATTTTTTGTTTTGAAAAGTGGATTTTCGAAATTTTCATGACACTATTTGAAGGCGAAATATTGATTTTATCAAAAAAACTGATTGTGCCAGTTGATTTTTTGGCCCAAAAAACCCCTCTTTACAAATTTTTAGAATTTTTAAATTTATTTTTGTTGAAAGTTTAGAACAAAGGGGTATGTATGGAAATATTTTGCGAAACAATTTGCTTTTTTCTAACTCCCTTAATCCTCGGAAATGTCGACTTAAAATTCACCTAAATACGTAAACTTGTCCCCTCTATCGATTATTGAAGACTTAAACGTTCTATCTTTCCTATTAATCGAGTAATGAGTATTTTTTGTTTTGAAAAGTGGATTTTCGAAAATTTCATGACTCTATTTGAAGGCGAAATAATGATTTTATCAAAAAAATGATTGTGCCAGTTAATTTTTTGACCCAAAAAACCCCCCTTTACAAATTTTTAGCACTTTTTATTTTTTTTTCTCGAAAATTTAGAACAAAGGGAAATATTTTGCGATACAAATTGCTTTTTTCTAACTCCCTTAATCCTTAGAACTTTCGACTCAAAATTCACCTAAATATGTAAAATTGTCCCCTCTATCGACTGGTGAAGACTAGAACGTTCTATCTTCCCTATTAGTCGAGTTATGAATATTTTTTGTTTTGAAAAGTGGATTTTCGAAAATTTCATGACTATTTGAAGGCGAAATAATGATTTTATCGAAAAACTGATTGTGCCAGTCGATTTTTCGGCCCAATAAATCCCTCTTTACGAAATTTTAGCATTTTTAAATTTATCTTTGTTGAAAATTTAGAAATGTATGGAAATATTTTGCGATACAAATTGCTTTTTTCTAACTCCCTTAATCCTCGGAAATAAAGACTCAAAATTTACTTCAATATGTAAAATTGTCCCCTCTATAGATTGGAGGAGACAAGAACGTTCTATCTTTCCTATTAGTCGAGTTATAAGAATTTTTTGTTTTGAAAAGTGGATTTTCGAAAATTTCATGACACTATTTGAAGGCGAAATATTGATTTTATCAAAAAAACTGATTGTGCCAGTTGATTTTTTGGCCCAAAAAACCCCTCTTTACAAATTTTTAGAATGGAAATATTTTGCGAAACAAATTGCTTTTTTCTAACTCCCTTAATCCTCGGAAATGTCGACTTAAAATTCACCTAAATACGTAAACTTGTCCCCTCTATCGATTGTTGAAGACTAGAACGTTCTATCTTTCCTATTAGTCGAGTTATGAATTTTTTTTTTTAAAGTGGATTTTCGAAAATTTCATGACTCTATTTGGAGGCGAAATAATGATTTTATCAAAAAACTAATTAAGCCAGTCGATTTTTCGGCCCAAAAAACCCCTCTTTACGAGTTTTTAGCATTTTTAAATTTATTTTTGTCAAAAATTCAGAACAAAGGGGTATGTAGGGAAATATTTTGCGATACAAATTGCTTTTTTCTAACTCCCTTAATCCTCGGAAATAAAGACTCAAAATTCACTTAAATATGTAAAATTGTCCCCTCTATAGATTGGAGGAGACAAGAACGTTCTATCTTTCCTATTAGTCGAGTTATAAGTATTTTTTGTTTTGAAAAGTGGATTTTCGAAAATTTCATGACACTATTTGAAGGCGAAATATTGATTTTATCAAAAAAACTGATTGTGCCAGTTGATTTTTTGGCCCAAAAAACCCCCCTTTACAAATTTTTAGCACTTTTTATTTTTTTTTCTCGAAAATTTAGAACAAAGGGAAATATTTTGCGATACAAATTGCTTTTTTCTAACTCCCTTAATCCTTAGAACTTTCGACTCAAAATTCACCTAGATATGTAAAATTGTCCCCTCTATCGACTGGTGAAGACTAGAACGTTCTATCTTCCCTATTAGTCGAGTTATGAATATTTTTTGTTTTGAAAAGTGGATTTTCGAAAATTTCATGACTATTTGAAGGCGAAATAATGATTTTATCGAAAAACTGATTGTGCCAGTCGATTTTTCGGCCCAATAAATCCCTCTTTACGAAATTTTAGCATTTTTAAATTTATCTTTGTTGAAAATTTAGAAATGTATGGAAATATTTTGCGATACAAATTGCTTTTTTCTAACTCCCTTAATCCTCGGAAATAAAGACTCAAAATTTACTTCAATATGTAAAATTGTCCCCTCTATAGATTGGAGGAGACAAGAACGTTCTATATTTCCTATTAGTCGAGTTATAAGTATTTTTTGTTTTGAAAAGTGGATTTTCGAAAATTTCATGACACTATTTGAAGGCGAAATATTGATTTTATCAAAAAAACTGATTGTGCCAGTTGATTTTTTGGCCCAAAAAACCCCTCTTTACAAATTTTTAGAATGGAAATATTTTGCGAAACAAATTGCTTTTTTCTAACTCCCTTAATCCTCGGAAATGTCGACTTAAAATTCACCTAAATACGTAAACTTGTCCCCTCTATCGATTGTTGAAGACTAGAACGTTCTATCTTTCCTATTAGTCGAGTTATGAATATTTTTTTTTAAAAGTGGATTTTCGAAAATTTCATGACTCTATTTGGAGGCGAAATAATGATTTTATCAAAAAACTAATTAAGCCAGTCGATTTTTCGGCCCAAAAAACCCCTCTTTACGAGTTTTTAGCATTTTTAAATTTATTTTTGTCAAAAATTCAGAACAAAGGGGTATGTAGGGAAATATTTTGCGATACAAATTGCTTTTTTCTAACTCCCTTAATCCTCGGCAATAAAGACTCAAAATTCACTTAAATATGTAAAATTGTCCCCTCTATAGATTGGAGGAGACAAGAACGTTCTATCTTTCCTATTAGTCGAGTTATAAGTATTTTTTGTTTTGAAAAGTGGATTTTCGAAATTTTCATGACACTATTTGAAGGCGAAATATTGATTTTATCAAAAAAACTGATTGTGCCAGTTGATTTTTTGGCCCAAAAAACCCCTCTTTACAAATTTTTAGAATTTTTAAATTTATTTTTGTTGAAAGTTTAGAACAAAGGGGTATGTATGGAAATATTTTGCGAAACAATTTGCTTTTTTCTAACTCCCTTAATCCTCGGAAATGTCGACTTAAAATTCACCTAAATACGTAAACTTGTCCCCTCTATCGATTATTGAAGACTTAAACGTTCTATCTTTCCTATTAATCGAGTAATGAGTATTTTTTGTTTTGAAAAGTGGATTTTCGAAAATTTCATGACTCTATTTGAAGGCGAAATAATGATTTTATCAAAAAAATGATTGTGCCAGTTAATTTTTTGACCCAAAAAACCCCCCTTTACAAATTTTTAGCACTTTTTATTTTTTTTTCTCGAAAATTTAGAACAAAGGGAAATATTTTGCGATACAAATTGCTTTTTTCTAACTCCCTTAATCCTTAGAACTTTCGACTCAAAATTCACCTAGATATGTAAAATTGTCCCCTCTATCGACTGGTGAAGACTAGAACGTTCTATCTTCCCTATTAGTCGAGTTATGAATATTTTTTGTTTTGAAAAGTGGATTTTCGAAAATTTCATGACTATTTGAAGGCGAAATAATGATTTTATCGAAAAACTGATTGTGCCAGTCGATTTTTCGGCCCAATAAATCCCTCTTTACGAAATTTTAGCATTTTTAAATTTATCTTTGTTGAAAATTTAGAAATGTATGGAAATATTTTGCGATACAAATTGCTTTTTTCTAACTCCCTTAATCCTCGGAAATAAAGACTCAAAATTTACTTCAATATGTAAAATTGTCCCCTCTATAGATTGGAGGAGACAAGAACGTTCTATCTTTCCTATTAGTCGAGTTATAAGAATTTTTTGTTTTGAAAAGTGGATTTTCGAAAATTTCATGACACTATTTGAAGGCGAAATATTGATTTTATCAAAAAAACTGATTGTGCCAGTTGATTTTTTGGCCCAAAAAACCCCTCTTTACAAATTTTTAGAATGGAAATATTTTGCGAAACAAATTGCTTTTTTCTAACTCCCTTAATCCTCGGAAATGTCGACTTAAAATTCACCTAAATACGTAAACTTGTCCCCTCTATCGATTGTTGAAGACTAGAACGTTCTATCTTTCCTATTAGTCGAGTTATGAATTTTTTTTTTTAAAGTGGATTTTCGAAAATTTCATGACTCTATTTGGAGGCGAAATAATGATTTTATCAAAAAACTAATTAAGCCAGTCGATTTTTCGGCCCAAAAAACCCCTCTTTACGAGTTTTTAGCATTTTTAAATTTATTTTTGTCAAAAATTCAGAACAAAGGGGTATGTAGGGAAATATTTTGCGATACAAATTGCTTTTTTCTAACTCCCTTAATCCTCGGAAATAAAGACTCAAAATTCACTTAAATATGTAAAATTGTCCCCTCTATAGATTGGAGGAGACAAGAACGTTCTATCTTTCCTATTAGTCGAGTTATAAGTATTTTTTGTTTTGAAAAGTGGATTTTCGAAAATTTCATGACACTATTTGAAGGCGAAATATTGATTTTATCAAAAAAACTGATTGTGCCAGTTGATTTTTTGGCCCAAAAAACCCCTCTTTACAAATTTTTAGAATTTTTAAATTTATTTTTGTTGAAAATTTAGAACAAAGGGGTATGTATGGAAATATTTTGCGATACAAATTGCTCATTTCTAACTCCCTTAATCCTAGGAAATATCGACTCAAATTTTGTTTTAAATATGTAAAATTGTCCCCTCTATCGATTGGTGAAGACTAAAACGTTCTATCTTTCCTATTAATCGAGTAATGAGTATTTTTTGTTTTGAAAAGTGGATTTTCGAAAATTTCATGACTCTATTTGAAGGCGAAATATTGATTTTATCAAAAAAATGATTGTGCCAGTTAATTTTTTGACCCAAAAAACCCCCCTTTACAAATTGTTAGCACTTTTTATTTTTTTTTCTCGAAAATTTAGAACAAAGGGAAATATTTTGCGATACAAATTGCTTTTTTCTAACTCCCTTAATCCTTAGAACTTTCGACTCAAAATTCACCTAGATATGTAAAATGGTCCCCTCTATCGACTGGTGAAGACTAGAACGTTCTATCTTCCCTATTAGTCGAGTTATGAATATTTTTTGTTTTGAAAAGTGGATTTTCGAAAATTTCATGACTCTATTTGAAGGCGAAATAATGATTTTTTCGAAAAACTGATTGTGCCAGTCGATTTTTCGGCCCAATAAATCCCTCTTTACGAAATTTTAGCATTTTTAAATTTATCTTTGTTGAAAATTTAGAACAAAGGGGTATGTATGGAAATATTTTGCGATACAAATTGCTTTTTTCTAACTCCCATAATCCTCGGAAATAAAGACTCAAAATTTACTTAAATATGTAAAATTGTCCCCTCTATCGACTGGTGAAGACTAGAACGTTCTATCTTCCCTATTAGTTGAGTTATGAATATTTTTTGTTTTGAAAAGTAGATGGGGGTATATGTATGGAAATATTTTGCGATACAAATTGCTTTTTTCTAACTCCCTTAATCCTCGGAAATAAAGACTCAAAATATACTTCAATATGTAAAATTGTCCCCTCTATAGATTGGAGGAGACAAGAACGTTCTATCTTTCCTATTAGTCGAGTTAGAAGTATTTTTTGTTTTGAAAAGTGGATTTTCGAAAATTTCATGACACTATTTGAAGGCGAAATATTGATTTTATCAAAAAAACTGATTGTGCCAGTTGATTTTTTGGCCCAAAAAACCCCTCTTTACAAATTTTTAGAATGGAAATATTTTGCGAAACAAATTGCTTTTTTCTAACTCCCTTAATCCTCGGAAATGTCGACTTAAAATTCACCTAAATACGTAAACTTGTCCCCTCTATCGATTGTTGAAGACTAGAACGTTCTATCTTTCCTATTAGTCGAGTTATGAATATTTTTTGTTTTGAACACCTCTTTACGAAATTCTAGCATTTTTAAATTTATTTTTGTTGAAAATTTAGAACAAAGGGGTATGTATGGAAATATTTTGCGAAACAAATTGCTTTTTTCTAACTCCCTCAATCCTCGGATATATCGACTCAAAATTCACCTGAATATGTAAAATTGTCCCCTCTATCGATTGGTGAAGACTAGAACGTTCTATCTTTCTTATTAGTCGAGTTATGAATTTTTTTTTTTAAAGTGGATTTTCGAAAATTTCATGACTCTATTTGGAGGCGAAATAATGATTTTATCAAAAAACTAATTAAGCCAGTCGATTTTTCGGCCCAAAAAACCCCTCTTTACGAGTTTTTAGCATTTTTAAATTTATTTTTGTCAAAAATTCAGAACAAAGGTGTATGTACGGAAATATTTTGCGAAACAAATTGCTTTTTTCTAACTCCCTTAATCCTCGGAAATGTCGACTTAAAATTCACCTAGATACGTAAACTTGTCCCCTCTATCGATTGTTGAAGACTAGAACGTTCTATCTTTCCTATTAGTCGAGTTATGAATATTTTTTGTTTTGAAAAGTGGATTTTCGAAAATTTAATTATTCTTTTTGGAGGCGAAATAATGATTTTATCAAAAAACTAATTGAGCCAGTCGATTTTTCGGCCCAAAAAACCCCTCTTTACGAGTTTTTAGCATTTTTAAATTTATTTTTGTCAAAAATTCAGAACAAAGGGGTATGTAGGGAGATATTTTGCGATACAAATTGCTTTTTTCTAACTCCCTTAATCCTAGGAAATATCGACTCAAATTTTGTTTTAAATATGTAAAATTGTCCCCTCTATCGATTGGTGAACACTAAAACGTTCTATCTTTCCTATTAGTCGAGTACTGAGTATTTTTTGTTTTGAAAAGTGGATTTTCGAAAATTTCATGACTCTATTTGAAGGCGAAATAATGATTTTATCAAAAAAATGATTGTGCCAGTTAATTTTTTGACCCAAAAAACCCCCCTTTACAAATTTTTAGCACTTTTTATTTTTTTTTCTCGAAAATTTAGAACAACGGGAAATATTTTGCGATACAAATTGCTTTTTTCTAACTCCCTTAATCCTTAGAACTTTCGACTCAAAATTCACCTAGATATGTAAAATTGTCCCCTCTATCGACTGGTGAAGACTAGAACGTTCTATCTTCCCTATTAGTCGAGTTATGAATATTTTTTGTTTTGAAAAGTGGATTTTCGAAAATTTCATGACTATTTGAAGGCGAAATAATGATTTTATCGAAAAACTGATTGTGCCAGTCGATTTTTCGGCCCAATAAATCCCTCTTTACGAAATTTTAGCATTTTTAAATTTATCTTTGTTGAAAATTTAGAAATGTATGGAAATATTTTGCGATACAAATTGCTTTTTTCTAACTCCCTTAATCCTCGGAAATAAAGACTCAAAATTTACTTCAATATGTAAAATTGTCCCCTCTATAGATTGGAGGAGACAAGAACGTTCTATCTTTCCTATTAGTCGAGTTATAAGAATTTTTTGTTTTGAAAAGTGGATTTTCGAAAATTTCATGACACTATTTGAAGGCGAAATATTGATTTTATCAAAAAAACTGATTGTGCCAGTTGATTTTTTGGCCCAAAAAACCCCTCTTTACAAATTTTTAGAATGGAAATATTTTGCGAAACAAATTGCTTTTTTCTAACTCCCTTAATCCTCGGAAATGTCGACTTAAAATTCACCTAAATACGTAAACTTGTCCCCTCTATCGATTGTTGAAGACTAGAACGTTCTATCTTTCCTATTAGTCGAGTTATGAATTTTTTTTTTTAAAGTGGATTTTCGAAAATTTCATGACTCTATTTGGAGGCGAAATAATGATTTTATCAAAAAACTAATTAAGCCAGTCGATTTTTCGGCCCAAAAAACCCCTCTTTACGAGTTTTTAGCATTTTTAAATTTATTTTTGTCAAAAATTCAGAACAAAGGGGTATGTAGGGAAATATTTTGCGATACAAATTGCTTTTTTCTAACTCCCTTAATCCTCGGAAATAAAGACTCAAAATTCACTTAAATATGTAAAATTGTCCCCTCTATAGATTGGAGGAGACAAGAACGTTCTATCTTTCCTATTAGTCGAGTTATAAGTATTTTTTGTTTTGAAAAGTGGATTTTCGAAAATTTCATGACACTATTTGAAGGCGAAATATTGATTTTATCAAAAAAACTGATTGTGCCAGTTGATTTTTTGGCCCAAAAAACCCCCCTTTACAAATTTTTAGCACTTTTTATTTTTTTTTCTCGAAAATTTAGAACAAAGGGAAATATTTTGCGATACAAATTGCTTTTTTCTAACTCCCTTAATCCTTAGAACTTTCGACTCAAAATTCACCTAGATATGTAAAATTGTCCCCTCTATCGACTGGTGAAGACTAGAACGTTCTATCTTCCCTATTAGTCGAGTTATGAATATTTTTTGTTTTGAAAAGTGGATTTTCGAAAATTTCATGACTATTTGAAGGCGAAATAATGATTTTATCGAAAAACTGATTGTGCCAGTCGATTTTTCGGCCCAATAAATCCCTCTTTACGAAATTTTAGCATTTTTAAATTTATCTTTGTTGAAAATTTAGAAATGTATGGAAATATTTTGCGATACAAATTGCTTTTTTCTAACTCCCTTAATCCTCGGAAATAAAGACTCAAAATTTACTTCAATTTGTAAAATTGTCCCCTCTATAGATTGGAGGAGACAAGAACGTTCTATATTTCCTATTAGTCGAGTTATAAGTATTTTTTGTTTTGAAAAGTGGATTTTCGAAAATTTCATGACACTATTTGAAGGCGAAATATTGATTTTATCAAAAAAACTGATTGTGCCAGTTGATTTTTTGGCCCAAAAAACCCCTCTTTACAAATTTTTAGAATGGAAATATTTTGCGAAACAAATTGCTTTTTTCTAACTCCCTTAATCCTCGGAAATGTCGACTTAAAATTCACCTAAATACGTAAACTTGTCCCCTCTATCGATTGTTGAAGACTAGAACGTTCTATCTTTCCTATTAGTCGAGTTATGAATATTTTTTTTTAAAAGTGGATTTTCGAAAATTTCATGACTCTATTTGGAGGCGAAATAATGATTTTATCAAAAAACTAATTAAGCCAGTCGATTTTTCGGCCCAAAAAACCCCTCTTTACGAGTTTTTAGCATTTTTAAATTTATTTTTGTCAAAAATTCAGAACAAAGGGGTATGTAGGGAAATATTTTGCGATACAAATTGCTTTTTTCTAACTCCCTTAATCCTCGGCAATAAAGACTCAAAATTCACTTAAATATGTAAAATTGTCCCCTCTATAGATTGGAGGAGACAAGAACGTTCTATCTTTCCTATTAGTCGAGTTATAAGTATTTTTTGTTTTGAAAAGTGGATTTTCGAAATTTTCATGACACTATTTGAAGGCGAAATATTGATTTTATCAAAAAAACTGATTGTGCCAGTTGATTTTTTGGCCCAAAAAACCCCTCTTTACAAATTTTTAGAATTTTTAAATTTATTTTTGTTGAAAGTTTAGAACAAAGGGGTATGTATGGAAATATTTTGCGAAACAATTTGCTTTTTTCTAACTCCCTTAATCCTCGGAAATGTCGACTTAAAATTCACCTAAATACGTAAACTTGTCCCCTCTATCGATTATTGAAGACTTAAACGTTCTATCTTTCCTATTAATCGAGTAATGAGTATTTTTTGTTTTGAAAAGTGGATTTTCGAAAATTTCATGACTCTATTTGAAGGCGAAATAATGATTTTATCAAAAAAATGATTGTGCCAGTTAATTTTTTGACCCAAAAAACCCCCCTTTACAAATTTTTAGCACTTTTTATTTTTTTTTCTCGAAAATTTAGAACAAAGGGAAATATTTTGCGATACAAATTGCTTTTTTCTAACTCCCTTAATCCTTAGAACTTTCGACTCAAAATTCACCTAGATATGTAAAATTGTCCCCTCTATCGACTGGTGAAGACTAGAACGTTCTATCTTCCCTATTAGTCGAGTTATGAATATTTTTTGTTTTGAAAAGTGGATTTTCGAAAATTTCATGACTATTTGAAGGCGAAATAATGATTTTATCGAAAAACTGATTGTGCCAGTCGATTTTTCGGCCCAATAAATCCCTCTTTACGAAATTTTAGCATTTTTAAATTTATCTTTGTTGAAAATTTAGAAATGTATGGAAATATTTTGCGATACAAATTGCTTTTTTCTAACTCCCTTAATCCTCGGAAATAAAGACTCAAAATTTACTTCAATATGTAAAATTGTCCCCTCTATAGATTGGAGGAGACAAGAACGTTCTATCTTTCCTATTAGTCGAGTTATAAGAATTTTTTGTTTTGAAAAGTGGATTTTCGAAAATTTCATGACACTATTTGAAGGCGAAATATTGATTTTATCAAAAAAACTGATTGTGCCAGTTGATTTTTTGGCCCAAAAAACCCCTCTTTACAAATTTTTAGAATGGAAATATTTTGCGAAACAAATTGCTTTTTTCTAACTCCCTTAATCCTCGGAAATGTCGACTTAAAATTCACCTAAATACGTAAACTTGTCCCCTCTATCGATTGTTGAAGACTAGAACGTTCTATCTTTCCTATTAGTCGAGTTATGAATTTTTTTTTTTAAAGTGGATTTTCGAAAATTTCATGACTCTATTTGGAGGCGAAATAATGATTTTATCAAAAAACTAATTAAGCCAGTCGATTTTTCGGCCCAAAAAACCCCTCTTTACGAGTTTTTAGCATTTTTAAATTTATTTTTGTCAAAAATTCAGAACAAAGGGGTATGTAGGGAAATATTTTGCGATACAAATTGCTTTTTTCTAACTCCCTTAATCCTCGGAAATAAAGACTCAAAATTCACTTAAATATGTAAAATTGTCCCCTCTATAGATTGGAGGAGACAAGAACGTTCTATCTTTCCTATTAGTCGAGTTATAAGTATTTTTTGTTTTGAAAAGTGGATTTTCGAAAATTTCATGACACTATTTGAAGGCGAAATATTGATTTTATCAAAAAAACTGATTGTGCCAGTTGATTTTTTGGCCCAAAAAACCCCTCTTTACAAATTTTTAGAATTTTTAAATTTATTTTTGTTGAAAATTTAGAACAAAGGGGTATGTATGGAAATATTTTGCGATACAAATTGCTCATTTCTAACTCCCTTAATCCTAGGAAATATCGACTCAAATTTTGTTTTAAATATGTAAAATTGTCCCCTCTATCGATTGGTGAAGACTAAAACGTTCTATCTTTCCTATTAATCGAGTAATGAGTATTTTTTGTTTTGAAAAGTGGATTTTCGAAAATTTCATGACTCTATTTGAAGGCGAAATATTGATTTTATCAAAAAAATGATTGTGCCAGTTAATTTTTTGACCCAAAAAACCCCCCTTTACAAATTGTTAGCACTTTTTATTTTTTTTTCTCGAAAATTTAGAACAAAGGGAAATATTTTGCGATACAAATTGCTTTTTTCTAACTCCCTTAATCCTTAGAACTTTCGACTCAAAATTCACCTAGATATGTAAAATGGTCCCCTCTATCGACTGGTGAAGACTAGAACGTTCTATCTTCCCTATTAGTCGAGTTATGAATATTTTTTGTTTTGAAAAGTGGATTTTCGAAAATTTCATGACTCTATTTGAAGGCGAAATAATGATTTTTTCGAAAAACTGATTGTGCCAGTCGATTTTTCGGCCCAATAAATCCCTCTTTACGAAATTTTAGCATTTTTAAATTTATCTTTGTTGAAAATTTAGAACAAAGGGGTATGTATGGAAATATTTTGCGATACAAATTGCTTTTTTCTAACTCCCATAATCCTCGGAAATAAAGACTCAAAATTTACTTAAATATGTAAAATTGTCCCCTCTATCGACTGGTGAAGACTAGAACGTTCTATCTTCCCTATTAGTTGAGTTATGAATATTTTTTGTTTTGAAAAGTAGATGGGGGTATATGTATGGAAATATTTTGCGATACAAATTGCTTTTTTCTAACTCCCTTAATCCTCGGAAATAAAGACTCAAAATATACTTCAATATGTAAAATTGTCCCCTCTATAGATTGGAGGAGACAAGAACGTTCTATCTTTCCTATTAGTCGAGTTATAAGTATTTTTTGTTTTGAAAAGTGGATTTTCGAAAATTTCATGACACTATTTGAAGGCGAAATATTGATTTTATCAAAAAAACTGATTGTGCCAGTTGATTTTTTGGCCCAAAAAACCCCTCTTTACAAATTTTTAGAATGGAAATATTTTGCGAAACAAATTGCTTTTTTCTAACTCCCTTAATCCTCGGAAATGTCGACTTAAAATTCACCTAAATACGTAAACTTGTCCCCTCTATCGATTGTTGAAGACTAGAACGTTCTATCTTTCCTATTAGTCGAGTTATGAATATTTTTTGTTTTGAACACCTCTTTACGAAATTCTAGCATTTTTAAATTTATTTTTGTTGAAAATTTAGAACAAAGGGGTATGTATGGAAATATTTTGCGAAACAAATTGCTTTTTTCTAACTCCCTCAATCCTCGGATATATCGACTCAAAATTCACCTGAATATGTAAAATTGTCCCCTCTATCGATTGGTGAAGACTAGAACGTTCTATCTTTCTTATTAGTCGAGTTATGAATTTTTTTTTTTAAAGTGGATTTTCGAAAATTTCATGACTCTATTTGGAGGCGAAATAATGATTTTATCAAAAAACTAATTAAGCCAGTCGATTTTTCGGCCCAAAAAACCCCTCTTTACGAGTTTTTAGCATTTTTAAATTTATTTTTGTCAAAAATTCAGAACAAAGGTGTATGTACGGAAATATTTTGCGAAACAAATTGCTTTTTTCTAACTCCCTTAATCCTCGGAAATGTCGACTTAAAATTCACCTAGATACGTAAACTTGTCCCCTCTATCGATTGTTGAAGACTAGAACGTTCTATCTTTCCTATTAGTCGAGTTATGAATATTTTTTGTTTTGAAAAGTGGATTTTCGAAAATTTAATTATTCTTTTTGGAGGCGAAATAATGATTTTATCAAAAAACTAATTGAGCCAGTCGATTTTTCGGCCCAAAAAACCCCTCTTTACGAGTTTTTAGCATTTTTAAATTTATTTTTGTCAAAAATTCAGAACAAAGGGGTATGTAGGGAGATATTTTGCGATACAAATTGCTTTTTTCTAACTCCCTTAATCCTAGGAAATATCGACTCAAATTTTGTTTTAAATATGTAAAATTGTCCCCTCTATCGATTGGTGAACACTAAAACGTTCTATCTTTCCTATTAGTCGAGTACTGAGTATTTTTTGTTTTGAAAAGTGGATTTTCGAAAATTTCATGACTCTATTTGAAGGCGAAATAATGATTTTATCAAAAAAATGATTGTGCCAGTTAATTTTTTGACCCAAAAAACCCCCCTTTACAAATTTTTAGCACTTTTTATTTTTTTTTCTCGAAAATTTAGAACAACGGGAAATATTTTGCGATACAAATTGCTTTTTTCTAACTCCCTTAATCCTTAGAACTTTCGACTCAAAATTCACCTAGATATGTAAAATTGTCCCCTCTATCGACTGGTGAAGACTAGAACGTTCTATCTTCCCTATTAGTCGAGTTATAAATATTTTTTGTTTTGAAAAGTGGATTTTCGAAAATTTCATGACTCTATTTGAAGGCGAAATAATGATTTTATCGAAAAACTGATTGTGCCAGTCGATTTTTCGGCCCAATAAATCCCTCTTTACGAAATTTTAGCATTTTTAAATTTATCTTTGTTGAAAATTTAGAACAAAGGGGTATGTATGGAAATATTTTGCGATACAAATTGCTTTTTTCTAACTCCCTTAATCCTCGGAAATAAAGACTCAAAATTTACTTAAATATGTAAAATTGTCCCCTCTATAGATTGGAGGAGACAAGAACGTTCTATCTTTCCTATTAGTCGAGTTATAAGTATTTTTTGTTTTGAAAAGTGGATTTTCGAAAATTTCATGACACTATTTGAAGGCGAAATATTGATTTTGTCAAAACAACTGATTGTGCCAGTTGATTTTTTGGGCCAAAAAACCCCTCTTTACAAATTTTTAGAATGGAAATATTTTGCGAAACAAATTGCTTTTTTCTAACTCCCTTAATCCTCGGAAATGTCGACTTAAAATTCACCTAAATACGTAAACTTGTCCCCTCTATCGATTGTTGAAGACTAGAACGTTCTATCTTTCCTATTAGTCGAGTTATGAATATTTTTTGTTTTGAACACCTCTTTACGAAATTCTAGCATTTTTAAATTTATTTTTGTTGAAAATTTAGAACAAAGGGGTATGTATGGAAATATTTTGCGAAACAAATTGCTTTTTTCTAACTCCCTCAATCCTCGGATATATCGACTCAACATTTTTGTTAATATGTAAAATTGTCCCCTCTATCGATTGGTTAAGTCTAAAACGTTCTATTTTTCCTATTAGTCGAGTAATGAGTATTTTTTGTTTTGAAAAGTGGATTTTCGAAAACTTCATGATTTTATTTGAAGGCGAAATAATGATTTTATCAAAAAACTGATTGTGCCAGTCGATTTTTCGGCCCAAAAAACCCCCCTTTACGAGTTTTTAGCATTTTTTATTTTTTTTTGTCCAAAATTTAGAACAAAGGGGTATGTAGGGAAATATTTTGCGATACAAATTGCTTTTTTCTAACTCCCTTAATCCTCGGAAATAAAGACTCAAAATTCACTTAAATATGTAAAATTGTCCCCTCTATAGATTGGAGGAGACAAGAACGTTCTATCTTTCCTATTAGTCGAGTTATAAGTATTTTTTGTTTTGAAAAGTGGATTTTCGAAAATTTCATGACACTATTTGAAGGCGAAATATTGATTTTATCAAAAAAACTGATTGTGCCAGTTGATTTTTTGGCCCAAAAAACCCCTCTTTACAAATTTTTAGAATTTTTAAATTTATTTTTGTTGAAAATTTAGAACAAAGGAAATATTTTGCGAAACAAATTGCTTTTTTCTAACTCCCTTAATCCTCGGAAATGTCGACTTAAAATTCACCTAGATACTTAAACTTGTCCCCTCTATCGATTGTTGAAGACTAGAACGTTCTATCTTTCCTATTAGTCGAGTTATGAATATTTTTTGTTTTGAAAAGTGGATTTTCGAAAATTTAATGATTCTATTTGGAGGCGAAATGATGATTTTATCAAAAAACTGATTGTGCCAGTCGATTTTTTGGCCCAAAGAACCCCTCTTCACGAGTTTTTAGCATTTTTTATTTTTTTTTGTCCAACATTTAGAACAAAGGGGTAGGTATGGAGATATTTTGCGATACAAATTGCTTTTTTCTAATTCCCTTAATCCTTCGAAATATCGACTCAAAACTCACTAAAATATGTAAAATTGTCCCCTCTATCGATTGGTTAAGACTAGAACGTTCTATCTTTCCTATTAGTCGAGTTATGAGTATTTTTTGTTTTGAAAAGTGGATTTTCGAAAACTTCATGATTCTATTTGAAGGCGAAATAATGATTTTATCAAAAAACTGATTGTGCCAGTCGATTTTTCGGCCCAAAAAACCTTCCTTTACGAGTTTTTAGCATTTTTTATTTTTTTTTGTCCAACATTTAGAACAAAGGGGTAGGTATGGAGATATTTTGCGATACAAATTGCTTTTTTCTAACTCCCTTAATCCTAGGAAATATCGACTCAACATTTTTGTTAATATGTAAAATTGTCCCCTCTATCGATTGGTGAAGACTAAAACGTTCTATTTTTCCTATTAGTCGAGTAATGAATATTTTTTGTTTTGAAAAGTGGATTTTCGAAAACTTCATGATTCTATTTGAAGGCGAAATAATGATTTTATCAAAAAACTGATTGGGCCAGTCGATTTTTTGGCCCAAGAAACCCCTCTTTACAAGTTTTTAGCATTTTTTATTTTTTTTTGTCCAACATTTAGAACAAAGCGGTAGGTATGGAAATATTTGGCGATACAAATTGCTTTTTTCTAACTCCCTTAATCCTCGGAGATAAAGACTCAAAATTCACTTAAATATGTAAAATTGTCCCCTCTATAGATTGGAGGAGACAAGAACGTTCTATCTTTCCTATTAGTCGAGTTATAAGTATTTTTTGTTTTGAAAAGTGGATTTTCGAAAATTTCATGACACTATTTGAAGGCGAAATATTGATTTTATCAAAAAAACTGATTGTGCCAGTCGATTTTTTGGCCCAAAAAACCCCTCTTTACGAGTTTTTAGCATTTTTTATTTTTTTTTGTCCAACATTTAGAACAAAGGGGTAGGTATGGAGATATTTTGCGATACAAATTGCTTTTTTCTAATTCCCTTAATCCTTGGAAATATCGACTCAAAACTCACTAAAATATGTAAAATTGTCCCCTCTATCGATTGGTTAAGACTAGAACGTTCTATCTTTCCTATTAGTCGAGTTATGAGTATTTTTTGTTTTGAAAAGTGGATTTTCGAAAACTTCATGATTCTATTTGAAGGCGAAATAATGATTTTGCCAAAAAACTGATTGTGCCAGTCGATTTTTCGGCCCAAAAAACCTTCCTTTACGAGTTTTTAGCATTTTTTATTTTTTTTTGTCCAACATTTAGAACAAAGGGGTAGGTATGGAGATATTTTGCGATACAAATTGCTTTTTTCTAACTCCCTTAATCCTAGGAAATATCGACTCAACATTTTTGTTAATATGTAAAATTGTCACCTCTATCGATTGGTGAAGACTAAAACGTTCTATTTTTCCTATTAGTCGAGTAATGAATATTTTTTGTTTTGAAAAGTGGATTTTCGAAAACTTCATGATTCTATTTGAAGGCGAAATAATGATTTTATCAAAAAACTGATTGTGCCAGTCGATTTTTCGGCCCAAAAACCCCCCTTTACGAGTTCTTAGCATTTTTTATTTTTTTTTGTCCAACATTTAGAACAAAGAGGTATGTAGGGAAATATTTTGCGATACAAATTGCTTTTTTCTAACTCCCTTAATCCTCGGAAATAAAGACTCAAAATTCACTTAAATATGTAAAATTGTCCCCTCTATAGATTGGAGGAGACAAGAACGTTCTATCTTTCCTATTAGTCGAGTTATGAGTATTTTTTGTTTTGAAAAGTGGATTTTCGAAAACTTCATGATTCTATTTGAAGGCGAAATAATGATTTTATCAAAAAACTGATTGTGCCAGTCGATTTTTTGGCCCAAGAAACCCCTCTTTACGAGTTTTTAGCATTTTTTATTTTTTTTTGTCCAACATTTAGAACAAAGGGGCAGGTATGGAAATATTTGGCGATACAAATTGCTTTTTTCTAACTCCCTTAATCCTTGGAAATATCGACTCAAAATTCACCTCAGTATGTTAAATTGTCCCCTCTATCGATGGGTGAAGACTAGAACGTTATATCTTTCCTATTAGTCGAGTTATGAGTATTTTTTGTTTTGAAAAGTGGATTTTCGAAAATTTCAAGACTCTATTTGAAGGCGAAATAATGATTTTATCAAAAAACTGATTGTGCCAGTCGATTTTTCGGCCCAAAAACCCCCCTTTACGAGTTCTTAGCATTTTTTATTTTTTTTTGTCCAACATTTAGAACAAAGAGGTATGTAGGGAAATATTTTGCGATACAAATTGCTTTTTTCTAACTCCCTTAATCCTCGGAAATAAAGACTCAAAATTCACTTAAATATGTAAAATTGTCCCCTCTATAGATTGGAGGAGACAAGAACGTTCTATCTTTCCTATTAGTCGAGTTATAAGTATTTTTTTTTGAAAAGTGGATTTTCGAAAATTTCATGACACTATTTGAAGGCGAAATATTGATTTTATCAAAAAAACTGATTGTGCCAGTTGATTTTTTGGCCCAAAAAACCCCTCTTTACAAATTTTTAGAATTTTTAAATTTATTTTTGTTGAAAATTTAGAACAAAGGGGTATGTATGGAAATATTTTGCGAAACAAATTGCTTTTTTCTAACTCCCTTAATCCTCGGAAATGTCGACTTAAAATTCACCTAGATACTTAAACTTGTCCCCTCTATCGATTGTTGAAGACTAGAACGTTCTATCTTTCCTATTAGTCGAGTTATGAATATTTTTTATTTTGAAAAGTGGATTTTCGAAAATTTAATGATTCTATTTGGAGGCGAAATGATGATTTTATCAAAAAACTGATTGTGCCAGTCGATTTTTTGGCCCAAAAAACCCCTCTTTACGAGTTTTTAGCATTTTTTATTTTTTTTTGTCCAACATTTAGAACAAAGGGGTAGGTATGGAGATATTTTGCGATACAAATTGCTTTTTTCTAATTCCCTTAATCCTTGGAAATATCGACTCAAAACTCACTAAAATATGTAAAATTGTCCCCTCTATCGATTGGTTAAGACTAGAACGTTCTATCTTTCCTATTAGTCGAGTTATGAGTATTTTTTGTTTTGAAAAGTGGATTTTCGAAAACTTCATGATTCTATTTGAAGGCGAAATAATGATTTTATCAAAAAACTGATTGGGCCAGTCGATTTTTTGGCCCAAGAAACCCCTCTTTACAAGTTTTTAGCATTTTTTATTTTTTTTTGTCCAACATTTAGAACAAAGGGGTAGGTATGGAAATATTTGGCGATACAAATTGCTTTTTTCTAACTCCCTTAATCCTTGGAAATATCGACTCAAAATTCACCTCAGTATGTTAAATTGTCCCCTCTATCGATGGGTGAAGACTAGAACGTTATATCTTTCCTATTAGTCGAGTTATGAGTATTTTTTGTTTTGAAAAGTGGATTTTCGAAAATTTCAAGACTCTATTTGAAGGCGAAATAATGATTTTATCAAAAAACTGATTGTGCAAGTCGATTTTTCGGCCCAAAAAACCCCTCTTTACGAGTTTTTAGCATTTTTTATTTTTTTTTGTTCAACATTTAGAACAAAGGGGTAGGTATGGAAATATTTGGCGATACAAATTGCTTTTTTCTAACTCCCTTAATCCTTGGAAATATCGACTCAAAATTCACTTCAGTATGTTAAATTGTCCTTTCTATCAATTGGTGGAGACTAGAACGTTCTATCTTTCCTATTAGTCGAGTAATGAGTATTTTTTGTTTTGAAAAGTGGATTTTCGAAAATTTCATGACTCTATTTGAAGGCGAAATATTGATTTTATCAAAAAACTGATTGTGCCAGTTGATTTTTTGGCCCAAAAAACCCCTCTTCACACATTTTTAGCATTTTTTATTTTTTTTTTCTCGAAAATTTGGAACAAAGGGGAATGTATGGGAATATTTTGCGATACAAATTGCTTTTTTCTAACTCCCTTAATCCTCAGAACTATCGACTCAAAATTCACCTAAATATGTAAAATTGGCCCCTCTATCGATTGTTGAAGACTAGAACGTTCTAACTTTCTTATTAGTCGAGTTATGAGTGTTTTTTGTTTTGAAAAGTGGATTTTCGAAAATTTCATGACTCTATTTGAAGGCGAAATAATGATTTTATCAACAAACTGATTGTGCCAGTCGATTTTTCGGCCCAAAAAACCCCTCTTTACGAGTTTTTAGCATTTTTTATTTTTTTTGTCCAACATTTAGAACAAAGGGGTAGGTATGGAGATATTTTGCGATACAAATTGCTTTTTTCTAACTCCCTTAATCCTCGGAAATAAAGACTCAAAATTCACTTAAATATGTAAAATTGTCCCCTCTATAGATTGGAGGAGACAAGAACGTTCTATCTTTCCTATTAGTCGAGTTATAAGTATTTTTTTTTGAAAAGTGGATTTTCGAAAATTTCATGACACTATTTGAAGGCGAAATATTGATTTTATCAAAAAAACTGATTGTGCCAGTTGATTTTTTGGCCCAAAAAACCCCTCTTTACAAATTTTTAGAATTTTTAAATTTATTTTTGTTGAAAATTTAGAACAAAGGGGTATGTATGGAAATATTTTGCGAAACAAATTGCTTTTTTCTAACTCCCTTAATCCTCGGAAATGTCGACTTAAAATTCACCTAGATACTTAAACTTGTCCCCTCTATCGATTGTTGAAGACTAGAACGTTCTATCTTTCCTATTAGTCGAGTTATGAATATTTTTTGTTTTGAAAAGTGGATTTTCGAAAATTTAATGATTCTATTTGGAGGCGAAATGATGATTTTATCAAAAAACTGATTGTGCCAGTCGATTTTTTGGCCCAAAAAACCCCTCTTTACGAGTTTTTAGCATTTTTTATTTTTTTTTGTCCAACATTTAGAACAAAGGGGTAGGTATGGAGATATTTTGCGATACAAATTGCTTTTTTCTAATTCCCTTAATCCTTGGAAATATCGACTCAAAACTCACTAAAATATGTAAAATTGTCCCCTCTATCGATTGGTTAAGACTAGAACGTTCTATCTTTCCTATTAGTCGAGTTATGAGTATTTTTTGTTTTGAAAAGTGGATTTTCGAAAACTTCATGATTCTATTTGAAGGCGAAATAATGATTTTATCAAAAAACTGATTGGGCCAGTCGATTTTTTGGCCCAAGAAACCCCTCTTTACAAGTTTTTAGCATTTTTTATTTTTTTTTGTCCAACATTTAGAACAAAGGGGTAGGTATGGAAATATTTGGCGATACAAATTGCTTTTTTCTAACTCCCTTAATCCTCGGAAATAAAGACTCAAAATTCACTTAAATATGTAAAATTGTCCCCTCTATAGATTGGAGGAGACAAGAACGTTCTATCTTTCCTATTAGTCGAGTTATAAGTATTTTTTTTTGAAAAGTGGATTTTCGAAAATTTCATGACACTATTTGAAGGCGAAATATTGATTTTATCAAAAAAACTGATTGTGCCAGTTGATTTTTTGGCCCAAAAAACCCCTCTTTACAAATTTTTAGAATTTTTAAATTTATTTTTGTTGAAAATTTAGAACAAAGGGGTATGTATGGAAATATTTTGCGAAACAAATTGCTTTTTTCTAACTCCCTTAATCCTCGGAAATGTCGACTTAAAATTCACCTAGATACTTAAACTTGTCCCCTCTATCGATTGTTGAAGACTAGAACGTTCTATCTTTCCTATTAGTCGAGTTATGAATATTTTTTGTTTTGAAAAGTGGATTTTCGAAAATTTAATGATTCTATTTGGAGGCGAAATGATGATTTTATCAAAAAACTGATTGTGCCAGTCGATTTTTTGGCCCAAAAAACCCCTCTTTACGAGTTTTTAGCATTTTTTATTTTTTTTTGTCCAACATTTAGAACAAAGGGGTAGGTATGGAGATATTTTGCGATACAAATTGCTTTTTTCTAATTCCCTTAATCCTTGGAAATATCGACTCAAAACTCACTAAAATATGTAAAATTGTCCCCTCTATCGATTGGTTAAGACTAGAACGTTCTATCTTTCCTATTAGTCGAGTTATGAGTATTTTTTGTTTTGAAAAGTGGATTTTCGAAAACTTCATGATTCTATTTGAAGGCGAAATAATGATTTTATCAAAAAACTGATTGGGCCAGTCGATTTTTTGGCCCAAGAAACCCCTCTTTACAAGTTTTTAGCATTTTTTATTTTTTTTTGTCCAACATTTAGAACAAAGGGGTAGGTATGGAAATATTTGGCGATACAAATTGCTTTTTTCTAACTCCCTTAATCCTTGGAAATATCGACTCAAAATTCACCTCAGTATGTTAAATTGTCCCCTCTATCGATGGGTGAAGACTAGAACGTTATATCTTTCCTATTAGTCGAGTTATGAGTATTTTTTGTTTTGAAAAGTGGATTTTCGAAAATTTCAAGACTCTATTTGAAGGCGAAATAATGATTTTATCAAAAAACTGATTGTGCAAGTCGATTTTTCGGCCCAAAAAACCCCTCTTTACGAGTTTTTAGCATTTTTTATTTTTTTTTGTTCAACATTTAGAACAAAGGGGTAGGTATGGAAATATTTGGCGATACAAATTGCTTTTTTCTAACTCCCTTAATCCTTGGAAATATCGACTCAAAATTCACTTCAGTATGTTAAATTGTCCTTTCTATCAATTGGTGGAGACTAGAACGTTCTATCTTTCCTATTAGTCGAGTAATGAGTATTTTTTGTTTTGAAAAGTGGATTTTCGAAAATTTCATGACTCTATTTGAAGGCGAAATATTGATTTTATCAAAAAACTGATTGTGCCACTTGATTTTTTGGCCCAAAAAACCCCTCTTCACACATTTTTAGCATTTTTTATTTTTTTTTTCTCGAAAATTTGGAACAAAGGGGAATGTATGGGAATATTTTGCGATACAAATTGCTTTTTTCTAACTCCCTTAATCCTCAGAACTATCGACTCAAAATTCACCTAAATATGTAAAATTGGCCCCTCTATCGATTGTTGATGACTAGAACGTTCTATCTTTCTTATTAGTCGAGTTATGAGTGTTTTTTGTTTTGAAAAGTGGATTTTCGAAAATTTCATGACTCTATTTGAAGGCGAAATAATGATTTTATCAACAAACTGATTGTGCCAGTCGATTTTTCGGCCCAAAAAACCCCTCTTTACGAGTTTTTAGCATTTTTTATTTTTTTTGTCCAACATTTAGAACAAAGGGGTAGGTATGGAGATATTTTGCGATACAAATTGCTTTTTTCTAACTCCCTTAATCCTAAGAAATATCGACTCAAATTTTTTTTTAATATGTAAAATTGTCCCCTCTATCGATTGGTGAAGACTAGAACGTTCTATCTTCCCTACGTGTCGAGTTATGAGTATTTTTTGTTTTGAAAAGTGGATTTTCGAAAATTTCAAGACTCTATTTGAAGGCGAAATAATGATTTTATCAAAAAACTGATTGCGCCAGTCGATTTTTCGGCCCAAAAAACCCCTCTTTACGAGTTTTTAGCATTTTTTATTTTTTTTGTCCAACATTTAGAACAAAGGGGTAGGTATGGAGATATTTTGCGATACAAATTGCTTTTTTCTAACTCCCTTAATCCTAAGAAATATCGACTCAAATTTTTTTTTAATATGTAAAATTGTCCCCTCTATCGATTGGTGAAGACTAGAACGTTCTATCTTCCCTACTTGTCGAGTTATGAGTATTTTTTGTTTTGAAAAGTGGATTTTCGAAAATTTCAAGACTCTATTTGAAGGCGAAATAATGATTTTATCAAAAAACTGATTGTGCCAGTCGATTTTTCGGCCCAAGAAACCACTCTTCACGAATTTTTAGCATTTTTGAATTTATTTTTGTCGAAAATTTAGTATGGAAATATTTTGCGATACAAATTGCTTTTTTCTAACTCCCTTAATCCTCGGAAATATCGACTCAAAATTCACCTGAATATGTAAAATTGTCCCTTCTATCGATTGGTGAAGACTAGAACGGTCTATCTTTCCTATTAGTCGAGTTATGAATATTTTTTTATTTTGAAAAGTGGATTTTCGAAAACTTCATGATTCTATTTGAAGGCGAAATAATGATTTTATCAACAAACTGATTGTGCCAGTCGATTTTTCGGCCCAAAAAACCTCTCTTTACGAGTTTTTAGCATTTTTTATTTTTTTTTGTCCAACATTTAGAACAAAGGGGTAGGTATGGAGATATTTTGCGACACAAATTGCTTTTTTCTAACTCCCTTAATCCTTGGACATATCGACTCAAAACTCACTAAAATATGTAAAATTGTCCCCTCTATCGATTGGTTAGGACTAGAACGTTCTATCTTTCCTATTAGTCGAGTTATGAATATTTTTTATTTTGAAAACTGGATTTTCGAAAATTTCATGATTCTATTTGGAGGCGAAATGATGATTTTATCAAAAAACTGATTGTGCCAGTCGATTTTTTGGCCCAAAAAACCCTTATTTACGAGTTTTTAACATTTTTAATTTTTTTTGTCCAACATTTAGAACAAAGGGGTATGGATGGAAATATTTTGCGATACAAATTGCTTTTCTCGAACTCCCTTAATCCTTAGACATATCGACTCAAAACTCACTAAAATATGTAAAATTGTCCCCTCTATCGATTGCTTAGGACTAGAACGTTCTATCTTTCCTATTAGTCGAGTTATGAATATTTTTTTATTTTGAAAAGTGGATTTTCGAAAATTTCAAGACTATTTGAAGGCGAAATAATGATTTTATCAAAAAACTTATTAAGCCAGTCGATTTTTCGGACCAAAAAACCACTCTTCACGAATTTTTAGCATTTTTGAATTTATTTTTGTCGAAAATTTAGAACAAAGGGGTATGTATGGAAATATTTTGCGATACAAATTGCTTTTTTCTAACTTCCTTAATCTTCGGAAATATCGACTCAAAATTCACGTAAATATGTAAAATTGTCCCTTCTATCAATTGGTGGAGACTAGAACGTTCTATCTTTCCTATTAGTCGAGTTATGAATATTTTTTATTTTGAAAAGTGGATTTTCGAAAATTTCATGATTCTATTTGAAGGCGAAATAATGATTTTATCAAAAAACTGATTGTGCCAGTCGATTTTTCGGCCCAAAAAACCCCTCTCTACGAGTTTTTAGCATTTTTTATATTTTTTTGTCCAACATTTAGAACAAAGAGGTAGGTATGGAGATATTTTGCGATACAAATTGCTTTTTTCTAACTCCCTTAATCCTAGGAAATATCGACTCAAAATTCACCTAAATATGTAAAATTGTCCCCTCTATCGATTGGTGAAGACCAGAACGTTACATCTTTCCTATTAGTCGAGTTATGAATATTTATTATTTTGAAAAGTGGATTTTCGAAAATTTCATGATTCTTTTTGGAGGCGAAATGATGATTTTATCAAAAAACCGATTGTGCCAGTTGATTTTTTGGCTCAAAAAACCCCTCTTTACGAGTTTTTAGCATTTTTTATTTTTTTTGTCCAACATTTAGAACAAAGGGGTAGGTATGGAGATATTTTGCGATACAAATTGCTTTTTTCTAACTCCCTTAATCCTAGAAAATATCGACTCAAAATTCACCTAAATATGTAAAATTGTCCCTTCTATCGATTGGTGAAGACTAGAACGTTCTATCTTTCCTATTAGTCGAGTTATGAATATTTATTATTTTGAAAAGTGGATTTCCGAAAATTTCATGATTCTTTTTGGAGGCGAAATGATGATTTTATCAAAAAACCGATTGTGCCAGTTGATTTTTTGGTTCAAAAAATCCCTCTTTACAAATTTTTAGCATTTTTTATTTTTTTTTCTCGAAAATTTAGAACAAAGGGGTGTATGTATGGAAATATTTTGCGATACAAATTGCTTTTTTCTAACTCCCTTAATCCTAGGAAATATCGACTCAAAGTGGATTTTCGAAAACTTCATGATTCTATTTGAAGGCGAAATAATGATTTTATCAAAAAACTGATTGTGCCAGTCGATTTTTCGGCCCAAAAAACCACTCTTCACGAATTTTTAGCATTTTCGAATTTATTTTTGTCGAAAATTTAGAACAAAGGGGTATGTATGGAAATATTTTGCGATACAAATTGCTTTTTTCTAACTTCCTTAATCTTCGGAAATATCGGCTAAAAATTCACCTAAATATGTAAAATTGTCCCTTCTATCGATTGGTGGAGACTAGAACGTTCTATCTTTCCTATTAGTCGAGTTATGAATATTTTTTATTTTGAAAAGTGGATTTTCGAAAACTTCATGATTCTATTTGAAGGCGAAATAATGATTTTATCAAAAAACTGATTGTGAAACCCCTCTCTACGAGTTTTTAGCATTTTTTATTTTTTTTTGTCCAACATTTAGAACAAAGGGGTAGGTATGGAAATATTTGGCGATACAAATTGCTTTTTTCTAACTCCCTTAATCCTAGGAAATATCGACTCAAAATTCACCTCAGTATGTTAAATTGTCCCCTCCATCGATTGGTGAAGACTAGAACGTTCTATCTTTCCTATTAGTCGAGTTATGAATATTTATTATTTTGAAAAGTGGATTTCCGAAAATTTCATGATTCTTTTTGGAGGCGAAATGATGATTTTATCAAAAAACCGATTGTGCCAGTTGATTTTTTGGTCCAAAAAATCCCTCTTTACAAATTTTTAGCATTTTTTATTTTTTTTTCTCGAAAATTTAGAACAAAGGGGTGTATGTATGGAAATATTTTGCGATACAAATTGCTTTTTTCTAACTCCCTTAATCCTAGGAAATATCGACTCAAAGTGGATTTTCGAAAAATTCATGATTCTATTTGAAGGCGAAATAATGATTTTATCAAAAAACTGATTGTGCCAGTCGATTTTTCGGCCCAAAAAACCACTCTTCACGAATTTTTAGCATTTTCGAATTTATTTTTGTCGAAAATTTAGAACAAAGGGGTATGTATGGAAATATTTTGCGATACAAATTGCTTTTTTCTAACTTCCTTAATCTTCGGAAATATCGGCTAAAAATTCACCTAAATATGTAAAATTGTCCCTTCTATCGATTGGTGGAGACTAGAACGTTCTATCTTTCCTATTAGTCGAGTTATGAATATTTTTTATTTTGAAAAGTGGATTTTCGAAAACTTCATGATTCTATTTGAAGGCGAAATAATGATTTTATCAAAAAACTGATTGTGAAACCCCTCTCTACGAGTTTTTAGCATTTTTTATTTTTTTTTGTCCAACATTTAGAACAAAGGGGTAGGTATGGAAATATTTGGCGATACAAATTGCTTTCTTCTAACTCCCTTAATCCTTGGAAATATCGACTCAAAATTCACCTCAGTATGTAAAATTGTCCCTTCTATCGATTGGTGGAGACTAGAACGTTATATCTTTCCTATTAGTCGAGTTATGAGTATTATTTGTTTTGAAAAGTGGATTTTCGAAAACTTCATGATTTTTAGCATTTTTTATTTTTTTTTGTCCAACATTTAGAACAAAGAGGTAGGTATGGAGATATTTTGCGATACAAATTGCTTTTTTCTAATTCCCTTAATCCTTGGAAATATCGACTCAAAACTCACTAAAATAGGTAAAATTGTCCCCTCTATCGATTGGTTAAGACTAGAACGTTCTATCTTTCCTATTAGTCGAGTTATGAATATTTTTTATTTTGAAAAGTGGATTTTCGAAAATTTCATGATTCTATTTGGAGGCGAAATGATGATTTTATCAAAAAACTGATTGTGCCAGTCGATTTTTTGGCCCAAAAAACCCTTCTTTACGAGTTTTTAGCATTTTATATTTTTTTTTGTCCAACATTTAGAACAAAGGGGTAGGTATGGAGATATTTAGCGATACAAATTGCTTTTTTCTAACTCCCTTAATCCTAGGAAATATCGACTCAACATTTTTTTTTAATATGTAAAATTGTCCCCTCTATCGATTGGTGAAGACTAAAACGTTCTATTTTTCCTATTAGTCGAGTAATGAGTATTTTTTGTTTTGAACAGTGGATTTTCGAAAACTTCATGATTCTATCTGAAGGCGAAATAATGATTTTATCAAAAAACTGATTGTGCCAGTCGATTTTTCGGCCAAAAAAACCCCCCTTTACGAGTTTTTAGCATTTTTTATTTTTTTTTGTCCAAAATTTAGAACAAAGGGGTATGGAAATATTTGGCGATACAAATTGCTTTTTTCTAACTCCCTTAATCCTTGGAAATATCGACTCAAAATTCACCTCAGTATGTTAAATTGTCCCCTCCATCGATTGGTGAAGACCAGAACGTTATATCTTTCCTATTAGTCGAGTTATGAGTATTTTTTGTTTTGAAAAGTGGATTTTCGAAAATTTCAAGATTCTATTTGAAGGCGAAATAATGATTTTATCAAAAAACTGATTGTGTCAGTCGATTTTTCGGCCCAAAAAACCACTCTTCACGAATTTTTAGCATTTTTGAATTTATTTTTGTCGAAAATTTAGAACAAAGAGGTAGGTAGGGAGATATTTTGCGATACAAATTGCTTTTTTCTAATTCCCTTAATCCTTGGAAATATCGACTCAAAATTCACCTCAGTATGTTAAATTGTCCCCTCCATCGATTGGTGAAGACCAGAACGTTATATCTTTCCTATTAGTCGAGTTATGAGTATTTTTTGTTTTGAAAAGTGGATTTTCGAAAATTTCAAGAATCTATTTGAAGGCGAAATAATGATTTTATCAAAAAACTGATTGTGCCAGTCGATTTTTCGGCCCAAAAAACCACTCTTCGCGAATTTTTAGCATTTTTGAATTTATTTTTGTCGAAAATTTAGAACAAAGGGGTATGTATGGAAATATTTTGCGATACAAATTGCTTTTTTCTAATTCTCTTAATCCTTGGAAATATCGACTCAAAATTCACCTAAATATGTAAAATTGTCCCTTCTATCGATTGGTGGAGACTAGAACGTTTTATTTTTCCTATTAGTCGAGTTATGAATATTTTTTATTTTGAAAAGTGGATTTTCGAAAACTTCATGATTCTATTTGAAGGCGAAATAATGATTTTATCAAAAAACTGATTGTGCCAGTCGATTTTTCGGCCCAAAAAACCCCTCTCTACGAGTTTTTAGCATTTTTTATTTTTTTTTGTCCAACATTTAGAACAAAGGGGTAGGTATGGAAATATTTGGCGATACAAATTGCTTTTTTCTAACTCCCTTAATCCTTGGAAATATCGACTCAAAATTCACCTCAGTATGTTAAATTGTCCCCTCTATCGATTGGTGAAGACTAGAACGTTATATCTCTCCTATTAGTCGAGTTATGAGTATTTTTTGTTTTGAAAAGTGGATTTTCGAAAATTTCAAGACTCTATTTGAAGGCGAAATAATGATTTTATCAAAAAACTGATTGTGCAAGTCGATTTTTCGGCCCAGAAAACCACTCTTCGCGAATTTTTAGCATTTTTGAATTTATTTTTGTCGAAAATTTAGAACAAAGGGGTATGTATGGAAATATTTTGCGATACAAATTGCTTTTTTCTAATTCTCTTAATCCTTGGAAATATCGACTCAAAACTCACTGAAATATGTAAAATTGTCCCTTCTATCAATTGGTGGAGACTAGAACGTTCTATCTTTCCTATTAGTCGAGTTATGAATATTTTTTATTTTGAAAAGTGGATTTTCGAAAATTTCATGATTCTATTTGAAGGCGAAATAATGATTTTATCAAAAAACTGATTGTGCCAGTCGATTTTTAGGCCAAAAAACCCCTCTAAACGAGTATTAAGCATTTTTTTTTTTTTGTCCAACATTTAGAACAAAGGGGTTGGTATTGAGATATTTTGCGATACAAATTGCTTTTTTCTAACTCCCTTAACTCTAGGAAATATCGACTCAAATTTTTTTTTAAATATGTAGAATTGTCCCCTCTATCGATTGGTGAAGACCTAAACGATCTATCTTTCCTATTAGTCGAGTAATGAGTATTTTTGTTTTGAAAAGTGGATTTTCGAAAATTTCATGACTATTTGAAGGCGAAATATTGATTTTATCAAAAAAACTGATTGTGCCAGTTGATTTTTTAGCCCAAAAAACCCCTCTTTACAAATTTTTAGCATTTTTTATTTTTTTTTCTCGAAAATTTAGAACAAAGGGGTAGGTATGGAGATATTTTGCGATACAAATTGCTTTTTTCTAACTCCCTTAATCCTAGGAAATATCGACTCAAAATTCACCGCAGTATGTAAAATTGTCCCCTCTATCGATTGGTGAAGACTAGAACGTTCTATCTTCCATATTAGTCGAGTTATGAATATTTTTTATTTTGAAAATTGGATATTCGAAAATTTCATGATTCTATTTGAAGGCGAAATAATGATTTTATCAAAAAACTGATTGTGCCAGTCGATTTTTAGGCCAAAAAACCCCTCTATACGAGTAATAAGCATTTTTTATTTGCGATACAAATTGCTTTTTTCTAACTCCCTTAATCCTAGGAAATATCGACTCAAAATTCACCGCAGTATGTAAAATTCTCCCCTCTATCGATTGGTGAAGACTAGAACGTTCTATCTTCCATATTAGTCGAGTTATGAATATTTTTTATTTTGAAAAGTGGATTTTCGAAAATTTCATGATTCTATTTGAAGGCGAAATAATGATTTTATCAAAAAACTGATTGTGCCAGTCGATTTTTAGGCCAAAAAACCCCTCTAAACGAGTATTAAGCATTTTGTATTTTTTTTTGTCCAAAATTTAGAACAAAGGGGTAGGTATTGAGATATTTTGCGATACAAATTGCTTTTTTCTAACTCCCTTAATCCTAGGAAATATCGACTCAAATTTTTTTTTAAATATGTAAAATTGTCCCCTCTATCGATTGGTGAAGACCTAAACGATCTATCTTTCCTATTAGTCGAGTAATGAGTATTTTTTGTTTTGAAAAGTGGATTTTCGAAAATTTCATGACTATTTGAAGGCGAAATATTGATTTTATCAAAAAAACTGATTGTGCCAGTTGATTTTTTAGCCCAAAAAACCCCTCTTTACAAATTTTTAGCATTTTTTATTTTTTTTTCTCGAAAATTTA
Organism: Lochmaea crataegi; assembly: GCA_947563755.1. Lineage (NCBI taxonomy): Eukaryota > Metazoa > Arthropoda > Insecta > Coleoptera > Chrysomelidae > Lochmaea > Lochmaea crataegi. The sequence goes on from OX387437.1 coordinate 16,382,789, forward strand.
GAACAAAGGGGTATGTATGGAAATATTTTGCGATACAATTTGCTTTTTTCTAACTCCCTTAATCCTTAGAACTTTCGACTCAAAATTCACTTAAATACGTAAACTTGTCCCCTCTATCAATTGGTGAAGACTAGAACGTTCTATCTTTCCTATTAGTAGAGTTATGAATATTTCTTATTTTGAAAAGTGGATTTTCGAAAATTTCATGATTCTATTTGAAGGCGAAATAATGATTTTATCAAAAAACTGATTGTGCCAGTCGATTTTTCGGCCCAAAAAACCCCTCTTCACGAATTTTTAGCATTTTAAAATTTATTTTTGTCGAAAATTTAGAACAAAGGGGTATGTATGGAAATATTTTGCGATACAAATTGCTTTTTTCTAACTCCCTTAATCCTAGGAAATATCGACTCAAAATTCACCGCAGTATGTAAAATTCTCCCCTCTATCGATTGGTGAAGACTAGAACGTTCTATCTTCCATATTAGTCGAGTTATGAATATTTTTTATTTTGAAAATTGGATATTCGAAAATTTCATTATTCTATTTGAAGGCGAAATAATGATTTTATCAAAAAACTGATTGTGCCAGTCGATTTTTAGGCCAAAAAACCCCTCTATACGAGTAATAAGCATTTTTTATTTGCGATACAAATTGCTTTTTTCTAACTCCCTTAATCCTAGGAAATATCGACTCAAAATTTTTATTAAATATGTAAAATTGTCCCCTCTATCGATTGGTGAAGACCTAAACGTTCTATCTTTCCTATTAGTAGAGTAATGAGTATTTTTTGTTTTGAAAAGTGGATTTTCGAAAATTTCATGACTATTTGAAGGCGAAATATTGATTTTATCAAAAAAACTGGTTGTGCCAGTTGATTTTTTGGCCCAAAAAACCCCTCTTTACAAATTTTTAGCATTTTTTATTTTTTTTTCTCGAAAATTTAGAACAAAGGGGTATGTATGGGAATATTTTGCGATACAAATTGCTTTCTTCTATCTCCCTTAATCCTAGGAAATGTGGACTCAAAATTCACCTCAGTATGTAAAATTGTCCCCTCTATCGATTGGTGAAGACTAGAACGTTATATCTTTCCAATTAGTCGAGTTATGAGTATTTTTTGTTTTGAAAAGTGGATTTTCGAAAATTTCATAACTCTATTTGAAGGCGAAATAATGATTTTATCAAAAAACTGATTGTGCCAGTCGATTTTTCGGCCCAAAAAACCCCTCTTTACGAGTTTTTAGCATTTTTTATTTTTTTTTTGTCCAACATTTAGAACAAAGGGGTAGGTATGGAGATATTTTGCGATACAAATTGCTTTTTTCTAACTCCCTTAATCCTCGGAAATGTCGACTAAATTTTTTTTTTAAATATGTAAAATTGTCCCCTCTATCGATTGGTGAAGACCAGAACGTTATATCTTTCCTATTAGTCGAGTTATGAGTACTTTTTGTTTTGAAAAGTGGATTTTCGAAAATTTCAAGACTCTATTTGAAGGCGAAATAATGATTTTATCAAAAAACTGATTGTGTCAGTCGATTTTTCGGCCCAAAAAACCACTCTTCACGAATTTTTAGCATTTTTGAATTTATTTTTGTCGAAAATTTAGAACAAAGGGGTATGTATGGAGATATTTTGCGATACAAATTGCTTTTTTCTAACTCCCTTAATCCTCGGAAATGTCGACTAAATTTTTTTTTAAATATGTAAAATTGTCCCCTCTATCGATTGGTGGAGACTAGAACGTTCTATCTCTCCTATTAGTCGAGTTATGAATATTTTTTATTTTGAAAAGTGGATTTTCGAAAACTTCATGATTCTATTTGAAGGCGAAATAATGATTTTATCAAAAAAATGATTGTGCCAGTCGATTTTTTGGCCCAAAAAACCCCTCTTCACGAGTTTTTAGCATTTTTTTTTTGTCCAACATTTAGAACAAAGGGGTAGGTATGGAAATATTTGGCGATACAAATTGCTTTTTTCTAACTCCCTTAATCCTTGGAAGTATCGACTCAAATTTTTTTTAAATATGTAAAATTGTCCCCTCTATCGATTGGTGAAGACTAAAACGTTCTATCTTTCCTATTAGTCGAGTAATAAGTATTTTTTGTTTTGAAAAGTGGATTTTCGAAAATTTCATGACTCTATTTGAAGGCGAAATAATGATTTTATCAAAAAACTGATTGTGCCAGTCGATTTTTTGGCCCAAAAAACCACTCTTCACGAATTTTTAGCATTTTTGAATTTATTTTTGTCGAAAATTTAGAACAAAGGGGTATGTATGGAAATATTTTGCGATACAAATTGCTTTTTTCGAACTCCCTTAATCCTCGGAAATGTCGACTAAATTTTTTTTTTAAATATGTAAAATTGTCCCCTCTATCGATTGGTGAAGACCAGAACGTTATATCTTTCCTATTAGTCGAGTTATGAGTACTTTTTGTTTTGAAAAGTGGATTTTCGAAAATTTCAAGACTCTATTTGAAGGCGAAATAATGATTTTATCAAAAAACTGATTGTGTCAGTCGATTTTTCGGCCCAAAAAACCACTCTTCACGAATTTTTAGCATTTTTGAATTTATTTTTGTCGAAAATTTAGAACAAAGGGGTATGTATGGAAATATTTTGCGATACAAATTGCTTTTTTCGAACTCCCTTAATTCTCTGAAATATCGACTCAAAATTCACTCAAATATGTAAAATTGTCTCCTCTATCGATTGGTGAAGACTAGAACGTTCTATCTTCCCTACTAGTCGAGTTATGAATATTTTTTGTTTTGAAAAGTGGATTTTCGAAAATTTCATGATTCTATTTGGAGGCGAAATGATGATTTTATCAAAAAACTGATTGTGCCAGTCGATTTTTTGGCCCAAAAAACCCTTCTTCACGAGTTTTTAGCATTTTTTATTTTTTTTTTGTCCAACATTTAGAACAAAGGGGTAGGTAGGGAGATATTTTGCGATACAAATTGCTTTTTTCTAACTCCCTTAATCCTAGGAAATATCGACTCAAATTTTTTTTAAATATGTAAAATTGTCCCCTCTATCGATTGGTGAAGACTAAAACGTTTTATCTTTCCTATTAGTCGAGTAATAAGTATTTTTTGTTTTGAAAAGTGGATTTTCGAAAATTTCAAGACTCTATTTGAAGGCGAAATAATGATTTTATCAAAAAACTGATTGTGTCAGTCGATTTTTCGGCCCAAAAAACCACTCTTCACGAATTTTTAGCATTTTCGAATTTATTTTTGTCGAAAATTTAGAACAAAGGGGTATGTATGGAAATATTTTGCGATACAAATTGCTTTTTTCTACCTTCCTTAATCTTCGGAAATATCGACTCAAAATTCACCTAAATATGTAAAATTGTCCCCTCTATCGATTGGTGGAGACTAGAACGTTCTATCTCTCCTATTAGTCGAGTTATGAATATTTTTTATTTTGAAAAGTGGATTTTCGAAAACTTCATGATTCTATTTGAAGGCGAAATAATGATTTTATCAAAAAAATGATTGTGCCAGTCGATTTTTTGGCCCAAAAAACCCCTCTTCACGAGTTTTTAGCATTTTTTTTTTGTCCAACATTTAGAACAAAGGGGTAGGTATGGAAATATTTGGCGATACAAATTGCTTTTTTCTAACTCCCTTAATCCTTGGAAGTATCGACTCAAATTTTTTTTAAATATGTAAAATTGTCCCCTCTATCGATTGGTGAAGACTAAAACGTTCTATCTTTCCTATTAGTCGAGTAATAAGTATTTTTTGTTTTGAAAAGTGGATTTTCGAAAATTTCATGACTCTATTTGAAGGCGAAATAATGATTTTATCAAAAAACTGATTGTGCCAGTCGATTTTTTGGCCCAAAAAACCACTCTTCACGAATTTTTAGCATTTTTGAATTTATTTTTGTCGAAAATTTAGAACAAAGGGGTATGTATGGAAATATTTTGCGATACAAATTGCTTTTTTCGAACTCCCTTAATCCTCGGAAATGTCGACTAAATTTTTTTTTTAAATATGTAAAATTGTCCCCTCTATCGATTGGTGAAGACCAGAACGTTATATCTTTCCTATTAGTCGAGTTATGAGTACTTTTTGTTTTGAAAAGTGGATTTTCGAAAATTTCAAGACTCTATTTGAAGGCGAAATAATGATTTTATCAAAAAACTGATTGTGTCAGTCGATTTTTCGGCCCAAAAAACCACTCTTCACGAATTTTTAGCATTTTTGAATTTATTTTTGTCGAAAATTTAGAACAAAGGGGTATGTATGGAAATATTTTGCGATACAAATTGCTTTTTTCGAACTCCCTTAATTCTCTGAAATATCGACTCAAAATTCACTCAAATATGTAAAATTGTCTCCTCTATCGATTGGTGAAGACTAGAACGTTCTATCTTCCCTACTAGTCGAGTTATGAATATTTTTTGTTTTGAAAAGTGGATTTTCGAAAATTTCATGATTCTATTTGGAGGCGAAATGATGATTTTATCAAAAAACTGATTGTGCCAGTCGATTTTTTGGCCCAAAAAACCCTTCTTCACGAGTTTTTAGCATTTTTTATTTTTTTTTTGTCCAACATTTAGAACAAAGGGGTAGGTAGGGAGATATTTTGCGATACAAATTGCTTTTTTCTAACTCCCTTAATCCTAGGAAATATCGACTCAAATTTTTTTTAAATATGTAAAATTGTCCCCTCTATCGATTGGTGAAGACTAAAACGTTTTATCTTTCCTATTAGTCGAGTAATAAGTATTTTTTGTTTTGAAAAGTGGATTTTCGAAAATTTCAAGACTCTATTTGAAGGCGAAATAATGATTTTATCAAAAAACTGATTGTGTCAGTCGATTTTTCGGCCCAAAAAACCACTCTTCACGAATTTTTAGCATTTTCGAATTTATTTTTGTCGAAAATTTAGAACAAAGGGGTATGTATGGAAATATTTTGCGATACAAATTGCTTTTTTCTACCTTCCTTAATCTTCGGAAATATCGACTCAAAATTCACCTAAATATGTAAAATTGTCCCTTCTATCGATTGGTGGAGACTAGAACGTTCTATCTCTCCTATTAGTCGAGTTATGAATATTTTTTATTTTGAAAAGTGGATTTTCGAAAACTTCATGATTCTATTTGAAGGCGAAATAATGATTTTATCAAAAAAATGATTGTGCCAGTCGATTTTTTGGCCCAAAAAACCCCTCTTTACGAGTTTTTAGCATTTTTTTTTTGTCCAACATTTAGAACAAAGGGTTAGGTATGGAAATATTTGGCGATACAAATTGCTTTTTTCTAACTCCCTTAATCCTTGGAAGTATCGACTCAAATTTTTTTTAAATATGTAAAATTGTCCCCTCTATCGATTGGTGAAGACTAAAACGTTCTATCTTTCCTATTAGTCGAGTAATAAGTATTTTTTGTTTTGAAAAGTGGATTTTCGAAAATTTCATGACTCTATTTGAAGGCGAAATAATGATTTTATCAAAAAACTGATTGTGCCAGTCGATTTTTTGGCCCAAAAAACCACTCTTCACGAATTTTTAGCATTTTTGAATTTATTTTTGTCGAAAATTTAGAACAAAGGGGTATGTATGGAAATATTCTGCGATACAAATTGCTTTTTTCGAACTTCCTTAATTCTCTGAAATATCGACTCAAAATTCACTCAAATATGTAAAATTGTCTCCTCTATCGATTGGTGAAGACTAGAACGTTCTATCTTCCCTACTAGTCGAGTTATGAATATTTTTTGTTTTGAAAAGTGGATTTTCGAAAATTTCATGACTCTATTTGAAGGCGAAATATTGATTTTATCAAAAAAACTTAATTGTTTCAGTTGATTTTTTGGCCCAAAAAACCCCTCTTCACAAATTTTTAGTATTTTTTTTTCTCGAAAATTTAGAACAAAAGGGTATGTATGGAAATATTTTGCGATACAAATTGCTTTTTTCTAACTTCCTTAATCTTCGGAAATATCGGCTAAAAATTCACCTAAATATGTAAAATTGTCCCTTCTATCGATTGGTGGAGACTAGAACGTTCTATCTTTCCTATTAGTCGAGTTATGAATATTTTTTATTTTGAAAAGTGGATTTTCGAAAACTTCATGATTCTATTTGAAGGCGAAATAATGATTTTATCAAAAAATTGATTGTGAAACCCCTCTCTACGAGTTTTTAGCATTTTTTATTTTTTTTTGTCCAACATTTAGAACAAAGGGGTAGGTATGGAAATATTTGGCGATACAAATTGCTTTCTTCTAACTCCCTTAATCCTTGGAAATATCGACTCAAAATTCACCTCAGTATGTAAAATTGTTCCTTCTATCGATTGGTGGAGACTAGAACGTTCTATCTTTCCTATTAGTCGAGTTATGAATATTTTTTATTTTGAAAAATGGATTTTCGAAAATTTTATGATTCTATTTGGAGGCGAAATGATGATTTTATCAAAAAACTGATTGTGCCAGTCGATTTTTTGGCCCAAAAAACCCTTCTTTACGAGTTTTTAGCATTTTATATTTTTTTTTGTCCAACATTTAGAACAAAGGGGTAGGTATGGAGATATTTAGCGATACAAATTGCTTTTTTCTAACTCCCTTAATCCTAGGAAATATCGACTCAACATTTTTTTTAATATGTAAAATTGTCCCCTCTATCGATTGGTGAAGACTAAAACGTTCTATTTTTCCTATTAGTCGAGTAATGAGTATTTTTTGTTTTGAAAAGTGGATTTTCGAAAACTTCATGATTCTATTTGAAGGCGAAATAATGATTTTATCAAAAAACTGTTTGTGCCAGTCGATTTTTCGGCCAAAAAAACCCCCCTTTACGAGTTTTTAGCATTTTTTATTTTTTTTGTCCAAAATTTAAAACAAAGGGGTATGGAAATATTTGGCGATACAAATTGCTTTTTTCTAACTCCCTTAATCCTTGGAAATATCGACTCAAAATTCACCTCAGTATGTTAAATTGTCCCCTCCATCGATTGGTGAAGACTAGAAAGTTATATCTTTCCTATTAGTCGAGTTATGAGTATTTTTTGTTTTGAAAAGTGGATTTTCGAAAATTTCATGATTCTATTTGAAGGCGAAATAATGATTTTATCAAAAAACTGATTGTGCCAGTCGATTTTTCGGCCCAAAAAACCCCTCTCTACGAGTTTTTAGCATTTTTTATATTTTTTTGTCCAACATTTAGAACAAAGAGGTAGGTATGGAGATATTTTGCGATACAAATTGCTTTTTTCTAATTCCCTTAATCCTTGGAAATATCGACTCAAAATTCACCTCAGTATGTTAAATTGTCCCCTCCATCGATTGGTGAAGACCAGAACGTTATATCTTTCCTATTATTCGAGTTATGAGTATTTTTTGTTTTGAAAAGTGGATTTTCGAAAATTTCAAGAATCTATTTGAAGGCGAAATAATGATTTTATCAAAAAACTGATTGTGCCTGTCGATTTTTCGGCCCAAAAAACCACTCTGCACGAATTTTTAGCGTTTTTGAATTTATTTTTGTCGAAATTTTAGAACAAAGGGGTATGTATGGAAATATTTTGCGATACAAATTGCTTTTTTCTAACTTCCTTAATCTTCGGAAATATCGACTCAAAATTCACCTAAATATGTAAAATTGTCCCTTCTATCAATTGGTGGAGACTAGAACGTTCTATCTTTCCTATTAGTCGAGTTATGAATATTTTTTATTTTGAAAAGTGGATTTTCGAAAACTTCATGATTCTATTTGAAGGCGAAATAATGATTTTATCAAAAAACTGATTGTGCCAGTCGATTTTTCGGCCCAAAAAACCCCTCTCTACGAGTTTTTAGCATTTTTTATATTTTTTTGTCCAACATTTAGAACAAAGAGGTAGGTATGGAGATATTTTGCGATACAAATTGCTTTTTTCTAACTCCCTTAATCCTAGGAAATATCGACTCAAAATTCACCTAAATATGTAAAATTGTCCCCTCTATCGATTGGTGCAGACCAGAACGTTACATCTTTCCTATTAGTCGAGTTATGAATATTTATTATTTTGAAAAGTGGATTTTCGAAAATTTCATGATTCTTTTTGGAGGCGAAATGATGATTTTATCAAAAAACCGATTGTGCCAGTTGATTTTTTGGCTCAAAAAACCCCTCTTTACGAGTTTTTAGCATTTTTTATTTTTTTTGTCCAACATTTAGAACAAAGGGGTAGGTATGGAGATATTTTGCGATACAAATTGCTTTTTTCTAACTCCCTTAATCCTAGGAAATATCGACTCAAATTTTTTTTTAAATATGTAAAATTGTCCCCTCTATCGATTGGTGAAGACCTAAACGGTCTATCTTTCCTATTAGTCGAGTAATGAGTATTTTTTGTTTTGAAAAGTGGATTTTCGAAAATTTCATGACTATTTGAAGGCGAAATATTGATTTTATCAAAAAAACTGATTGTGCCAGTTGATTTTTTGGCCCAAAAAACCCCTCTTTACAAATTTTTAGCATTTTTTATTTTTTTTTCTCGAAAATTTAGAACAAAGGGGTATGTATGGAGATATTTTGCGATACAAATTGCTTTTTTCTAACTCCCTTAATCCTCGGAAATGTCGACTAAAATTTTTTTTAAATATGTAAAATTGTCCCCTCTATCGATTGGTGAAGACCAGAACGTTATATCTTTCCTATTAGTCGAGTAATGAGTATTTTTTGTTTTGAAAAGTGGATTTTCGAAAATTTCATGACTATTTGAAGGCGAAATATTGATTTTATCAAAAAAACTGATTGTGCCAGTTGATTTTTTGGCCCAAAAAACCCCTCTTTACAAATTTTTAGCATTTTTTATTTTTTTTTTCTCGAAAATTTAGAACAAAGGGGTATGTATGGAGATATTTTGCGATACAAATTGCTTTTTTCTAACTCCCTTAATCCTCGGAAATGACGACTAAAATTTTTTTTAAATATGTAAAATTGTCCCCTCTATCGATTGGTGAAGACCAGAACGTTATATCTTTCCTATTAGTCGAGTTATGAGCACTTTTTGTTTTGAAAAGTGGATTTTCGAAAATTTCATGATTCTATTTGAAGGCGAAATAATGATTTTATCGAAAAACTGATTGTGCCAGTTGATTTTTTGGCCCAAAAAACCCCTCTTTACAAATTTTTAGCATTTTTTATTTTTTTTTCTCGAAAATTTAGAACAAAGGGGTATATGTATGGAAATATTTTGCGATACAAATTGCTTTTTTCTAACTCCCTTAATCCTCGGAAATAAAGACTCAAAATTCACTTCAATATGTAAAATTGTCCCCTCTATAGATTGGAGGAGACAAGAACGTTCTATCTTTCCTATTAGTCGAGTTATAAGTATTTTTTGTTTTGAAAAGTGGATTTTCGAAAATTTCATGACACTATTTGAAGGCGAAATATTGATTTTATCAAAAAAACTGATTGTGCCAGTTGATTTTTTGGCCCAAAAAACCCCTCTTTACAAATTTTTAGAATTTTTAAATTTATTTTTGTTGAAAATTTAGAACAAAGGGGTATGTATGGAAATATTTTGCGAAACAAATTGCTTTTTTCTAACTCCCTTAATCCTCGGAAATGTCGACTTAAAATTCACCTAAATACGTAAACTTGTCCCCTCTATCGATTGTTGAAGACTAGAACGTTCTATCTTTCCTATTAGTCGAGTTATGAATATTTTTTGTTTTGAACACCTCTTTACGAAATTCTAGCATTTTTAAATTTATTTTTGTTGAAAATTTAGAACAAAGGGGTATGTATGGAAATATTTTGCGAAACAAATTGCTTTTTTCTAACTCCCTCAATCCTCGGATATATCGACTCAAAATTCACCTGAATATGTAAAATTGTCCCCTCTATCGATTGGTGAAGACTAGAACGTTCTATCTTTCTTATTAGTCGAGTAATGAGTATTTTTTTTTAAGTGGATTTTCGAAAATTTCATGACTATTTGGAGGCGAAATAATGATTTTATCAAAAAACTAATTAATCCAGTCGATTTTTCGGCCCAAAAAACCCCTCTTTACGAGTTTTTAGCATTTTTAAATTTATTTTTGTCAAAAATTCAGAACGAAGGGGTATGTAGGGAAATATTTTGCGATACAAATTGCTTTTTTCTAACTCCCTTAATCCTCGGAAATAAAGACTCAAAATTCACCTAAATATGTAGAATTGTCCCCTCTATAGATTGGAGGAGACAAGAACGTTCTATCTTTCCTATTAGTCGAGTTATAAGTATTTTTTGTTTTGAAAAGTGGATTTTCGAAAATTTCATGACACTATTTGAAGGCGAAATATTGATTTTATCAAAAAAACTGATTGTGCCAGTTGATTTTTTGGCCCAAAAAACCCCTCTTTACAAATTTTTAGAATTTCTAAATTTATTTTTGTTGAAAATTTAGAACAAAGGGGTATGTATGGAAATATTTTGCGAAACAAATTGCTTTTTTCTAACTCCCTTAATCCTCGGAAATGTCGACTTAAAATTCACCTAGATACGTAAACTTGTCCCCTCTATCGATTGTTGAAGACTAGAACGTTCTATCTTTCCTATTAGTCGAGTTATGAATATTTTTTGTTTTGAAAAGTGGATTTTCGAATATTTAATGATTCTATTTGGAGGCGAAATGATGATTTTATCAAAAAACTGATTGTGCCAGTCGATTTTTTGGCCCAAAAAACCCCTCTTCACGAGTTTTTAGCATTTTTTATTTTTTTTTGTCCAACATTTAGAACAAAGGGGTAGGTATGGAGATATTTTGCGATACAAATTGCTTTTTTCTAACTCCCTTAATCCTAGGAAATATCGACTCAAATTTTGTTTTAAATATGTAAAATTGTCCCCTCTATCGATTGGTGAACACTAAAACGTTCTATCTTTCCTATTAGTCGAGTAATGAGTATTTTTTGTTTTGAAAAGTGGATTTTCGAAAATTTCATGACTCTATTTGAAGGCGAAATAATGATTTTATCAAAAAAATGATTGTGCCAGTTAATTTTTTGACCCAAAAAACCCCCCTTTACAAATTTTTAGCACTTTTTATTTTTTTTTCTCGAAAATTTAGAACAACGGGAAATATTTTGCGATACAAATTGCTTTTTTCTAACTCCCTTAATCCTTAGAACTTTCGACTCAAAATTCACCTAGATATGTAAAATTGTCCCCTCTATCGACTGGTGAAGACTAGAACGTTCTATCTTCCCTATTAGTCGAGTTATGAATATTTTTTGTTTTGAAAAGTGGATTTTCGAAAATTTCATGACTATTTGAAGGCGAAATAATGATTTTATCGAAAAACTGATTGTGCCAGTCGATTTTTCGGCCCAATAAATCCCTCTTTACGAAATTATAGCATTTTTAAATTTATCTTTGTTGAAAATTTAGAAATGTATGGAAATATTTTGCGATACAAATTGCTTTTTTCTAACTCCCTTAATCCTCGGAAATAAAGACTCAAAATTTACTTCAATATGTAAAGTTGTCCCCTCTATAGATTGGAGGAGACAAGAACGTTCTATCTTTCCTATTAGTCGAGTTATAATTATTTTTTGTTTTGAAAAGTGGATTTTCGAAAATTTCAAGAATCTATTTGAAGGCGAAATAATGATTTTATCAAAAAACTGAGTGTGCCAGTCGATTTTTCGGCCCAAAAAACCACTCTGCACGAATTTTCAGCGTTTTTGAATTTATTTTTGTCGAAAATTTAGTATGGAAATATTTTGCGATACAAATTGCTTTTTTCTAACTTCCTTAATCTTCGGAAATATCGACTCAAAATTCACCTAAATATGTAAAATTGTCCCTTCTATCGATTGGTGAAGACTAGAACGTTATATCTCTCCTATTAGTCGAGTTATGAGTATTTTTTGTTTTGAAAAGTGGATTTTCGAAAATTTCAAGACTCTATTTGAAGGCGAAATAATGATTTTATCAAAAAACTGATTGTGCAAGTCGATTTTTCGGCCCAAAAAACCACTCTTCGCGAATTTTTAGCATTTTTGAATTTATTTTTGTCGAAAATTTAGTATGGAGATATTTTGCGATACAAATTGCTTTTTTCTAATTCCCTTAATCCTTGGAAATATCGACTCAAAACTCACTGAAATATGTAAAATTGTCCCCTCTATCGATTTGTGAAGACTAGAACGTTCTATCTTCCATATTAGTCGAGTTATGAATATTTTTTATTTTGAAAATTGGATTTTCGAAAATTTCATGATTCTATTTGAAGGCGAAATAATGATTTTATCAAAAAACTGATTGTGCCAGTCGATTTTTAGGCCAAAAAAACCCCTCTAAACGAGTATTAAGCATTTTTTATTTTTTTTTGTCCAACATTTAGAACAAAGGGGTAGGTATTGAGATATTTTGCGATACAAATTGCTTTTTTCTAACTCCCTTAATCCTAGGAAATATCGACTCAAATTTTTTTTTAAATATGTAAAATTGTCCCCTCTATCGATTGGTGAAGACCTAAACGATCTATCTTTCCTATTAGTCGAGTAATGAGTATTTTTTGTTTTGAAAAGTGGATTTTCGAAAATTTCATGACTATTTGAAGGCGAAATATTGATTTTATCAAAAAAACTGATTGTGCCAGTTGATTTTTTGCCCAAAAAACCCCTCTTTACAAATTTTTAGCATTTTTTATTTTTTTTTCTCGAAAATTTAGAACAAGTGTCAGATGATAATATATTATGATATATGTCAGAGGTGACGGATGGTAGGTAACATGTGATAGATAACAGATGGTTACTGATGATATGTGATAGGTGACAGATGAAAGATGACAGATGATGGCGGGTGACAGTTTATATGTGACAGATGACAGATGACATGTGACTTTTATAAAGATGTATAGAAAGAGGTTTAGATTAACAAAAAAAATGGTTTGCCATCGTTCATAGTAGGTATGAATTTTGCTATTTTCAAATGCAGTTTAAACACTACGTGCCGAGCGAAGCGAGGTACGTAGCAGCAATAACATTAAAATAAACACACAAAAAAATAGTAATATTAATTTCAAATATTTATCTACTAATTTTATTAAAAATTTTACTTTTTTATGTCAGCTAAATGACGTAAAAGTTGTCTAAATTCTATAATTATTATAAAAGTTTGTAAAGAAAGCGTTTGAAAGCGTTTCCGTCGTCGTCGTCGTCGTCGTTATTGTTCGTTGTTGTATAGTTTGGACTTTTTTTACTTCTTTTTAATGCATATCAAACACTACGTGCCGAGCGAAGCGAGGTACGTAGCAGCTATAACAATCACACACATAAACATAGTCATATATATATATTCATTTCAAATATCTATCTACTAATTTTATTAAAAATTTTACTTTTTTATGTCAGTTTAATGACGTAAAAGTTGTCTAAATTCTATAATTCTTACGAAAGCAAATATAACATATATTCGAGAGGTGAGAGATTGTAGGTTACATGTGATAAATAATAGACTGATATGTGACATGTGCTTTTATAAAACTGTATAGAAAGCGATTTAGTTTTAAAAAAACAACATCTGCTCGCTATCGTTGATCGTAGTTTTGATTTTTACCTTCTTTTAATCGCCATATCAAACACTACGTGCCGAGCGAAGCGAGGTACGTAGCAGCTATAACAGTCACACACATAAACATAGTAATATATTCATTTCAAATATCTATATACTAATTTTATTAAAAATTTTACTTTTTTATGTCAGTTTAATGACGTAAAAGTTGTCTAAATTATATAATTATATGTTGTTATTCCCAGTAAGCGCGAGTCATAAGCTCGCGTTGATTACGTCCCTGCCCTTTGTACACACCGCCCGTCGCTACTACCGATTGAATGATTTAGTGAGGTCTTCGGACTGAGCGCGGTGGCGTTTCGGCGTCGCCGATGCTTCGGAAAGATGACCAAACTTGATCATTTAGAGGAAGTAAAGTCGTAACTATACAACTACGTGCTGCCGAGCGAGCGAAGCGAGGTACGTAGCAGCTATAACATCCACACACACATAGAAAGTGAAAGTCATAACTACTAATAATAACAACATATAATTATATAATTTAGACAACTTTTACGTCATTAAACTGACATAAAAAAGTAAAATTTTTAATAAAATTAGTATATAGATATTTGAAATGAATATATTACTATGTTTATGTGTCTGATTGTTATAGCTGCTACGTACCTCGCTTCGCTCGGCACGTAGTGTTTGATATGGCAATTAAAAGAAGGTAAAAATCAAAACTACGATTAACGATAGCGATAGCGCTTTCTATACAGTTTTATAAAAGCACATGTCACATATCAATCTATTATTTATCACATGTAACCTACAATCCTCTCGAATATATGTTATATTTGCTTTCGTAAGAATTATAGAATTTAGACAACTTTTACGTCATTAAACTGACATAAAAAAGTAAAATTTTTAATAAAATTAGTATATAGATATTTGAAATGAATATATTACTATTTTTATGTTTGTGATTATTATATCTGCTACGTACCTCGCTTCGCTCGGCACGTAGTGTTTGATATGCATTAAAAAGAATTAAAAAAAGTCCAAACTATACAACGACGAACAATAACGACGACGACGACGACGGAAACGCTTTCAAACTCTTTCTTTACAAACTTTTATAATAATTATAGAATTTAGACAACTTTTACGTCATTTAGCTGACATAAAAAAGTAAAATTTTTAATAAAATTAGTAGATAAATATTTGAAATTAATATTACTATGTTTGTGTGTGTTTATTTTAATGTTATTGCTGCTACGTACCTCGCTTCGCTCGGCACGTAGTGTTTAAAATGCATTTAAAAATAGCAAAATTCATACCTACTATGAACGATGGCAAACAATTTTTTTTTCTTAATCTATACCTCTTTCTATACATCTTTATAAAAGTCACATGTCATCTGTCACATGTCATCTGTCATCTGTCATCTGTCATCTGCCATCTGTCATCTGTCATCTGTCATCTGTCATCTGTCACCTATCACTTATCATCAATAACCATCTGTTATCTATCACATGTTACCTACCATCTGTTACCTTTGACATATATCATAATATATTATCATGGAAATATTTTGCGATACAATTTGCTTTTTTCTAACTCCCTCAATCCTTAGAACTTTCGACTCAAAATTCACTTAAATACGTAAACTTGTCCCCTCTATCGATTGGTGAAGACTAGAACGTTCTATCTTTCCTATTAGTAGAGTTATGAATATTTCTTATTTTGAAAAGTGGATTTTCGAAAATTTCATGATTCTATTTGAAGGCGAAATAATGATTTTATCAAAAAACTGATTGTGCCAGTCGATTTTTCGGCCCAAAAAACCCCTCTTCACGAATTTTTAGCATTTTAAAATTTATTTTTGTCGAAAATTTAGAACAAAGGGGTATGTATGGAAATATTTTGCGATACAAATTGCTTTTTTCTAACTCCCTTAATCCTTGGAAATATCGACTCAAAATTCACCGCAGTATGTAAAATTGTCCCCTCTATCGATTGGTGAAGACTAGAACGTTCTATCTTCCATATTAGTCGAGTTATGAATATTTTTTATTTTGAAAATTGGATTTTCGAAAATTTCATGATTCTATTTGAAGGCGAAATAATGATTTTATCAAAAAACTGATTGTGCCAGTCGATTTTTAGTCCAAAAAACCCCTCTATACGAGTATTAAGCATTTTTTATTTGCGATACAAATTGCTTTTTTCTAACTCCCTTAATCCTAGGAAATATCGACTCAACATTTTTGTTAATATGTAAAATTGTCTCCTCTATCGATTGGTGAAGACTAGAACGTTCTATCTTCCCTACTAGTCGAGTTATGAATATTTTTTGTTTTGAAAAGTGGATTTTCGAAAATTTCATGATTCTATTTGGAGGCGAAATGATGATTTTATCAAAAAACTGATTGTGCCAGTCGATTTTTTGGCCCAAAAAACCCTTCTTCACGAGTTTTTAGCATTTTTTATTTTTTTTTGTCCAACATTTAGAACAAAGGGGTAGGTATGGAGATATTTTGCGATACAAATTGCTTTTTTCTAACTCCCTTAATCCTAGGATATATCGACTCACATTTTTTTTAAATATGTAAAATTGTCCCCTCTATCGATTGGTGAAGACTAAAACGTTCTATCTTTCCTATTAGTCGAGTAATAAGTATTTTTTGTTTTGAAAAGTGGATTTTCGAAAATTTCATGACTCTATTTGAAGGCGAAATATTGATTTTATAAAAAAAACTGATTGTGCCAGTTGATTTTTTGGCCCAAAAAACCCCTCTTTACGAGTTTTTAGCATTTTTTATTTTTTTTTTGTCCAACATTTAGAACAAAGGGGTAGGTATGGAGATATTTTGCGATACAAATTGCTTTTTTCTAACTCCCTTAATCCTCGGAAATGTCGACTAAAATTTTTTTTAAATATGTAAAATTGTCCCCTCTATCGATTGGTGAAGACCAGAACGTTATATCATCGTACATCAACTAACAACAAGTAAATTCACTTCGTCGATTCAGTGGTTACCGAAAATTTCCTTACCCCTTCTATCGTCTGCTGAGTTCTGGCGAGTTTAAATCGAGAAAGTGTTGAATACAGGGGTAGCGCGCAGTGTTAATGTGATGCTGATCGGAACTTCGGAAATATAATTAAAGCTTTTTGTTTTCGTTTTTGTGAGCAGATCATGGTTTTTGCGTGAATATTAAAATATTTATACATATTTTTATTATAATTTTGTATTTAGTATAAATATTATAGTGACTTATTTCATTACAAAATGCCTGGAGTGGTGTATTGTTCTGTTGATGGTTGTCGCAGTAAAGTGAAAGAGAGATCGTTTTTTAGATGCCCAAAAGACAAAATTAGGTAAGAGAAGAGGTAATTTAGTAGTATACAAGTAAACTTTTTTTATTTTCTATTTTATATTGCAGATGTGAAGCTTGGAAAAATGTTTTGGGTTTTAAAGGAAACCACCGATATGCCAATATAACGGTGGAACAATGTTATAATAGGATAAAAATTTGTAATTTGCATTTTACTGACAATAGTTTCACAAATGAATTGAAGAATCGAATTAACTGTCTCGCAATTCCTTCTTTATTATTACAAAGAACTGAAGGTGAGAAATTTTCTCTATGTGTTTATTGCTTTAATTTTAGTTACAAGTTGAACTAATTAATTATTGATTGAATTGGTTCTATTAAAATCTGAACATAAACGATGAAAGTGAAACTTTTGTTTTAGATAACGACGAATATATTGATGTTCCTATTAAAGCCTGCAGTGACGTTCCTATTAAAGTCTGCAGTGACGTTTCTATTCAAACAACTAGTGCTCAAATAGGTATGGTTAAATATATTTTTAAAAGACCTTAACAAAATGAATAAACTTACTTTATAGATATTGGAGTTCAGACGTGCCCAAAGCTTTCAGCTTCTACACCAAGGAAAAAGATATATAGAAAAAAAATTAGGAATCTCAAGAGAACCTCTGCCAGATTATCTAATTCCAAAAAGTCTCTAGAAACGAACATTAATTTTGAAGACGTTTTGCAATTCTTAAAAAAAACTATTCCAAAAAATCATACAACTTTCTAGAATGTCAGTTTAAGCTACTGAATAAAGCTCCAAAAGGAGCAAGATATACTGACGAATTTAAGCAATTTGCTTTGAGTGTTTACTTCTTAGGTCCGAAAGCTTACAGAAAAATGTCAACAGTTTGTTCAATGCCTTCAATATCAACACTTCATCGTTTTCTTAGATGCTGGATTTTAAAACCGGGATTTAATGATTCAATTTTTAATTTAATGAAATCAAGATCCGAGCTGTTAGGTGAAAAGGAAAGAGATTGTGTTTTGTGTCTAGATGAAATGTCAATCAAATCCAATTTATTTTATAATATTTCTATTTACAAAATTGTTGGGTTTAAAGAAACTAACCAAAATAGTATGGACATCGCATCTAGTGTACTGGTAGTGATGGCTAGGTATAGCAACTAGCTGGAAACAGCCTGTTGCTTATTTTTTTTTATAAAAATTCGGCATCCGCCGATGATCTAAGAGACATATTATTTGAAAGTGTCAGAAAAATATCCAATGCAGGATTAAATGTTTTGGGAGTAATATCTGATCAAGGATCTAATTTTCAAAAACTAGTGAAAAGTTCGTTAAAGTTAACTGAGGACAATCCGGTATTTTTTGTGGATAGTATAAAAATTGTTTATTTATTTGACGTACCCCATCTTTTGAAATCGACAAGGAACAATTTCTTTAAATACAATTTCATAGTTAAAAATGGTGAAACCAACAAAGCCTATTTAGATACGATGTATAATTACGAGAAACAAAAAGAATTCAGATTGGCACCCAGACTTACTAATGAACATATCTACCCCAGCAGTTTTAAAAAGATGAAGGTAAAACTTGCTTCCCAAGTTTTTAGTCACTCTGTAGCCGTGGCATTGAGTACTTATATTGACTTTAAAATTCTACCAGCATCAGCCAGAACTACAGTTACTTTCATACAAAATATGAACGATCTCTTTGACATTCTAAACTCGTGTCATTTAAATAATTTCAATGCCTTTATGGGCACTGAAAAGCAAAACACTTTTCTTAGAGATATGCTCACAATGTTTAGCAACCTTCAAGTTTCCAGTTCTAACGGAAAAAATGTTACTAAACAACTTAAATTTATATTTGGGTGGAAGTTGACAATTAAAGCTATTTTTATTTTGTGGGAAATGTTACACCAAACAAAAAATTACACTTTCTTATTAACGAGAAACCTTAACCAGGATTGTCTGGAAAATTTTTTTGGGCAAAACAGAAATTGTTGTGGTAATGCAAGAAACCCTACGCCAATCCAATTCTGCAGAGCGTTTAAAAAAATTATTTCTCTTAAATATTTAGATTACTCCGAAGGAGCAAACTGCATGCAAGATTTAAATGAAATTTTGCTTAATACAAAATCTGAATTGCTTAAAAGTACAGTTAGTTCTACGACTACAAATAATATCTATACTCCTCTAAAAGTGTTTACGACTGATTATAGAAATATAAAAAGTGTCGATGGAAATGCACTGGTATACGTTACTGGATACCTACTTAAAAAGTGTTTATTGCAGCATTCGTGTAACACTTGCTTAGAATTTATTAAGATAGATAATCTAGAAGGAGACGCTACCGTTTTTATGAAATATAAAGATTATAGTGTTTCATCCAACATTTGTAATTTGGTTGTGCCTCCAAAAAATTTTGTGGAACTCGTTATAGAATTGGAAAACATATTTATAAATAAATTTAATAAAATAGCCTCTGAATATGGTGTCGGTATGAAGCTTAAAAATAGCTTTAAGAATGTTAAAATGTGGCATCCTTGTACAAATTTCCCAGTTGATTATTTTTATTCATTGTATACAAGATTACGTATTTATTATACATTAAAATTTGCTAATCGTAACATTAAAACAGAAAAATTACAGAAACAACACCCCAAACTAAGTATACTTAAACATTTGTAATAATTACTATGCTAAACATAACAATTTAATCAATAATATTCATTAGAAGCTTGTTCGATTACACCGTAGTTTGATTTAAAAGTTTTTAAATTTTATTTTAATATTCCTGTATTATAATGGTCACTGCAAATCAGTACATACACGTATTTAACCACACGTATGTCCCTCGTAATTGTTGTATTATGATAACGGGCGAGTATGGCGCCAGAGAGACGATGTGCCAAAAATTTCAAACGTTCCGACGCAAGTGAATCTACTTGTCGTTAGTTGATGTACGATGGTTATATCTTTCCTATTAGTCGAGTTATGAGTACTTTTTGTTTTGAAAAGTGGATTTTCGAAAATTTCAAGACTCTATTTGAAGGCGAAATAATGATTTTATCAAAAAACTGATTGTGCCAGTCGATTTTTTGGCCCAAAAAACCACTCTTCACGAATTTTTAGCATTTTTGAATTTATTTTTGTCGAAAATTTAGAACAAAGGGGTATGTATGGAAATATTTTGCGATACAAATTGCTTTTTTCGAACTCCCTTAATTCTCTGAAATATCGACTCAAAATTCACTCAAATATGTAAAATTGTCTCGTCTATCGATTGGTGAAGACTAGAACGTTCTATCTTCCCTACTAGTCGAGTTATGAATATTTTTTGTTTTGAAAAGTGGATTTTCGAAAATTTCATGACTCTATTTGAAGGCGAAATATTGATTTTATCAAAAAAACTTAATTGTTCCAGTTGATTTTTTGGCCCAAAAAACCCCTCTTCACAAATTTTTAGTATTTTTTTTTCTCGAAAATTTAGAACAAAAGGGTATGTATGGAAATATTTTGCGATACAAATTGCTTTTTTCTATCTCCCTTAATACTAGGAAATGTGGACTCAAAATTCACCTCAGTATGTAAAATTGTCTCCTCTATCGATTGGTGAAGACTAGAACGTTATATCTTTCCAATTAGTCGAGTTATGAGTATTTTTTGTTTTGAAAAGTGGATTTTCGAAAATTTCATAACTCTATTTGAAGGCGAAATAATGATTTTATCAAAAAACTGATTGTGCCAGTCGATTTTTCGGCCCAAAAAACCCCTCTTTACGAGTTTTTAGCATTTTTTATTTTTTTTTGTCCAACATTTAGAACAAAGGGGTAGGTATGGAGATATTTTGCGATACAAATTGCTTTTTTCTAACTCCCTTAATCCTCGGAAATGTTGACTAAAATTTTTTTTAAATATGTAAAATTGTCCCCTCTATCGATTAGTGAAGACCAGAACGTTATATCTTTCCTATTAGTCGAGTTATGAGTACTTTTTGTTTTGAAAAGTGGATTTTCGAAAATTTCAAGACTCTATTTGAAGGCGAAATAATGATTTTATCAAAAAACTGATTGTGCCAGTCGATTTTTCGGCCCAAAAAACCACTCTTCACGAATTTTTAGCATTTTTGAATTCATTTTTGTCGAAAATTTAGAACAAAGGAAATATTTTGCGATACAAATTGCTTTCTTCGAACTCCCTTAATTCTCTGAAATATCGACTCAAAATTCACTCAAATATGTAAAATTGTCTCCTATATCGATTGGAGAAGACTAGAACGTTCTATCTTCCCTACTAGTCGAGTTATGAATATTTTTTGTTTTGAAAAGTGGATTTTCGAAAACTTCATGATTCTATTTGAAGGCGAAATAATGATTTTATCAAAAAACTGATTGTGCCAGTCGATTTTTCGGCCCAAAAAACACCTCTTTACGAGTTTTTAGCATTTTTTATTTTTTTTGTCCAACATTTAGAACAAAGGGGAAGGTATGGAAATATTTGGCGATACAAATTGCTTTTTTCTAACTCCCTTAATCCTTGGAAATATCGACTCAAAATTCACCTCAGTATGTTAAATTGTCCCCTCTATCGATTGGTGAAGACTAGAACGTTATATCTTTCCTATTAGTCGAGTTATGAGTATTTTTTGTTCTGAAAAGTGGATTTTCGAAAATTTCAAGACTCTATTTGAAGGCGAAATAATGATTTTATCAAAAAACTGATTGTGCAAGTCGATTTTTCGGCCCAAAAAACCACTCTTCGCGAATTTTTAGCATTTTTGAATTTATTTTTGTCGAAAATTTAGAACAAAGGGATATGTATGGAAATATTTTGCGATACAAATTGCTTTTTTCTAACTTCCTTAATCTTCGGAAATATCAACTCAAAATTCACCTAAATATGTAAAATTGTCCCTTCTATCAATTGGTGGAGACTAGAACGTTCTATCTTTCCTATTAGTCGAGTTATGAATATTTTATATTTTGAAAAGTGGATTTTCGAAAATTTCATGATTCTATTTGAAGGCGAAATAATGATTTTATCAAAAAACTGATTGTGCCAGTCGATTTTTCGGCCCAAAAAACCCCTCTCTACGAGTTTTTAGCATTTTTTATATTTTTTTGTCCAACATTTAGAGATATTTTGCGATACAAATTGCTTTTTTCTAACTCCCTTAATCCTAAAAAATATCGACTCAAAATTCACCTAAATATGTAAAATTGTCCCCTCTATCGATTGGTGAAGACCAGAACGTTACATCTTTCCTATTAGTAGAGTTATGAATATTTATTATTTTGAAAAGTGGATTTTCGAAAATTTCATGATTCTTTTTGGAGGCGAAATGATGATTTTATCAAAAAACCGATTGTGCCAGTTGATTTTTTGGCTCAAAAAACCCCTCTTTACGAGTTTTTAGCATTTTTTATTTTTTTTGTCCAACATTTAGAACAAAGGGGAAGTTATGGAAATATTTGGCGATACAAATTGCTTTTTTCTAACTCCCTTAATCCTTGGAAATATCGACTCAAAATTCACCTCATTATGTTAAATTGTCCCCTCTATCGATTGGTGAAGACTAGAACGTTATATCTTTCCTATTAGTCGAGTTATGAGTATTTTTTGTTTTGAAAAGTGGATTTTCGAAAATTTCAAGACTCTATTTGAAGGCGAAATAATGATTTTATCAAAAAACTGATTGTGCAAGTCGATTTTTCGGCCCAAAAAACCACTCTTCGCGAATTTTTAGCATTTTTGAATTTATTTTTGTCGAATATTTAGAACAAAGGGATATGTATGGAAATATTTTGCGATACAAATTGCTTTTTTCTAACTTCCTTAATCTTCGGAAATATCGACTCAAAATTCACCTAAATATGTAAAATTGTCCCCTCTATCGATTGGTGAAGACCAGAACGTTACATCTTTCCTATTAGTCGAGTTATGAATATTTATTATTTTGAAAAGTGGATTTCCGAAAATTTCATGATTCTTTTTGGAGGCGAAATGATGATTTTATCAAAAAACCGATTGTGCCAGTTGATTTTTTGGCCCAAAAAATCCCTCTTTACAAATTTTTAGCATTTTTTATTTTTTTTTCTCGAAAATTTAGAACAAAGGGGTAAGTATGGGAATATTTTGCGATACAAATTGCTTTTTTCCAACTCCCTTAATCCTTGGAAATATCGACTCAACATTTTTGTTAATATGTAAAATTGTCTCCTCTATCGATTGGTGAAGACTAGAACGTTATATCTTTCCTATTAGTCGAGTTATGAGTATTTTTTGTTTTGAAAAGTGGATTTTCGAGAATTTCATGATTCTATTTGAAGGCGAAATAATGATTTTATCAAAAAACTGATTGTGCCAGTCGATTTTTCGGCCCAAAAAACACCTCTTTACGAGTTTTTAGCATTTTTTATTTTTTTTGTCCAACATTTAGAACAAAGGGAAATATTTGGCGATACAAATTGCTTTTTTCTAACTCCCTTAATCCTTGGAAATATCGACTCAAAATTCACCTCAGTATGTTAAATTGTCCCCTCTATCGATTGGTGAAGACTAGAACGTTATATCTTTCCTATTAGTCGAGTTATGAGTATTTTTTGTTCTGAAAAGTGGATTTTCGAAAATTTCAAGACTCTATTTGAAGGCGAAATAATGATTTTATCAAAAAACTGATTGTGCAAGTCGATTTTTCGGCCCAAAAAACCACTCTTCGCGAATTTTTAGCATTTTTGAATTTATTTTTGTCGAAAATTTAGAACAAAGGGATATGTATGGAAATATTTTGCGATACAAATTGCTTTTTTCTAACTTCCTTAATCTTCGGAAATATCAACTCAAAATTCACCTAAATATGTAAAATTGTCCCTTCTATCAATTGGTGGAGACTAGAACGTTCTATCTTTCCTATTAGTCGAGTTATGAATATTTTATATTTTGAAAAGTGGATTTTCGAAAATTTCATGATTCTATTTGAAGGCGAAATAATGATTTTATCAAAAAACTGATTGTGCCAGTCGATTTTTCGGCCCAAAAAACCCCTCTCTACGAGTTTTTAGCATTTTTTATATTTTTTTGTCCAACATTTAGAACAAAGAGGTAGGTATGGAGATATTTTGCGATACAAATTGCTTTTTTCTAACTCCCTTAATCCTAAAAAATATCGACTCAAAATTCACCTAAATATGTAAAATTGTCCCCTCTATCGATTGGTGAAGACCAGAACGTTACATCTTTCCTATTAGTAGAGTTATGAATATTTATTATTTTGAAAAGTGGATTTTCGAAAATTTCATGATTCTTTTTGGAGGCGAAATGATGATTTTATCAAAAAACCGATTGTGCCAGTTGATTTTTTGGCTCAAAAAACCCCTCTTTACGAGTTTTTAGCATTTTTTATTTTTTTTGTCCAACATTTAGAACAAAGGGGAAGGTATGGAAATATTTGGCGATACAAATTGCTTTTTTCTAACTCCCTTAATCCTTGGAAATATCGACTCAAAATTCACCTCAGTATGTTAAATTGTCCCCTCTATCGATTGGTGAAGACTAGAACGTTATATCTTTCCTATTAGTCGAGTTATGAGTATTTTTTGTTTTGAAAAGTGGATTTTCGAAAATTTCAAGACTCTATTTGAAGGCGAAATAATGATTTTATCAAAAAACTGATTGTGCAAGTCGATTTTTCGGCCCAAAAAACCACTCTTCGCGAATTTTTAGCATTTTTGAATTTATTTTTGTCGAATATTTAGAACAAAGGGATATGTATGGAAATATTTTGCGATACAAATTGCTTTTTTCTAACTTCCTTAATCTTCGAAAATATCGACTCAAAATTCAACTAAATATGTAAAATTGTCCCCTCTATCGATTGGTGAAGACCAGAACGTTACATCTTTCCTATTAGTAGAGTTATGAATATTTATTATTTTGAAAAGTGGATTTTCGAAAATTTCATGATTCTTTTTGGAGGCGAAATGATGATTTTATCAAAAAACCGATTGTGCCAGTTGATTTTTTGGCTCAAAAAACCCCTCTTTACGAGTTTTTAGCATTTTTTATTTTTTTTGTCCAACATTTAGAACAAAGGGGAAGGTATGGAAATATTTGGCGATACAAATTGCTTTTTTCTAACTCCCTTAATCCTTGGAAATATCGACTCAAAATTCACCTCAGTATGTTAAATTGTCCCCTCTATCGATTGGTGAAGACTAGAACGTTATATCTTTCCTATTAGTCGAGTTATGAGTATTTTTTGTTTTGAAAAGTGGATTTTCGAAAATTTCAAGACTCTATTTGAAGGCGAAATAATGATTTTATCAAAAAACTGATTGTGCAAGTCGATTTTTCGGCCCAAAAAACCACTCTTCGCGAATTTTTAGCATTTTTGAATTTATTTTTGTCGAATATTTAGAACAAAGGGATATGTATGGAAATATTTTGCGATACAAATTGCTTTTTTCTAACTTCCTTAATCTTCGGAAATATCGACTCAAAATTCACCTAAATATGTAAAATTGTCCCCTCTATCGATTGGTGAAGACCAGAACGTTACATCTTTCCTATTAGTCGAGTTATGAATATTTATTATTTTGAAAAGTGGATTTCCGAAAATTTCATGATTCTTTTTGGAGGCGAAATGATGATTTTATCAAAAAACCGATTGTGCCAGTTGATTTTTTGGCCCAAAAAATCCCTCTTTACAAATTTTTAGCATTTTTTATTTTTTTTTCTCGAAAATTTAGAACAAAGGGGTAAGTATGGGAATATTTTGCGATACAAATTGCTTTTTTCCAACTCCCTTAATCCTTGGAAATATCGACTCAACATTTTTGTTAATATGTAAAATTGTCTCCTCTATCGATTGGTGAAGACTAGAACGTTATATCTTTCCTATTAGTCGAGTTATGAGTATTTTTTGTTTTGAAAAGTGGATTTTCGAGAATTTCATGATTCTATTTGAAGGCGAAATAATGATTTTATCAAAAAACTGATTGTGCCAGTCGATTTTTCGGCCCAAAAAACCCCTCTCTACGAGTTTTTAGCATTTTTTATATTTTTTTGTCCAACATTTAGACAAAGAGATATTTTGCGATACAAATTGCTTTTTTCTAATTCCCTTAATCCTTGGAAATATCGACTCAAAATTCACCTCAGTATGTTAAATTGTCCCCTCCATCGATTGGTCAAGACCAGAACGTTATATCTTTCCTATTAGTCGAGTTATGAGTATTTTTTGTTTTGAAAAGTGGATTTTCGAAAATTTCATGATTCTATTTGAAGGCGAAATAATGATTTTATCAAAAAACTGATTGTGCAAGTCGATTTTTCGGCCCAAAAAACCACTCTTCGCGAATTTTTAGCATTTTTGAATTTATTTTTGTCGAATATTTAGAACAAAGGGATATGTATGGAAATATTTTGCGATACAAATTGCTTTTTTCTAACTTCCTTAATCTTCGGAAATATCGACTCAAAATTCACCTAAATATGTAAAATTGTCCCCTCTATCGATTGGTGAAGACCAGAACGTTACATCTTTCCTATTAGTCGAGTTATGAATATTTATTATTTTGAAAAGTGGATTTCCGAAAATTTCATGATTCATTTTGGAGGCGAAATGATGATTTTATCAAAAAACCGATTGTGCCAGTTGATTTTTTGGCCCAAAAAATCCCTCTTTACAAATTTTTAGCATTTTTTATTTTTTTTTCTCGAAAATTTAGAACAAAGGGGTAAGTATGGGAATATTTTGCGATACAAATTGCTTTTTTCCAACTCCCTTAATCCTTGGAAATATCGACTCAACATTTTTGTTAAAATGTAAAATTGTCTCCTCTATCGATTGGTGAAGACTAGAACGTTATATCTTTCCTATTAGTCGAGTTATGAGTATTTTTTGTTTTGAAAAGTGGATTTTCGAGAATTTCATGATTCTATTTGAAGGCGAAATAATGATTTTATCAAAAAACTGATTGTGCCAGTCGATTTTTCGGCCCAAAAAACCCCTCTCTACGAGTTTTTAGCATTTTTTATATTTTTTTGTCCAACATTTAGAACAAAGAGATATTTTGCGATACAAATTGCTTTTTTCTAATTCCCTTAATCCTTGGAAATATCGACTCAAAATTCACCTCAGTACGTTAAATTGTCCCCTCCATCGATTGGTCAAGACCAGAACGTTATATCTTTCCTATTAGTCGAGTTATGAGTATTTTTTGTTTTGAAAAGTGGATTTTCGAAAATTTCAAGAATCTATTTGAAGGCGAAATAATGATTTTATCAAAAAACTGATTGTGCCAGTCGATTTTTCGGCCCAAAAAACCTCTCTGCACGAATTTTTAGCGTTTTTGAATTTATTTTTGTCGAAAATTTAGAACAAAGGGGTATGTATGGAAATATTTTGCGATACAAATTGCTTTTTTCTAACTTCCTTAATCTTCGGAAATATCGACTCAAAATTCACCTAAATATGTAAAATTGTCCCTTCTATCGATTGGTGGAGACTAGAACGTTCTATCTTTCCTATTAGTCGAGTTATGAATATTTTTTATTTTGAAAAGTGGATTTTCGAAAACTTCATGATTCTATTTGAAGGCGAAATAATGATTTTATCAAAAAACTGATTGTGCCAGTCGATTTTTCGGCCCAAAAAACCCCTCTCTACGAGTTTTTAGCATTTTTTATTTTTTTTTGTCCAACATTTAGAAGAAAGGGGTAGGTATGGAAATATTTGGCGATACAAATTGCTTTCTTCTAACTCCCTTAATCCTTGGAAATATCGACTCAAAATTCACCTCAGTATGTAAAATTGTCCCTTCTATCGATTGGTGGAGACTAGAACTTTCTATCTTTCCTATTAGTCGAGTTATGAATATTTTTTATTTTGAAAAGTGGATTTTCGAAAACTTCATGATTCTATTTGAAGGCGAAATAATGATTTTATCAAAAAACTGATTGTTAACCCCTCTCTACGAGTTTTTAGCATTTTTTATTTTTTTTGTCCAACATTTAGAACAAAGAGGTAGGTATGGAAATATTTGGCGATACAAATTGCTTTTTTCTAACTCCCTTAATCCTTGGAAATATCGACTCAAAATTCACCTCAGTATGTTAAATTGTCCCCTCTATCGATTGGTGAAGACTAGAACGTTATATCTTTCCTATTAGTCGAGTTATGAGTATTTTTTGTTTTGAAAAGTGGATTTTCGAAAATTTCAAGACTCTATTTGAAGGCGAAATAATGATTTTATCAAAAAACTGATTGTGCAAGTCGATTTTTCGGCCCAAAAAACCACTCTTCGCGAATTTTTAGCATTTTTGAATTTATTTTTGTCGGATATTTAGAACAAAGGGATATGTATGGAAATATTTTGCGATACAAATTGCTTTTTTCTAACTTCCTTAATCTTCGGAAATATCGACTCAAAATTCACCTAAATATGTAAAATTGTCCCCTCTATCGATTGGTGAAGACCAGAACGTTACATCTTTCCTATTAGTCGAGTTATGAATATTTATTATTTTGAAAAGTGGATTTCCGAAAATTTCATTATTCTTTTTGGAGGCGAAATGATGATTTTATCAAAAAACCGATTGTGCCAGTTGATTTTTTGGCCCAAAAAATCCCTCTTTACAAATTTTTAGCATTTTTTATTTTTTTCTCTCGAAAATTTAGAACAAAGGGGTAAGTATGGGAATATTTTGCGATACAAATTGCTTTTTTCCAACTCCCTTAATCCTTGGAAATATCGACTCAACATTTTTGTTAAAATGTAAAATTGTCTCCTCTATCGATTGGTGAAGACTAGAACGTTATATCTTTCCTATTAGTCGAGTTATGAGTATTTTTTGTTTTGAAAAGTGGATTTTCGAGAATTTCATGATTCTATTTGAAGGCGAAATAATGATTTTATCAAAAAACTGATTGTGCCAGTCGATTTTTCGGCCCAAAAAACCCCTCTCTACGAGTTTTTAGCATTTTTTATATTTTTTTGTCCAACATTTAGAACAAAGAGATATTTTGCGATACAAATTGCTTTTTTCTAATTCCCTTAATCCTTGGAAATATCGACTCAAAATTCACCTCAGTACGTTAAATTGTCCCCTCCATCGATTGGTCAAGACCAGAACGTTATATCTTTCCTATTAGTCGAGTTATGAGTATTTTTTGTTTTGAAAAGTGGATTTTCGAAAATTTCAAGAATCTATTTGAAGGCGAAATAATGATTTTATCAAAAAACTGATTGTGCCAGTCGATTTTTCGGCCCAAAAAACCTCTCTGCACGAATTTTTAGCGTTTTTGAATTTATTTTTGTCGAAAATTTAGAACAAAGGGGTATGTATGGAAATATTTTGCGATACAAATTGCTTTTTTCTAACTTCCTTAATCTTCGGAAATATTGACTCAAAATTCACCTAAATATGTAAAATTGTCCCTTCTATCGATTGGTGGAGACTAGAACGTTCTATCTTTCCTATTAGTCGAGTTATGAATATTTTTTATTTTGAAAAGTGGATTTTCGAAAACTTCATGATTCTATTTGAAGGCGAAATAATGATTTTATCAAAAAACTGATTGTGCCAGTCGATTTTTCGGCCCAAAAAACCCCTCTCTACAAGTTTTTAGCATTTTTTATTTTTTTTTGTCCAACATTTAGAAGAAAGGGGTCTACGTATGGAAATATTTGGCGATACAAATTGCTTTCTTCTAACTCCCTTAATCCTTGGAAATATCGACTCAAAATGCACCTCAGTATGTAAAATTGTCCCTTCTATCGATTGGTGGAGACTAGAACTTTCTATCTTTCCTATTAGTCGAGTTATGAATATTTTTTATTTTGAAAAGTGGATTTTCGAAAACTTCATGATTCTATTTGAAGGCGAAATAATGATTTTATCAAAAAACTGATTGTGAAACCCCTCTCTACGAGTTTTTAGCATTTTTTATTTTTTTTGTCCAACATTTAGAACAAAGAGGTAGGTATGGAGATATTTTGCGATACAAATTGCTTTTTTCTAATTCCCTTAATCCTCGGAAATATCGACTCAAAACTCACTAAAATATGTAAAATTGTCCCCTCTATCGATTGGTTAAGACTAGAACGTTCTATCTTTCCTATTAGTCGAGTTATGAATATTTTTTATTTTGAAAAATGGATTTTCGAAAATTTCATGATTCTATTTGGAGGCGAAATGATGATTTTATCGAAAAACTGATTGTGCCAGTCGATTTTTTGGCCGAAAAAACCCTTCTTTACGAGTTTTTAGCATTTTATAGTTTTTTTTGTCCAACATTTAGAACAAAGGAGATATTTAGCGATACAAATTGCTTTTTTCTAACTCCCTTAATCCTAGGAAATATCGACTCAACATTTTTTTTAATATGTAAAATTGTCCCCTCTATCGATTGGTGAAGACTAAAACGTTCTATTTTTCCTATTAGTCGAGTAATGAGTATTTTTTGTTTTGAAAAGTGGATTTTCGAAAACTTCATGATTCTATTTGAAGGCGAAATAATGATTTTATCGAAAAACTGATTGTGCCAGTCGATTTTTCGGCCAAAAAAACCCCCCTTTACGAGTTTTTAGCATTTTTTTTTTTTGTCCAAAATTTAAAATGGAATATTTGGCGATACAAATTGCTTTTTTCTTACTCCCTTAATCCTTGGAAATATCGACTCAAAATTCACCTCAGTATGTCAAATTGTCCCCTCCATCGATTGGTGAAGACCAGAACGTTATATCTTTCCTATTAGTCGAGTTATGAGTATTTTTTGTTTTGAAAAGTGGATTTTCGAAAATTTCATGATTCTATTTGAAGGCGAAATAATGATTTTATCAAAAAACTGATTGTGCCAGTCGATTTTTCGGCCCAAAAAACCCCTCTCTACGAGTTTTTAGCATTTTTTATATTTTTTTGTCCAACATTTAGAACAAAGAGGTAGGTATGGAGATATTTTGCGATACAAATTGCTTTTTTCTAATTCCCTTAATCCTTGGAAATATCGACTCAAAATTCACCTCAGTATGTTAAATTGTCCCCTCCATCGATTGGTGAAGACCAGAACGTTATATCTTTCCTATTATTCGAGTTATGAGTATTTTTTGTTTTGAAAAGTGGATTTTCGAAAATTTCAAGAATCTATTTGAAGGCGAAATAATGATTTTATCAAAAAACTGATTGTGCCAGTCGATTTTTCGGCCCAAAAAACCCCTCTCTACGAGTTTTTAGCATTTTTTATTTTTTTTTGTCCAACATTTAGAACAAAGGGGTAGGTATGGAAATATTTGGCGATACAAATTGCTTTTTTCTAACTTCCTTAATCTTCGGAAATATCGACTCAAAATTCACCGCAGTATGTAAAATTGTCCCCTCTATCGATTGGTGAAGACTAAAACGTTCTATCTTTCCTATTAGTCGAGTTATAAGTATTTTTTGTTTTGAAAAGTGGATTTTCGAAAATTTCATGACACTATTTGAAGGCGAAATATTGATTTTATCAAAAAAACTGATTGTGCCAGTCGATTTTTCGGCCCAAAAAACCCCTCTCTACGAGTTTTTAGCATTTTTTATTTTTTTTTGTCCA
Source organism: Lochmaea crataegi (assembly GCA_947563755.1). Classification (NCBI taxonomy): domain Eukaryota; kingdom Metazoa; phylum Arthropoda; class Insecta; order Coleoptera; family Chrysomelidae; genus Lochmaea; species Lochmaea crataegi. Next base: position 16,414,238 of record OX387437.1, read on the forward strand.
ACATTTAGAACAAAGGGGTAGGTATGGAAATATTTGGCGATACAAATTGCTTTTTTCTAACTCCCTTAATCCTCGGAAATGTCGACTAAAATTTTTTTAAATATGTAAAATTGTCCCCTCTATCGATTGGTGAAGACCAGAACGTTATATCTTTCCTATTAGTCGAGTTATGAGTACTTTTTGTTTTGAAAAGTGGATTTTCGAAAATTTCAAGACTCTATTTGAAGGCGAAATAATGATTTTATCGAAAAACTGATTGTGCCAGTCGATTTTTTGGCCCAAAAAACCACTCTTCACGAATTTTTAGCATTTTTGAATTTATTTTTGTCGAAAATTTAGAACAAAGGGGTATATGTATGGAAATATTTTGCGATACAAATTGCTTTTTTCTAACTCCCTTAATCATCGGAAATAGAGACTCAAAATTCACTTCAATATGTAAAATTGTCCCCTCTATAGATTGGAGGAGACAAGAACGTTCTATCTTTCCTATTAGTCGAGTTATAAGTATTTTTTGTTTTGAAAAGTGGATTTTCGAAAATTTCATGACACTATTTGAAGGCGAAATATTGATTTTATCAAAAAAACTGATTGTGCCAGTTGATTTTTCGGCCCAAAAAACCCCTCTTTACAAATTTTTAGAATGGAAATATTTTGCGAAACAAATTGCTTTTTTCTAACTCCCTTAATCCTCGGAAATGTCGACTTAAAATTCACCTAAATACGTAAACTTGTCCCCTCTATCGATTGTTGCAGACTAGAACGTTCTATCTTTCCTATTAGTCGAGTTATGAATATTTTTTGTTTTGAACACGTCTTTACGAAATTCTAGCATTTTTAAATTTATTTTTGTTGAAAATTTAGAACAAAGGGGTATGTAGGGAAATATTTTGCGAAACAAATTGCTTTTTTCTAACTCCCTCAATCCTCGGATATATCGACTCAAAATTCACCTGAATATGTAAAATTGTCCCCTCTATCGATTGGTGAAGACTAGAACGTTCTATCTTTCCTATTAGTCGAGTTATAAGTATTTTTTGTTTTGAAAAGTGGATTTTCGAAAATTTCATGACACTATTTGGAGGCGAAATATTGATTTTATCAAAAAAACTGATTGTGCCAGTTGATTTTTTGGCCCAAAAAACCCCTCTTTACAAATTTTTAGAATTTCTAAATTTATTTTTGTTGAAAATTTAGGACAAAGGGGTATGTATGGAAATATTTTGCGAAACAAATTGCTTTTTTCTAACTCCCTTAATCCTCGGAAATGTCGACTTAAAATTCACCTAGATACGTAAACTCGTCCCCTCTATCGATTGTTGAAGACTAGAACGTTCTATCTTTCCTATTAGTCGAGTTATGAATATTTTTTGTTTTGAAAAGTGGATTTTCGAATATTTAATGATTCTATTTGGAGGCGAAATGATGATTTTATCAAAAAACTGATTGTGCCAGTCGATTTTTTGGCCCAAAAAACCCCTCTTCACGAGTTTTTAGCATTTTTTATTTTTTTTTGTCCAACATTTAGAACAAAGGGGTAGGTATGGAGATATTTTGCGATACAAATTGCTTTTTTCTAACTCCCTTAATCCTAGGAAATATCGACTCAAATTTTGTTTTAAATATGTAAAATTGTCCCTTCTATCGATTGGTGGAGACTAGAACGTTCTATCTCTCCTATTAGTCGAGTTATGAATATTTTTTATTTTGAAAAGTGGATTTTCGAAAATTTCATGATTCTATTTGAAGGCGAAATAATGATTTTATCAAAAAAATGATTGTGCCAGTCGATTTTTTGGCCCAAAAAACCCCTCTTTACAAGTTTTTAGCATTTTTTTTTTGTCCAACATTTAGAACAAAGGGGTAGGTATGGAAATATTTGGCGATACAAATTGCTTTTTTCTAACTCCCTTAATCCTTGGAAATATCGACTCAAATTTTTTTTAAATATGTAAAATTGTCCCCTCTATCGATTGGTGGAGACTAAAACGTTCTATCTTTCCTATTAGTCGAGTAATAAGTATTTTTTGTTTTGAAAAGTGGATTTTCGAAAATTTCATGACTCTATTTGAAGGCGAAATAATGATTTTATCAAAAAACTGATTGTGCCAGTCGATTTTTTGGCCCAAAAAACCACTCTTCACGAATTTTTAGCATTTTTGAATTTATTTTTGTCGAAAATTTAGAACAAAGGGGTATGTATGGAAATATTTTGCGATACAAATTGCTTTTTTCGAACTCCCTCAATTCTCTGAAATATCGACTCAAAATTCACTCAAATATGTACAATTGTCTCCTCTATCGATTGGTGAAGACTAGAACGTTCTATCTTCCCTACTAGTCGAGTTATGAATATTTTTTGTTTTGAAAAGTGGATTTTCGAAAATTTCATGACTCTATTTGAAGGCGAAATATTGATTTTATCAAAAAAACTTAATTGTTTCAGTTGATTTTTTGGCCCAAAAAACCCCTCTTCACAAATTTTTAGTATTTTTTTTTCTCGAAAATTTGGAACAAAAGGGTATGTATGGAAATATTTTGCGATACAAATTGCTTTTTTCTATCTCCCTTAATCCTAGGAAATGTGGACTCAAAATTCACCTCAGTATGTAAAACTGTCCCCTCTATCGATTGGTGAAGACAAGAACGTTATATCTTTCCAATTAGTCGAGTTATGAGTATTTTTTGTTTTGAAAAGTGGATTTTCGAAAATTTCATAACTCTATTTGAAGGCGAAATAATGATTTTATCAAAAAACTGATTGTGCCAGTCGATTTTTCGGCCCAAAAAACCACTCTTCACGAATTTTTAGCATTTTCGAATTTATTTTTGTCGAAAATTTAGAACAAAGGGGTATGTATGGAAATATTTTGCGATACAAATTGCTTTTTTCTAACTTCCTTAATCTTCGGAAATATCGGCTAAAAATTCACCTAAATATGTAAAATTGTCCCTTCTATCGATTGGTGGAGACTAGAACGTTCTATCTTTCCTATTAGTCGAGTTATGAATATTTTTTATTTTGAAAAGTGGATTTTCGAAAACTTCATGATTCTATTTGAAGGCGAAATAATGATTTTATCAAAAAATTGATTGTGAAACCCCTCTCTACGAGTTTTTAGCATTTTTTATTTTTTTTGTCCAACATTTAGAACAAAGGGGTAGGTATGGAGATATTTTGCGATACAAATTGCTTTTTTCTAACTCCCTTAATCCTAGGAAATATCGACTCAAATTTTGTTTTAAATATGTAAAATTGTCCCTTCTATCGATTGGTGGAGACTAGAACGTTCTATCTCTCCTATTAGTCGAGTTATGAATATTTTTTATTTTGAAAAGTGGATTTTCGAAAATTTCATGATTCTATTTGAAGGCGAAATAATGATTTTATCAAAAAAATGATTGTGCCAGTCGATTTTTTGGCCCAAAAAACCCCTCTTTACAAGTTTTTAGCATTTTTTTTTGTCCAACATTTAGACATGGAAATATTTGGCGATACAAATTGCTTTTTTCTAACTCCCTTAATCCTTGGAAATATCGACTCAAATTTTTTTTAAATATGTAAAATTGTCCCCTCTATCGATTGGTGAAGACTAAAACGTTCTATCTTTCCTATTAGTCGAGTAATAAGTATTTTTTGTTTTGAAAAGTGGATTTTCGAAAATTTCATGACTCTATTTGAAGGCGAAATAATGATTTTATCAAAAAACTGATTGTGCCAGTCGATTTTTTGGCCCAAAAAACCACTCTTCACGAATTTTTAGCATTTTTGAATTTATTTTTGTCGAAAATTTAGAACAAAGGGGTATGTATGGAAATATTTTGCGATACAAATTGCTTTTTTCGAACTCCCTCAATTCTCTGAAATATCGACTCAAAATTCACTCAAATATGTAGAATTGTCTCCTCTATCGATTGGTGAAGACTAGAACGTTCTATCTTCCCTACTAGTCGAGTTATGAATATTTTTTGTTTTGAAAAGTGGATTTTCGAAAATTTCATTACTCTATTTGAAGGCGAAATATTGATTTTATCAAAAAAACTTAATTGTTTCAGTTGATTTTTTGGCCCAAAAAACCCCTCTTCACAAATTTTTAGTATTTTTTTTTCTCGAAAATTTAGAACAAAAGGGTATGTATGGAAATATTTTGCGATACAAATTGCTTTTTTCTATCTCCCTTAATCCTAGGAAATGTGGACTCAAAATTCACCTCAGTATGTAAAATTGTCCCCTCTATCGATTGGTGAAGACAAGAACGTTATATCTTTCCAATTAGTCGAGTTATGAGTATTTTTTGTTTTGAAAAGTGGATTTTCGAAAATTTCATAACTCTATTTGAAGGCGAAATAATGATTTTATCAAAAAACTGATTGTGCCAGTCGATTTTTCGGCCCAAAAAACCACTCTTCACGAATTTTTAGCATTTTCGAATTTATTTTTGTCGAAAATTTAGAACAAAGGGGTAGGTATGGAAATATTTGGCGATACAAATTGCTTTCTTCTAACTCCCTTAATCCTTGGAAATATCGACTAAAAATTCACCTCAGTATGTAAAATTGTCCCTTCTATCGATTGGTGGAGACTAGAACGTTCTATCTTTCCTATTAGTCGAGTTATGAATATTTTTTATTTTGAAAAGTGGTTTTTCGAAAACTTCATGATTTTATTTGAAGGCGAAATAATGATTTTATCAAAAAACTGATTGTGAAACCCCTCTCTACGAGTTTTTAGCATTTTTTATTTTTTTTGTCCAACATTTAGAACAAAGAGGTAGGTATGGAGATATTTTGCGATACAAATTGCTTTTTTCTAATTCCCTTAATCCTCGGAAATATCGACTCAAAACTCACTAAAATATGTAAAATTGTCCCCTCTATCGATTGGTTAAGACTAGAACGTTCTATCTTTCCTATTAGTCGAGTTATGAATATTTTTTATTTTGAAAAATGGATTTTCGAAAATTTCATGATTCTATTTGGAGGCGAAATGATGATTTTATCAAAAAACTGATTGTGCCAGTCGATTTTTTGGCCCAAAAAACCCTTCTTTACGAGTTTTTAGCATTTTATATTTTTTTTTGTCCAACATTTAGAACAAAGGGGTAGGTATGGAGATATTTAGCGATACAAATTGCTTTTTTCTAACTCCCTTAATCCTAGGAAATATCGACTCAACATTTTTTTTAATATGTAAAATTGTCCCCTCTATCGATTGGTGAAGACTAAAACGTTCTATTTTTCCTATTAGTCGAGTAATGAGTATTTTTTGTTTTGAAAAGTGGATTTTCGAAAACTTCATGATTCTATTTGAAGGCGAAATAATGATTTTATCGAAAAACTGATTGTGCCAGTCGACTTTTCGGCCAAAAAAACCCCCCTTTACGAGTTTTTAGCATTTTTTATTTTTTTTGTCCAAAATTTAAAACAAAGGGGTATGGAAATATTTGGCGATACAAATTGCTTTTTTCTTACTCCCTTAATCCTTGGAAATATCGACTCAAAATTCACCTCAGTATGTCAAATTGTCCCCTCCATCGATTGGTGAAGACCAGAACGTTATATCTTTCCTATTAGTCGAGTTATGAGTATTTTTTGTTTTGAAAAGTGGATTTTCGAAAATTTCAAGATTCTATTTGAAGGCGAAATAATGATTTTATCAAAAAACTGATTGTGCCAGTCGATTTTTCGGCCCAAAAAACCACTCTTCACGAATTTTTAGCATTTTTGAATTTATTTTTGTCGAAAATTTAGAACAAAGGGGTATGTATGGAAATATTTTGCGATACAAATTGCTTTTTTCTAACTTCCTTAATCTTCGGAAATATCGACTCAAAATTCACCTCAGTATGTTAAATTGTCCCCTCTATCGATTGGTGAAGACTAGAAAGTTATATCTTTCCTATTAGTCGAGTTATGAGTATTTTTTGTTTTGAAAAGTGGATTTTCGAAAACTTCATGATTCTATTTGAAGGCGAAATAATGATTTTATCGAAAAACTGATTGTGCCAGTCGATTTTTCGGCCAAAAAAACCCCCCTTTACGAGTTTTTAGCATTTTTTATTTTTTTTGTCCAAAATTTAAAACAAAGGGGTATGGAAATATTTGGCGATACAAATTGCTTTTTTCTTACTCCCTTAATCCTTGGAAATATCGACTCAAAATTCAGCTCAGTATGTCAAATTGTCCCCTCCATCGATTGGTGAAGACCAGAACGTTATATCTTTCCTATTATTCGAGTTATGAGTATTTTTTGTTTTGAAAAGTGGATTTTCGAAAATTTCAAGAATCTATTTGAAGGCGAAATAATGATTTTATCAAAAAACTGATTGTGCCAGTCGATTTTTCGGCCCAAAAAACCCCTCTCTACGAGTTTTTAGCATTTTTTATTTTTTTTTGTCCAACATTTAGAACAAAGGGGTAGGTATGGAAATATTTGGCGATACAAATTGCTTTGTTCTAACTTCCTTAATCTTCGGAAATATCGACTCAAAATTCACCGCAGTATGTAAAATTGTCCCCTCTATCGATTGGTGAAGACTAAAACGTTCTATCTTTCCTATTAGTCGAGTAATAAGTATTTTTTGTTTTGAAAAGTGGATTTTCGAAAATTTCATGACTCTATTTGAAGGCGAAATATTGATTTTATAAAAAAAACTGATTGTGCCAGTTGATTTTTTGGCCCAAAAAACCCCTCTTTACGAGTTTTTAGCATTTTTTATTTTTTTTTGTCCAACATTTAGAACAAAGGGGTAGGTATGGAGATATTTTGCGATACAAATTGCTTTTTTCTAACTCCCTTAATCCTCGGAAATGTCGACTAAAATTTTTTTAAATATGTAAAATTGTCCCCTCTATCGATTGGTGAGGACCAGAACGTTATATCTTTCCTATTAGTCGAGTTATGAGTACTTTTTGTTTTGAAAAGTGGATTTTCGAAAATTTCAAGACTCTATTTGAAGGCGAAATAATGATTTTATCGAAAAACTGATTGTGCCAGTCGATTTTTTGGCCCAAAAAACCACTCTTCACGAATTTTTAGCATTTTTGAATTTATTTTTGTCGAAAATTTAGAACAAAGGGGTATATGTATGGAAATATTTTGCTATACAAATTGCTTTTTTCTAACTCCCTTAATCCTCGGAAATAAAGACTCAAAATTCACTTCAATATGTAAAATTGTCCCCTCTATAGATTGGAGGAGACAAGAACGTTCTATCTTTCCTATTAGTCAAGTTATAAGTATTTTTTGTTTTGAAAAGTGGATTTTCGAAAATTTCATGACACTATTTGAAGGCGAAATATTGATTTTATCAAAAAAACTGATTGTGCCAGTTGATTTTTTGGCCCAAAAAACCCCTCTTTACAAATTTTTAGAATGGAAATATTTTGCGAAACAAATTGCTTTTTTCTAACTCCCTTAATCCTCGGAAATGTCGACTTAAAATTCACCTAAATACGTAAACTTGTCCCCTCTATCGATTGTTGAAGACTAGAACGTTCTATCTTTCCTATTAGTCGAGTTATGAATATTTTTTGTTTTGAACACCTCTTTACGAAATTCTAGCATTTTTAAATTTATTTTTGTTGAAAATTTAGAACAAAGGGGTATGTATGGAAATATTTTGCGAAACAAATTGCTTTTTTCTAACTCCCTCAATCCTCGGATATATCGACTCAAAATTCACCTGAATATGTAAAATTGTCCCCTCTATCGATTGGTGAAGACTAGAACGTTCTATCTTTCTTATTAGTCGAGTAATGAGTATTTTTTTTTAAAGTGGATTTTCGAAAATTTCATGACTCTATTTGGAGGCGAAATAATGATTTTATCAAAAAACTAATTAATCCAGTCGATTTTTCGGCCCAAAAAACCCCTCTTTACGAGTTTTTAGCATTTTTAAATTTATTTTTGTCAAAAATTCAGAACGAAGGGGTATGTAGGGAAATATTTTGCGATACAAATTGCTTTTTTCTAACTCCCTTAATCCTCGGAAATAAAGACTCAAAATTCACTTAAATATGTAGAATTGTCCCCTCTATAGATTGGAGGAGACAAGAACGTTCTATCTTTCCTATTAGTCGAGTTATAAGTATTTTTTGTTTTGAAAAGTGGATTTTCGAAAATTTCATGACACTATTTGAAGGCGAAATATTGATTTTATCAAAAAAACTGATTGTGCCAGTTGATTTTTTGGCCCAAAAAACCCCTCTTTACAAATTTTTAGAATTTCTAAATTTATTTTTGTTGAAAATTTAGAACAAAGGAAATATTTTGCGAAACAAATTGCTTTTTTCTAACTCCCTTAATCCTCGGAAATGTCGACTTAAAATTCACCTAGATACGTAAACTTGTCCCCTCTATCGATTGTTGAAGACTAGAACGTTCTATCTTTCCTATTAGTCGAGTTATGAATATTTTTTGTTTTGAAAAGTGGATTTTCGAATATTTAATGATTCTATTTGGAGGCGAAATGATGATTTTATCAAAAAACTGATTGTGCCAGTCGATTTTTTGGCCCAAAAAACCCCTCTTCACGAGTTTTTAGCATTTTTTATTTTTTTTTGTCCAACATTTAGAACAAAGGGGTAGGTATGGAGATATTTTGCGATACAAATTGCTTTTTTCTAACTCCCTTAATCCTAGGAAATATCGACTCAAATTTTGTTTTAAATATGTAAAATTGTCCCCTCTATCGATTGGTGAACACTAAAACGTTCTATCTTTCCTATTAGTCGAGTAATGAGTATTTTTTGTTTTGAAAAGTGGATTTTCGAAAATTTCATGACTCTATTTGAAGGCGAAATAATGATTTTATCAAAAAAATGATTGTGCCAGTTAATTTTTTGACTCAAAAAACCCCCCTTTACAAATTTTTAGCACTTTTTATTTTTTTTTCTCGAAAATTTAGAACAACGGGAAATATTTTGCGATACAAATTGCTTTTTTCTAACTCCCTTAATCCTTAGAACTTTCGACTCAAAATTCACCTAGATATGTAAAATTGTCCCCTCTATCGACTGGTGAAGACTAGAACGTTCTATCTTCCCTATTAGTCGAGTTATGAATATTTTTTGTTTTGAAAAGTGGATTTTCGAAAATTTCATGACTATTTGAAGGCGAAATAATGATTTTATCGAAAAACTGATTGTGCCAGTCGATTTTTCGGCCCAATAAATCCCTCTTTACGAAATTATAGCATTTTTAAATTTATCTTTGTTGAAAATTTAGAAATGTAAGGAAATATTTTGCGATACAAATTGCTTTTTTCTAACTCCCTTAATCCTCGGAAATAAAGACTCAAAATTTACTTCAATATGTAAAATTGTCCCCTCTATAGATTGGAGGAGACAAGAACGTTCTATCTTTCCTATTAGTCGAGTTATAATTATTTTTTGTTTTGAAAAGTGGATTTTCGAAAATTTCAAGAATCTATTTGAAGGCGAAATAATGATTTTATCAAAAAACTGAGTGTGCCAGTCGATTTTTCGGCCCAAAAAACCACTCTGCACGAATTTTCAGCGTTTTTGAATTTATTTTTGTCGAAAATTTAGAACAAAGGGGTATGTATGGAAATATTTTGCGATACAAATTGCTTTTTTCTAACTTCCTTAATCTTCGGAAATATCGACTCAAAATTCACCTAAATATGTAAAATTGTCCCTTCTATCGATTGGTGAAGACTAGAACGTTATATCTCTCCTATTAGTCGAGTTATGAGTATTTTTTGTTTTGAAAAGTGGATTTTCGAAAATTTCAAGACTCTATTTGAAGGCGAAATAATGATTTTATCAAAAAACTGATTGTGCAAGTCGATTTTTCGGCCCAAAAAACCACTCTTCGCGAATTTTTAGCATTTTTGAATTTATTTTTGTCGAAAATTTAGTATGGAGATATTTTGCGATACAAATTGCTTTTTTCTAATTCCCTTAATCCTTGGAAATATCGACTCAAAACTCACTGAAATATGTAAAATTGTCCTCTCTATCGATTGGTGAAGACTAGAACGTTCTATCTTCCATATTAGTCGAGTTATGAATATTTTTTATTTTGAAAATTGGATTTTCGAAAATTTCATGATTCTATTTGAAGGCGAAATAATGATTTTATCAAAAAACTGATTGTGCCAGTCGATTTTTAGGCCAAAAAAACCCCTCTAAACGAGTATTAAGCATTTTTTATTTTTTTTTGTCCAACATTTAGAACAAAGGGGTAGGTATTGAGATATTTTGCGATACAAATTGCTTTTTTCTAACTCCCTTAATCCTAGGAAATATCGACTCAAATTTTTTTTTAAATATGTAAAATTGTCCCCTCTATCGATTGGTGAAGACCTAAACGATCTACCTTTCCTATTAGTCGAGTAATGAGTATTTTTTGTTTTGAAAAGTGGATTTTCGAAAATTTCATGACTATTTGAAGGCGAAATATTGATTTTATCAAAAAAACTGATTGTGCCAGTTGATTTTTTGCCCAAAAAACCCCTCTTTACAAATTTTTAGCATTTTTTATTTTTTTTTCTCGAAAATTTAGAACAAGTGTCAGATGATAATATATTATGATATATGTCAGAGGTGACAGATGGTAGGTAACATGTGATAGATAACAGATGGTTACTGATGATATGTGATAGGTGACAGATGACAGATGAAAGATGACAGATGATGGCGGGTGACAGTTTATATGTGACAGATGACAGATGACATGTGACTTTTATAAAGATGTATAGAAAGAGGTTTAGATTAACAAAAAAAATGGTTTGCCATCGTTCATAGTAGGTATGAATTTTGCTATTTTTAAATGCAGTTTAAACACTACGTGCCGAGCGAAGCGAGGTACGTAGCAGCAATAACATTAAAATAAACACACAAAAAAATAGTAATATTAATTTCAAATATTTATCTACTAATTTTATTAAAAATTTTACTTTTTTATGTCAGCTAAATGACGTAAAAGTTGTCTAAATTCTATAATTATTATAAAAGTTTGTAAAGAAAGCGTTTGAAAGCGTTTCCGTCGTCGTCGTCGTCGTCGTTATTGTTCGTTGTTGTATAGTTTGGACTTTTTTTACTTCTTTTTAATGCATATCAAACACTACGTGCCGAGCGAAGCGAGGTACGTAGCAGCTATAACAATCACACACATAAACATAGTCATATATATATATATTCATTTCAAATATCTATCTACTAATTTTATTAAAAATTTTACTTTTTTATGTCAGTTTAATGACGTAAAAGTTGTCTAAATTCTATAATTCTTACGAAAGCAAATATAACATATATTCGAGAGGTGAGAGATTGTAGGTTACATGTGATAAATAATAGACTGATATGTGACATGTGCTTTTATAAAACTGTATAGAAAGCGATTTAGTTTTAAAAAAACAACATCTGCTCGCTATCGTTTATCGTAATTTTGATTCTTACCTTCTTTTAATCGCCATATCAAACACTACGTGCCGAGCGAAGCGAGGTACGTAGCAGCTATAACAATCACACACATAAACATAGTAATATATTCATTTCAAATATCTATATACTAATTTTATTAAAAATTTTACTTTTTTATGTCAGTTTAATGACGTAAAAGTTGTCTAAATTATATAATTATATGTTGTTATTCCCAGTAAGCGCGAGTCATAAGCTCGCGTTGATTACGTCCCTGCCCTTTGTACACACCGCCCGTCGCTACTACCGATTGAATGATTTAGTGAGGTCTTCGGACTGAGCGCGGTGGCGTTTCGGCGTCGCCGATGCTTCGGAAAGATGACCAAACTTGATCATTTAGAGGAAGTAAAAGTCGTAACTATACAACTACGTGCTGCCGAGCGAGCGAAGCGAGGTACGTAGCAGCTATAACATCCACACACACATAGAAAGTGAAAGTCATAACTACTAATAATAACAACATATAATTATATAATTTAGACAACTTTTACGTCATTAAACTGACATAAAAAAGTAAAATTTTTAATAAAATTAGTATATAGATATTTGAAATGAATATATTACTATGTTTATGTGTCTGATTGTTATAGCTGCTACGTACCTCGCTTCGCTCGGCACGTAGTGTTTGATATGGCAATTAAAAGAAGGTAAAAATCAAAACTACGATTAACGATAGCGATAGCGCTTTCTATACAGTTTTATAAAAGCACATGTCACATATCAATCTATTATTTATCACATGTAACCTACAATCCTCTCGAATATATGTTATATTTGCTTTCGTAAGAATTATAGAATTTAGACAACTTTTACGTCATTAAACTGACATAAAAAAGTAAAATTTTTAATAAAATTAGTGTATAGATATTTGAAATGAATATATTACTATTTTTATGTTTGTGATTATTATATCTGCTACGTACCTCGCTTCGCTCGGCACGTAGTGTTTGATATGCATTAAAAAGAATTAAAAAAAGTCCAAACTATACAACGACGAACAATAACGACGACGACGACGACGGAAACGCTTTCAAACTCTTTCTTTACAAACTTTTATAATAATTATAGAATTTAGACAACTTTTACGTCATTTAGCTGACATAAAAAAGTAAAATTTTTAATAAAATTAGTAGATAAATATTTGAAATTAATATTACTATGTTTGTGTGTGTTTATTTTAATGTTATTGCTACTACGTACCTCGCTTCGCTCGGCACGTAGTGTTTAAAATGCATTTAAAAATAGCAAAATTCATACCTACTATGAACGATGGCAAACAATTTTTTTTTCTTAATCTATACCTCTTTCTATACATCTTTATAAAAGTCACATGTCATCTGTCACATGTCATCTGTCATCTGTCATCTGTCATCTGTCATCTGTCACCTATCACATATCATCAATAACCATCTGTTATCTATCACATGTTACCTACCATCTGTTACCTTTGACATATATCATAATATATTATCATGGAAATATTTTGCGATACAATTTGCTTTTTTCTAACTCCCTCAATCCTTAGAACTTTCGACTCAAAATTCACTTAAATACGTAAACTTGTCCCCTCTATCGATTGGTGAAGACTAGAACGTTCTATCTTTCCTATTAGTAGAGTTATGAATATTTCTTATTTTGAAAAGTGGATTTTCGAAAATTTCATGATTCTATTTGAAGGCGAAATAATGATTTTATCAAAAAACTGATTGTGCCAGTCGATTTTTCGGCCCAAAAAACCCCTCTTCACGAATTTTTAGCATTTTAAAATTTATTTTTGTCGAAAATTTAGAACAAAGGGGTATGTATGGAAATATTTTGCGATAGAAATTGCTTTTTTCTAACTCCCTTAATCCTTGGAAATATCGACTCAAAATTCACCTCAGTATGTAAAATTGTCCCCTCTATCGATTGGTGAAGACTAGAACGTTCTATCTTCCATATTAGTCGAGTTATGAATATTTTTTATTTTGAAAATTGGATTTTCGAAAATTTCATGATTCTATTTGAAGGCGAAATAATGATTTTATCAAAAAACTGATTGTGCCAGTCGATTTTTAGTCCAAAAAAACCCCTCTTTACGAGTTTTTAGCATTTTTTATTTTTTTTTTGTCCAACATTTAGAACAAAGGGGTAGGTATGGAGATATTTTGCGATACAAATTGCTTTTTTCTAACTCCCTTAATCCTCGGAAATGTCGACTAAAATTTTTTTAAATATGTAAAATTGTCCCCTCTATCGATTGGTGAAGACCAGAACGTTATATCATCGTACATCAACTAACAACAAGTAAATTCACTTCGTCGATTCAGTGGTTACCGAAAATTTCCTTACCCCTTCTATCGTCTGCTGAGTTCTGGCGAGTTTAAATCGAGAAAGTGTTGAATACAGGGGTAGCGCGCAGTGTTAATGTGATGCTGATCGGAACTTCGGAAATATAATTAAAGCTTTTTGTTTTCGTTTTTGTGAGCAGATCATGGTTTTTGCGTGAATATTAAAATATTTATACATATTTTTATTATAATTTTGTATTTAGTATAAATATTATAGTGACGTGCCCAAAGCTTTCAGCTTCTACACCAAGGAAAAAGATATATAGAAAAAAAATTAGGAATCTCAAGAGAACCTCTGCCAGATTATCTAATTCCAAAAAGTCTCTAGAAACGAACATTAATTTTGAAGAGGTTTTGCAATTCTTAAAAAAAACTATTCCAAAAAATCATACAACTTTCTAGAATGTCAGTTCAAGCTACTGAATAAAGCTCCAAAAGGAGCAAGATATACTGACGAATTTAAGCAATTTGCTTTGAGTGTTTACTTTTTAGGTCCGAAAGCTTACAGAAAAATGTCAACAGTTTGTACAATGCCTTCAATTTCAACACTTCATCGTTTTCTTAGACGCTGGATTTTAAAACCGGGATTTAATGATTCAATTTTTAATTTAATGAAATCAAGATCCGAGCTGTTAGGTGAAAAGGAAAGAGATTGTGTTTTGTGTCTAGATGAAATGTCAATCAAATCCAATTTATTTTATAATATTTCTATTTACAAAATTGTTGGGTTTAAAGAAACTAAAATAGCCTCTGAATATGGTGTCGGTATGAAGCTTAAAAATAGCTTTAAGAATGTTAAAATGTGGCATCCTTGTACAAATTTCCCAGTTGATTATTTTTATTCATTGTATACAAGATTACGTATTTATTATACATTAAAATTTGCTAATCGTAACATTAAAACAGAAAAATTACAGAAACAACACCCCAAACTAAGTATACTTAAACATTTGTAATAATTACTATGCTAAACATAACAATTTAATCAATAATATTCATTAGAAGCTTGTTCGATTACACCGTAGTTTGATTTAAAAGTTTTTAAATTTTATTTTAATATTCCTGTATTATAATGGTCACTGCAAATCAGTACATACACGTATTTAACCACACGTATGTCCCTCGTAATTGTTGTATTATGATAACGGGCGAGTATGGCGCCAGAGAGACGATGTGCCAAAAATTTCAAACGTTCCGACGCAAGTGAATCTACTTGTCGTTAGTTGATGTACGATGGTTATATCTTTCCTATTAGTCGAGTTATGAGTACTTTTTGTTTTGAAAAGTGGATTTTCGAAAATTTCAAGACTCTATTTGAAGGCGAAATAATGATTTTATCAAAAAACTGATTGTGCCAGTCGATTTTTTGGCCCAAAAAACCACTCTTCACGAATTTTTAGCATTTTTGAATTTATTTTTGTCGAAAATTTAGAACAAAGGGGTATGTATGGAAATATTTTGCGATACAAATTGCTTTTTTCGAACTCCCTTAATTCTCTGAAATATCGACTCAAAATTCACTCAAATATGTAAAATTGTCTCGTCTATCGATTGGTGAAGACTAGAACGTTCTATCTTCCCTACTAGTCGAGTTATGAATATTTTTTGTTTTGAAAAGTGGATTTTCGAAAATTTCATGACTCTATTTGAAGGCGAAATATTGATTTTATCAAAAAAACTTAATTGTTTCAGTTGATTTTTTGGCCCAAAAAACCCCTCTTCACAAATTTTTAGTATTTTTTTTTTCTCGAAAATTTAGAACAAAGGGGTATGTATGGAAATATTTTGCGATACAAATTGCTTTTTTCTATCTCCCTTAATCCTAGGAAATGTGGACTCAAAATTCACCTCAGTATGTAAAATTGTCTCCTCTATCGATTGGTGAAGACTAGAACGTTATATCTTTCCAATTAGTCGAGTTATGAGTATTTTTTGTTTTGAAAAGTGGATTTTCGAAAATTTCATAACTCTATTTGAAGGCGAAATAATGATTTTATCAAAAAACTGATTGTGCCAGTCGATTTTTCGGCCCAAAAAACCCCTCTTTACGAGTTTTTAGCATTTTTTATTTTTTTTTGTCCAACATTTAGAACAAAGGGGTAGGTATGGAGATATTTTGCGATACAAATTGCTTTTTTCTAACTCCCTTAATCCTCGGAAATGTTGACTAAATTTTTTTTAAATATGTAAAATTGTCCCCTCTATCGATTCGTGAAGACCAGAACGTTATATCTTTCCTATTAGTCGAGTTATGAGTACTTTTTGTTTTGAAAAGTGGATTTTCGAAAATTTCAAGACTCTATTTGAAGGCGAAATAATGATTTTATCAAAAAAGTGATTGTGCCAGTCGATTTTTCGGCCCAAAAAACCACTCTTCACGAATTTTTAGCATTTTTGAATTTATTTTTGTCGAAAATTTAGAACAAAGGGGTATGTATGGAAATATTTTGCGATACAAATTGCTTTTTTCTAACTTCCTTAATCTTCGGAAATATCAACTCAAAATTCACCTAAATATGTAAAATTGTCCCTTCTATCAATTGGTGGAGACTAGAACGTTCTATCTTTCCTATTAGTCGAGTTATGAATATTTTATATTTTGAAAAGTGGATTTTCGAAAATTTCATGATTCTATTTGAAGGCGAAATAATGATTTTATCAAAAAACTGATTGTGCCAGTCGATTTTTCGGCCCAAAAAACCCCTCTCTACGAGTTTTTAGCATTTTTTATATTTTTTTGTCCAACATTTAGAACAAAGAGGTAGGTATGGAGATATTTTGCGATACAAATTGCTTTTTTCTAACTCCCTTAATCCTAAAAAATATCGACTCAAAATTCACCTAAACATGTAAAATTGTCCCCTCTATCGATTGGTGAAGACCAGAACGTTACATCTTTCCTATTAGTCGAGTTATGAATATTTATTATTTTGAAAAGTGGATTTTCGAAAATTTCATGATTCTTTTTGGAGGCGAAATGATGATTTTATCAAAAAACCGATTGTGCCAGTTGATTTTTTGGCTCAAAAAACCCCTCTTTACGAGTTTTTAGCATTTTTTATTTTTTTTGTCCAACATTTAGAACAAAGGGGAAGGTATGGAAATATTTGGCGATACAAATTGCTTTTTTCTAACTCCCTTAATCCTTGGAAATATCGACTCAAAATTCACCTCAGTATGTTAAATTGTCCCCTCTATCGATTGGTGAAGACTAGAACGTTATGTCTTTCCTATTAGTCGAGTTATGAGTATTTTTTGTTTTGAAAAGTGGATTTTCGAAAATTTCAAGACTCTATTTGAAGGCGAAATAATGATTTTATCAAAAAACTGATTGTGCAAGTCGGTTTTTCGGCCCAAAAAACCACTCTTCGCGAATTTTTAGCATTTTTGAATTTATTTTTGTCGAAAATTTAGAACAAAGGGATATGTATGGAAATATTTTGCGATACAAATTGCTTTTTTCTAACTTCCTTAATCTTCGGAAATATCGACTCAAAATTCACCTAAATATGTAAAATTGTCCCCTCTATCGATTGGTGAAGACCAGAACGTTACATCTTTCCTATTAGTCGAGTTATGAATATTTATTATTTTGAAAAGTGGATTTCCGAAAATTTCATGATTCTTTTTGGAGGCGAAATGATGATTTTATCAAAAAACCGATTGTGCCAGTTGATTTTTTGGCCCAAAAAATCCCTCTTTACAAATTTGAAGCATTTTTTATTTTTTTTTCTCGAAAATTTAGAACAAAGGGGTAAGTATGGGAATATTTTGCGATACAAATTGCTTTTTTCCAACTCCCTTAATCCTTGGAAATATCGACTCAACATTTTTGTTAATATGTAAAATTGTCTCCTCTATCGATTGGTGAAGACTAGAACGTTATATCTTTCCTATTAGTCGAGTTATGAGTATTTTTTGTTTTGAAAAGTGGATTTTCGAAAATTTCATGACTCTATTTGAAGGCGAAATATTGATTTTATAAAAAAAACTGATTGTGCCAGTTGATTTTTTGGCCCAAAAAACCCCTCTTTACGAGTTTTTAGCATTTTTTATTTTTTTTTGTCCAACATTTAGAACAAAGGGGTAGGTATGGAGATATTTTGCGATACAAATTGCTTTTTCCTAACTCCCTTAATCCTCGGAAATGTCGACTAAAATTTTTTTTAAATATGTAAAATTGTCCCCTCTATCGATTGGTGAAGACCAGAACGTTATATCTTTCCTATTAGTCGAGTTATGAGTACTTTTTGTTTTGAAAAGTGGATTTTCGAAAATATCAAGACTCTATTTGAAGGCGAAATAATGATTTTATCAAAAAACTGATTGTGCCAGTCGATTTTTTGGCCCAAAAAACCACTCTTCACGAATTTTTAGCATTTTTGAATTTATTTTTGTCGAAAATTTAGAACAAAGGGGTATGTATGGAAATATTTTTGTCGAAAATTTAGAACAAAGGGGTATGTATGGAAATATTTTGCGATACAAATTGCTTTTTTCGAACTCCCTTAATTCTCCGAAATATCGACTCAAAATTCACTCAAATATGTAAAATTGTCTCCTATATCGATTGGTGAAGACTAGAACGTTCTATCTTTCCTATTAGTCGAGTTATGAGTATTTTTTGTTTTGAAAAGTGGATTTTCGAAAATTTCATGATTCTATTTGAAGGCGAAATAATGATTTTATCAAAAAACTGATTGTGCCAGTCGATTTTTCGGCCCAAAGAACCCCTCTTTACGAGTTTTTAGCATTTTTTATTTTTTTTGTCCAACATTTAGAACAAAGGGGAAGGTATGGAAATATTTGGCGATACAAATTGCTTTTTTCTAACTCCCTTAATCCTCGGAAATATCGACTCAAAATTCACCTCAGTATGTTAAATTGTCCCCTCCATCGATTGGTGAAGACCAGAACGTTATATCTTTCCTATTAGTCGAGTTATGAGTATTTTTTGTTTTGAAAAGTGGATTTTCGAAAATTTCAAGAATCTATTTGAAGGCGAAATAATGATTTTATCAAAAAACTGATTGTGCCAGTCGATTTTTCGGCCCAAAAAACCTCTCTGCACGAATTTTTAGCGTTTTTGAATTTATTTTTGTCGAAAATTTAGAACAAAGGGGTATGTATGGAAATATTTTGCGATACAAATTGCTTTTTTCTAACTTCCTTAATCTTCGGAAATATCGACTCAAAATTCACCTAAATATGTAAAATTGTCCCTTCTATCGATTGGTGGAGACTAGAACGTTCTATCTTTCCTATTAGTCGAGTTATGAATATTTTTTATTTTGAAAAGTGGATTTTCGAAAACTTCATGATTCTATTTGAAGGCGAAATAATGATTTTATCAAAAAACTGATTGTGCCAGTCGATTTTTCGGCCCAAAAAACCCCTCTCTACGAGTTTTTAGCATTTTTTTTTGTCCAACATTTAGAAGAAAGGGGTAGGTATGGAAATATTTGGCGATACAAATTGCTTTTTTCTAACTCCCTTAATCCTTGGAAATATCGACTCAAATTTTTTTTAAATATGTAAAATTGTCCCCTCTATCGATTGGTGAAGACTAAAACGTTCTATCTTCCCTATTAGTCGAGTAATAAGTATTTTTTGTTTTGAAAAGTGGATTTTCGAAAATTTCATGACTCTATTTGAAGGCGAAATATTGATTTTATAAAAAAAAACTGATTGTGCCAGTTGATTTTTTGGCCCAAAAAACCCCTCTTTACGAGTTTTTAGCATTTTTTATTTTTTTTTGTCCAACATTTAGAACAAAGGGGTAGGTATGGAGATATTTTGCGATACAAATTGCTTTTTCCTAACTCCCTTAATCCTCGGAAATGTCGACTAAAATTTTTTTTAAATATGTAAAATTGTCCCCTCTATCGATTGGTGAAGACCAGAACGTTATATCTTTCCTATTAGTCGAGTTATGAGTACTTTTTGTTTTGAAAAGTGGATTTTCGAAAATATCAAGACTCTATTTGAAGGCGAAATAATGATTTTATCAAAAAACTGATTGTGCCAGTCGATTTTTTGGCCCAAAAAACCACTCTTCACGAATTTTTAGCATTTTTGAATTTATTTTTGTCGAAAATTTAGAACAAAGGGGTATGTATGGAAATATTTTTGTCGAAAATTTAGAACAAAGGGGTATGTATGGAAATATTTTGCGATACAAATTGCTTTTTTCGAACTCCCTTAATTCTCTGAAATATCGACTCAAAATTCACTCAAATATGTAAAATTGTCTCCTATATCGATTGGTGAAGACTAGAACGTTCTATCTTCCCTACTAGTCGAGTTATGAATATTTTTTGTTTTGAAAAGTGGATTTTTGAAAATTTCATGACTCTATTTGAAGGCGAAATATTGATTTTATAAAAAAAACTGATTGTGCCAGTTGATTTTTTGGCCCAAAAAACCCCTCTTCACAAATTTTTAGTATTTTTTTTTCTCGAAAATTTAGAACAAAAGGGTATGTATGGAAATATTTTGCGATACAAATTGATTTTTTCTAATAATCTTAATCCTAGGAAATGTGGACTCAAAATTCACCTCAGTATGTAAAATTGTCCCCTCTATCGATTGGTGAAGACTAGAACGTTATATCTCTCCTATTAGTCGAGTTATGAGTAATTTTTTTTTGAAAAGTGGATTTTCGAAAATTTCAAGACTCTATTTGAAGGCGAAATAATGATTTTATCAAAAAACTGATTGTGCAAGTCGATTTTTCGGCCCAAAAAACCACTCTTCGCGAATTTTTAGCATTTTTGAATTTATTTTTGTCGAAAATTTAGAACAAAGGGGTATGTATGGAAATATTTTGCGATACAAATTGCTTTTTTCTAACTTCCTTAATCTTCGGAAATATCGACTCAAAATTTACCTAAATATGTAAAATTGTCCCTTCTATCAATTGGTGGAGACTAGAACGTTCTATCTTTCCTATTAGTCGAGTTATGAATATTTTTTATTTTGAAAAGTGGATTTTCGAAAATTTCATGATTCTATTTGAAGGCGAAATAATGATTTTATCAAAAAACTGATTGTGTCAGTCGATTTTTCGGCCCAAAAAACCCCTCTCTACGAGTTTTTAGCATTTTTTATTTTTTTTTTGTCCAACATTTAGGTAGAACAAAGAGGTAGGTATGGAGATATTTTGCGATACAAATTGCTATTTTCTAATTCCCTTAATCCTTGGAAATATCGACTCAAAACTCACTGAAATATGTAAAATTGTCCCCTCTATCGATTGGTGAAGACTAGAACGTTCTATCTTCCATATTAGTCGAGTTATGAATATTTTTTATTTTGAAAATTGGATTTTCGGAAATTTCATGATTCTATTTGAAGGCGAAATAATGATTTTATCAAAAAACTGATTGTGCCAGTCGATTTTTATGCCAAAAAACCCCTCTAAACGAGTATTAAGCATTTTTTATTTTTTTTTGTCCAACATTTAGAACAAAGGGGTTGGTATTGAGATATTTTGCGATACAAATTGCTTTTTTCTAACTCCCTTAATCCTAGGAAATATCGACTCAAATTTTTTTTAAATATGTAAAATTGTCCCCTCTATCGATTGGTGAAGACCTAAACGATCTATCTTTCCTATTAGTCGAGTAATGAGTATTTTTTGTTTTGAAAAGTGGATTTTCGAAAATTTCATGACTATTTGAAGGCGAAATATTGATTTTATCAAAAAAACTGATTGTGCCAGTTGATTTTTTGGCCCAAAAAACCCCTCTTTACAAATTTTTAGCATTTTTTATTTTTTTTTCTCGAAAATTTAGAACAAAGGGGTATGTATGGAAATATTTTGCGATACAATTTGCTTTTTTCTAACTCCCTTAATCCTCGGAAATGTCGACTAAAATTTTTTTTAAATATGTAAAATTGTCCCCTCTATCGATTGGTGAAGCACAGAAAGTTATATCTTTCCTATTAGTCGAGTTATGAGTACTTTTTGTTTTGAAAAGTGGATTTTCGAAAATATCAAGACTCTATTTGAAGGCGAAATAATGATTTTATCAAAAAACTGATTGTGCCAGTCGATCTTTTGGCCCAAAAAACCACTCTTCACGAATTTTTAGCATTTTTGAATTTATTTTTGTCGAAAATTTAGAACAAAGGGGTATGTATGGAAATATTTTTGTCGAAAATTTAGAACAAAGGGGTATGTATGGAAATATTTTGCGATACAAATTGCTTTTTTCGAACTCCCTTAATTCTCTGAAATATCGACTCAAAATTCACTCAAATATGTAAAATTGTCTCCTCTATCGATTGGTGAAGACTAGAACGTTCTATCTTCCCTACTAGTCGAGTTATGAATATTTTTTGTTTTGAAAAGTGGATTTTTGAAAATTTCATGACTCTATTTGAAGGCGAAATATTGATTTTATAAAAAAAACTGATTGTGCCAGTTGATTTTTTGGCCCAAAAAACCCCTCTTCACAAATTTTTAGTATTTTTTTTTCTCGAAAATTTAGAACAAAAGGGTATGTATGGAAATATTTTGCGATACAAATTGATTTTTTCTAATAATCTTAATCCTAGGTAATGTGGACTCAAAATTCACCTCAGTATGTAAAATTGTCCCCTCTATCGATTGGTGAAGACTAGAACGTTATATCTCTCCTATTAGTCGAGTTATGAGTAATTTTTTTTTGAAAAGTGGATTTTCGAAAATTTCAAGACTCTATTTGAAGGCGAAATAATGATTTTATCAAAAAACTGATTGTGCAAGTCGATTTTTCGGCCCAAAAAACCACTCTTCGCGAATTTTTAGCATTTTTGAATTTATTTTTGTCGAAAATTTAGAACAAAGGGGTATGTATGGAAATATTTTGCGATACAAATTGCTTTTTTCTAACTTCCTTAATCTTCGGAAATATCGACTCAAAATTTACCTAAATATGTAAAATTGTCCCTTCTATCAATTGGTGGAGACTAGAACGTTCTATCTTTCCTATTAGTCGAGTTATGAATATTTTTTATTTTGAAAAGTGGATTTTCGAAAATTTCATGATTCTATTTGAAGGCGAAATAATGATTTTATCAAAAAACTGATTGTGCCAGTCGATTTTTCGGCCCAAAAAACCCCTCTTTACGAGTTTTTAGCATTTTTTATTTTTTTTGTCCAACATTTAGAACAAAGGGGAAGGTATGGAAATATTTGGCGATACAAATTGCTTTTTTCTAACTCCCTTAATCCTCGGAAATATCGACTCAAAATTCACCTCAGTATGTTAAATTGTCCCCTCCATCGATTGGTGAAGACCAGAACGTTATATCTTTCCTATTAGTCGAGTTATGAGTATTTTTTGTTTTGAAAAGTGGATTTTCGAAAATTTCAAGAAGCTATTTGAAGGCGAAATAATGATTCTATCAAAAAACTGATTGTGCCAGTCGATTTTTCGGCCCAAAAAACCTCTCTGCACGAATTTTTAGCGTTTTTGAATTTATTTTTGTCGAAAATTTAGAACAAAGGGGTATGTATGGAAATATTTTGCGATACAAATTGCTTTTTTCTAACTTCCTTAATCTTCGGAAATATCGACTCAAAATTCACCTAAATATGTAAAATTGTCCCTTCTATCGATTGGTGGAGACTAGAACGTTCTATCTTTCCTATTAGTCGAGTTATGAATATTTTTTATTTTGAAAAGTGGATTTTCGAAAACTTCATGATTCTATTTGAAGGCGAAATAATGATTTTATCAAAAAACTGATTGTGCCAGTCGATTTTTCGGCCCAAAAAACCCCTCTCTACGAGTTTTTAGCATTTTTTTTTTGTCCAACATTTAGAAGAAAGGGGTAGGTATGGAAATATTTGGCGATACAAATTGCTTTTTTCTAACTCCCTTAATCCTTGGAAATATCGACTCAAATTTTTTTTAAATATGTAAAATTGTCCCCTCTATCGATTGGTGAAGACTAAAACGTTCTATCTTCCCTATTAGTCGAGTTATGAATATTTTTTATTTTGAAAAGTGGATTTTCGAAAATTTCATGATTCTATTTGAAGGCGAAATAATGATTTTATCAAAAAACTGATTGTGTCAGTCGATTTTTCGGCCCAAAAAACCCCTCTCTACGAGTTTTTAGCATTTTTTATTTTTTTTTTGTCCAACATTTAGGTAGAACAAAGAGGTAGGTATGGAGATATTTTGCGATACAAATTGCTATTTTCTAATTCCCTTAATCCTTGGAAATATCGACTCAAAACTCACTGAAATATGTAAAATTGTCCCCTCTATCGATTGGTGAAGACTAGAACGTTCTATCTTCCATATTAGTCGAGTTATGAATATTTTTTATTTTGAAAATTGGATTTTCGGAAATTTCATGATTCTATTTGAAGGCGAAATAATGATTTTATCAAAAAACTGATTGTGCCAGTCGATTTTTATGCCAAAAAACCCCTCTAAACGAGTATTAAGCATTTTTTATTTTTTTTTGTCCAACATTTAGAACAAAGGGGTTGCTATTGAGATATTTTGCGATACAAATTGCTTTTTTCTAACTCCCTTAATCCTAGGAAATATCGACTCAAATTTTTTTTAAATATGTAAAATTGTCCCCTCTATCGATTGGTGAAGACCTAAACGATCTATCTTTCCTATTAGTCGAGTAATGAGTATTTTTTGTTTTGAAAAGTGGATTTTCGAAAATTTCATGACTATTTGAAGGCGAAATATTGATTTTATCAAAAAAACTGATTGTGCCAGTTGATTTTTTGGCCCAAAAAACCCCTCTTTACAAATTTTTAGCATTTTTTATTTTTTTTTCTCGAAAATTTAGAACAAAGGGGTATGTATGGAAATATTTTGCGATACAATTTGCTTTTTTCTAACTCCTTTAATCCTTAGAACTTTCGACTCAAAATTCACTTAAATACGTAAACTTGTCCCCTCTATCGATTGGTGAAGACTAGAACGTTCTATCTTTCCTATTAGTAGAGTTATGAATATTTCTTATTTTGAAAAGTGGATTTTCGAAAATTTCATGATTCTATTTGAAGGCGAAATAATGATTTTATCAAAAAACTGATTGTGCCAGTCGATTTTTCGGCCCAAAAAACCCCTCTTCACGAATTTTTAGCATTTTAAAATTTATTTTTGTCGAAAATTTAGAACAAAGGGGTATGTATGGAAATATTTTGCGATACAAATTGCTTTTTTGTAACTCCCTTAATCCTTGGAAATATCGACTCAAAATTCACCGCAGTATGTAAAATTGTCCCCTCTATCGATTGGTGAAGACTAGAACGTTCTATCTTCCATATTAGTCGTGTTATGAATATTTTTTATTTTGAAAATTGGATTTTCGAAAATTTCATGATTCTATTTGAAGGCGAAATAATGATTTTATCAAAAAACTGATTGTGCCAGTCGATTTTTAGGCCAAAAAACCCCTCTATACGAGTATTAAGCATTTTTTATTTGCGATACAAATTGCTTTTTTCTAACTCCCTTAATCCTAGGAAATATCGACTCAAAATTTTTTTTAAATATGTAAAATTGTCCCCTCTATCGATTGGTGAAGACCTAAACGTTCTATCTTTTCTATTAGTAGAGTAATGAGTATTTTTTGTTTTGAAAAGTGGATTTTCGAAAATTTCATGACTATTTGAAGGCGAAATATTGATTTTATCAAAAAAACTGATTGTGCCAGTTGATTTTTTGGCCCAAAAAACCCCTCTTTACAAATTTTTAGCATTTTATATATTTTTTTTCTCGAAAATTTAGAACAAAGGGGTATGTATGGGAATATTTTGCGATACAAATTGCTTTCTTCTATCTCCCTTAATCCTAGAAAATGTGAACTCAAAATTCACCTCAGTATGTAAAATTGTCCCCTCTATCGATTGGTGAAGACTAGAACGTTATATCTTTCCAATTAGTCGAGTTATGAGTATTTTTTGTTTTGAAAAGTGGATTTTCGAAAATTTCATAACTCTATTTGAAGGCGAAATAATGATTTTATCAAAAAACTGATTGTGCCAGTCGATTTTTCGGCCCAAAAAACCCCTCTTCACGAATTTTTAGCATTTTAAAATTTATTTTTGTCGAAAATTTAGAACAAAGGGGTATGTATGGAAATATTTTGCGATACAAATTGCTTTTTTGTAACTCCCTTAATCCTTGGAAATATCGACTCAAAATTCACCGCAGTATGTAAAATTGTCCCCTCTATCGATTGGTGAAGACTAGAACGTTCTATCTTCCATATTAGTCGTGTTATGAATATTTTTTATTTTGAAAATTGGATTTTCGAAAATTTCATGATTCTATTTGAAGGCGAAATAATGATTTTATCAAAAAACTGATTGTGCCAGTCGATTTTTAGGCCAAAAAACCCCTCTATACGAGTATTAAGCATTTTTTATTTGCGATACAAATTGCTTTTTTCTAACTCCCTTAATCCTAGGAAATATCGACTCAAAATTTTTTTTAAATATGTAAAATTGTCCCCTCTATCGATTGGTGAAGACCTAAACGTTCTATCTTTTCTATTAGTAGAGTAATGAGTATTTTTTGTTTTGAAAAGTGGATTTTCGAAAATTTCATGACTATTTGAAGGCGAAATATTGATTTTATCAAAAAAACTGATTGTGCCAGTTGATTTTTTGGCCCAAAAAACCCCTCTTTACAAATTTTTAGCATTTTATATTTTTTTTTTCTCGAAAATTTAGAACAAAGGGGTATGTATGGGAATATTTTGCGATACAAATTGCTTTCTTCTATCTCCCTTAATCCTAGAAAATGTGAACTCAAAATTCACCTCAGTATGTAAAATTGTCCCCTCTATCGATTGGTGAAGACTAGAACGTTATATCTTTCCAATTAGTCGAGTTATGAGTATTTTTTGTTTTGAAAAGTGGATTTTCGAAAATTTCATAACTCTATTTGAAGGCGAAATAATGATTTTATCAAAAAACTGATTGTGCCAGTCGATTTTTCGGCCCAAAAAACCCCTCTTTACGAGTTTTTAGCATTTTTTATTTTTTTTTTGTCCAACATTTAGAACAAAGGGGTAGGTATGGAGATATTTTGCGATACAAATTGCTTTTTTCTAACTCCCTTAATCCTCGGAAATGTCGACTAAATTTTTGTTTTCAAATATGTAAAATTGTCCCCTCTATCGATTGGTGAAGACCAGAACGTTATATCTTTCCTATTAGTCGAGTTATGAGTACTTTTTGTTTTGAAAAGTGGATTTTCGAAAATTTCAAGACTCTATTTGAAGGCGAAATAATGATTTTATCGAAAAACTGATTGTGCCAGTCGATTTTTCGGCCCAAAAAACCACTCTTCACGAATTTTTAGCATTTTTGAATTTATTTTTGTCGAAAATTTAGAACAAAGGGGTATGTATGGAAATATTTTGCGATACAAATTGCTTTTTTCGAACTCCCTTAATTCTCTGAAATATCGACTCGAAATTCACTCAAATATGTAAAATTGTCTCCTCTATCGATTGGTGAAGACTAGAACGTTCTATCTTCCCTACTAGTCGAGTTATGAATATTTTTTGTTTTGAAAAGTGGATTTTCGAAAATTTCATGATCCTATTTGGAGGCGAAATGATGATTTTATCAAAAAACTGATTGTGCCAGTCGATTTTTTAGCCCAAAAAACCCTTCTTCACGAGTTTTTAGCATTTTTATTTTTTTTTGTCCAACATTTAGAACAAAGGGGTAGGTATGGAGATATTTTGCGATACAAATTGCTTTTTTCTAACTCCCTTAATCCTAGGAAATATCGACTCAAATTTTTTTTAAATATGTAAAATTGTCCCCTCTATCGATTGGTGAAGACTAAAAAGTTCTATCTTTCCTATTAGTCGAGTAATAAGTATTTTTTGTTTTGAAAGGTGGATTTTCGAAAATTTCATGACTCTATTTGAAGGCGAAATATTGATTTTATCAAAAAAACTGATTGTGCCAGTTGATTTTTTGGCCCAAAAAACCCCTCTTTACAAATTTTTAGCATTTTTTATTTTTTTTTTTCTCGAAAATTTAGAACAAAGGGGTATGTATGGGAATATTTTGCGATACAAATTGCTTTCTTCTATCTCCCTTAATCCTAGGAAATGTGGACTCAAAATTCACCTCAGTATGTTAAATTGTCCCCTTCATCGATTGGTGAAGACCAGAACGTTATTTCTTTCCTATTAGTCGAGTTATGAGTATTTTTTGTTTTGAAAAGTGGATTTTCGAAAATTTCAAGACTCTATTTGAAGGCGAAATAATGATTTTATCAAAGAACTGATTGTGCCAGTCGATTTTTCGGCCCAAAAAACCACTCTTTACGAGTTTTTAGCATTTTTTATTTTTTTTTGTCTAACATTTAGAACAAAGGGGTAGGTATGGAAATATTTGGCGATACAAATTGCTTTTTTCTAACTCCCTCAATCCTTGGAAATATCGACTCAAATTTTTTTTAAATATGTAAAATTGTCCCCTCTATCGATTGGTGAAGACTAAAACGTTGTATCTTTCCTATTAGTCGAGTAATAAGTATTTTTTGTTTTGAAAAGTGGATTTTCGAAAATTTCATGACTCTATTTGAAGGCGAAATATTGATTTTATAAAAAAAACTGATTGTCCCAGTTGATTTTTTGGCCCAAAAAACCCCTCTTTACGAGTTTTTAGCATTTTTTATTTTTTTTTGTCCAACATTTAGAACAAAGGGGTAGGTATGGAGATATTTTGCGATACAAATTGCTTTTTTCTAACTCCCTTAATCCTCGGAAATGTCGACTAAAATTTTTTTTAGATATGTAAAATTGTCCCCTCTATTGATTGGTGAAGACCAGAACGTTATATCTTTCCTATTAGTCGAGTTATGAGTACTTTTTGTTTTGAAAAGTGGATTTTCGAAAATTTCAAGACTCTATTTGAAGGCGAAATAATGATTTTATCAAAAAACTGATTGTGCCAGTCGATTTTTTGGCCCAAAAAACCACTCTTAGTAGAGTAACTACACCAATACTGTGACACAAACCGGTTTTCAGAACCTGTTTAGCCGGTTTTGAGAACCTGTTTGTAGAGCCGCTTTTTTAGTTGTTAACCTTCAGTTTATTTATATACGTCAAATGAACGGATTGACCTCTAGACACCACTGGAAACCAAATACGTAAGTTAACCTCTAATTGATGTATGTCTAGCGTTATTAAACTTTATCGCTACCTATTACATAACTGGTAACCAGATACAAATTAGTTGAACCTCTAGTTTGAATACACTACCACTGGATACCAAATACGTAAGTTAACCTCCAATTGATGTATGTAGAGCGTTATTAAACTTTGTCGCTACCTATTACATAACTGGTAACCAGATACAAATTAGTTGAACCTCTAGTTTGAATACACTACTACTGGATACCAAATACGTAAGTTAACCTCCAATTGATGTATGTAGAGCGTTATTGAACTTTCTCGCTACCTATTACATAACTGGTAACCAGATACAAATTAGTTGAACCTCTAGTTTGAATACACTACTATTGGAAACCAAATACGTAAGTTAACCTCCAATTGATGTATGTCTAGCGTTATTAAACTTTGTCGCTACCTATTACATAACTGGTAACCAGATACAAATTAGTTGAACCTCTAGTTTGAATACACTACTACTGGATACCAAATACGTAAGTTAACCTCCAATTGATGTATGTAGAGCGTTATTGAACTTTCTCGCTACCTATTACATAACCGGTAACCAGATACAAATTAGTTGAACCTCTAGTTTGAATACACTACTATTGGAAACCAAATACGTAAGTTAACCTCTAATTGATGTATGTCTAGCGTTATTAAACTTTATCGCTACCTATTACATAACTGGTAACCAGATACAAATTAGTTGAACCTCTAGTTTGAATACACTACCACTGGATACCAAATACGTAAGTTAACCTCCAATTGATGTATGTAGAGCGTTATTAAACTTTGTCGCTACCTATTACATAACTGGTAACCAGATACAAATTAGTTGAACCTCTAGTTTGAATACACTACCACTGGATACCAAATACGTAAGTTAACCTCCAATTGATGTATGTCTAGCGTTATTAAACTTTTTCTATTACATAACTGGTAACCAGATACAAATTAGTTGAACCTCTAGTTTGATTACACTACTACTGGATACCAAGTACGTAAGTTAACCTTCAATTGATGTATGTATAGCGTTATTAAACTTTGTCGCTACCTATTACATAACTGGTAACCAGATACAAATTAGTTGAACCTCTAGTTTGTATGCACTACCACTGGATACCAAATACGTAAGTTAACCTCCAATTGATGTATGTATAGCGTTATTCAACTTTGTCGCTACCTATTACATAACTGGTAACCAGATACAAATTAGTTGAACCTCTAGTTTGTATGCACACTACTGGATACCAAGTACGTAAGTTAACCTCCAATTGATGTATGTCTAGCGTTATTAAACTTTGTCGCTACCTATTACATAACTGGTAACCAGATACAAATTAGTTGAACCTCTAGTTTGTATACACTACCACTGGATACCAAATACGTAAGTTAACCTCCAATTGATGTATGTATAGCGTTATTAAACTTTTTCTATTACATAATCGGCAACGAGAAACAAATTAACCTTAAAATAGGGGTACCCCTATATTTTTGGATACCTTGTATATTTGTATACCTTTTTACTTAAGAACAATCATAATATTTTATTAGATATTTATAACAAAGATGCAAGGGTAGCTCGTTACATAAAAACAGAATTTCCGATACACATTATAACAGAAAAGGCCGTTACTACCAACACAATATTTATATCAAAGATGCAAGGTAAAAAATGGTTATTATTAAAAAAATTACCTGAAAATAGTTATACCCCAGTATTTGTAGATACCTTTTTACACGAGGGCAGACCTATTACCTACTATACATTTATTAAATATTTATAACGAAAAACTGTTTTGCATAAACATATAGATTGTCTAGAAAACAATTAAATGTTATCGCCAAGAATTTATAACACTATCCATACGAGAGAAATATAAATAGTTTATCATAAATTAGAAGTATTTTCAATAACCACTCTGCAATTTTAAAAATATATTCAGACAGTAAAAAAAAATCCGAGGTTATACTTTTATGAGGATTAAAATTTTGCATATAAAACACATACTTACTGGAGTTTCAATCAACATTTTTTACATAGGAAAGCTTGGTTAACACTTTAGAAAAATCAAAAACATTAACAGTCATATTTAAAAAATAAACTGAAGATTGGAAGAAATTGCGTTGGTTTAAATACAAAATATTATGATACAAAACCACCTTCAATAAGGTCAGACATAAAATTCCCAGACTGATTAAGTGAATAAACGTTTTCAATGCCAGGGCGATGTAGCTTCCAGTTTTTTTTTTTGGTGAAGGTAAGTCCCTTTTAAGAGAAAGTTGTTGAAATTTCTGTATATATATAGACACAGAAAATCATTTCAGTGTAGTTCCAGTTTTAGTAAAAATTTAAAAATGAATTGTGAGGGGAAGATAGAAGAAATAGAAGAACAGGAAAATTGGGATGACGAACCTGATTCTCCGACGTACGTTCCAAATGTTGAAGCAAGGAATGTGATAAGACAGGTTCCTCCAAAGCTATCAAAATCTGCGAAGAAAAAATGGAGGTTGTCTGAACGGAAACGGCTGAACGAAATAGCCAGCCAGCCAGCCAGAGAAGGGAAAAATTAGGTAAATATAATAGTATAGTTGAGGAGATTTACCGTGGCAAGGTAGTCAATGATACATTTATGATGACTAACGCCGCCTTACATCTCCTCAACTATATATTGATTTAATATTTTACGTCAAGTTTAAAAAATTGCATATTGCTTAGAATTATTTCTGTAATGCATCAAATTCATCCTAGAGTCGTAAATATTAACAAAATTCTAAGAATATATCTGTTTTTTTAATTCTAAACCCTTCGAAAGTTAGTTTAAAAATAAATTGGAATTTTACAACAGTAGTAGAATAGCGAGTCTTTAGATAAATTACAGTTCATGCATAGTACCGGAATAATTATTGTTGAGAGAGAAATAGAAATATTATGTTTTATGTGGTGAATTTTTACATCAAACTCAGACTAGAGTTAGAAATATTATCAAAATTCTGGAAATATATCTGTTAAAATTGTATTATAATATATTTCCATACCTCATACTTTAGCAAAAATATCAGTATTGTATATCTAAAATGTCATCTCAAAATTTCTTATTAGTGAGTGAATTGTAACTTATCGCGTGTATTTTAAACCATAATAAAATCTCCTCTCTCTATTTCTCATTATCTCGAAACCGACATTTCGGCCGGAGGCGCTAATATCTTGAATCAATTTAAAATATTTTCATAGGCCAGGTATAAACATGAACATTTTTAAACACTAAAATGTTGTCACGACATTAAATGAATATTTTTACAGAATTTTCTTGGCGTGAACGTGTACTATTTCACTTCCTTTTCCCGTTTTCTTGAATATTTGGAATAAATTGATAAGAACGGGATGAAAAAAAAAACAAAAAATTAGCATGATGTTTTATGATTGTTTATTGAATTTTGTATTTGGTTGCCAGTTTCAAAAATATGTAATTGTTGCTCCAAAGCTAAGCGATTTAACTCCTCTAATTTCTTCTTCTCTTTTCTCATATTTGCTAGCTGTTTTTGCATATTTGCAACCTGTTCATCAATCGTTTTAATGAGTTGTTCCCGACTACTGCACTCATTAACGATTAAAGTTAATTGATCGTCAAGTGCAGTTAACTCCACATCATTCTTAGTAAAAAATTCGAGACTCCTATAATTTTTTTCCTTTATATCTTTTAGATGTGGAGGAATCTGCTTCAATGAGGAGGGGGAGGTGGAGGAGGGGGAGAAGGAGGACGAGGACGAGGAGGACGGACCAACAGGATCAGACGAAAAAAAAGCTTCGATGTCTGAAGAACTCAAATCGATGATAGGCTATAAGAAAAATACATATGTAAATAAAAAAAATGATTATAGTTGGAAATACTTACTTGATTTTCTTTCGACATTTGCTCCAACGGCTGCAAATTCGGCAAAACTTTTTGCTTCTTAGGTGTAACTAACACGTTAGAATGTACGTTGACGCGTTTTGAAACCATGTTAAAAATATTATCTTGTTTCGAAGAACACTGTGTTTGAGAATGTGTTGAAAATTGAAGTGCGTCGGCTTAAATGCAATCTCTGTAGACATAAAAAAACAAGTATATACTTTCAAAGGTTACTCGGGGAAAAATATGAGGTGAAACAAGTTTTTTGTTGTTACTTATTATACAATTGGTAACAAGACAAAAATTGACTGACCTTTAATCATTGGTACTTTTTCGCTACCAATTAAATAAGTGGTAACGATTTAATCTGTAACTCTGAATAACAAGTAATCAAGTTAAAGTGAAGGGCAACAATCTCTGTAGACATAAAAAAACAAGTATATACTTTCAAAAGATACTCAGGAAAAAATATGAGGTGAAACAAGTTTTTTGTTGTTACTAATTGCACGGTAACGAGACAAAAATTAACTGACCTTTATGGTCATTGGTGCTTTTCGCTGCCACATAAGTGGTAGCAATGTTTAAGTCTGTTGATATTGAAAACAAGTAATCAAGTGAAGGTTAAGGATAAGAAGTTGAAACTGCAGTTTTTAAGATCACGTGATCTTATTGGAGTTATATAAAAACCCGGTTGAAATAACAGAAGGTATCAGTAGTATTCACAGTGCTTACAAGTAGTATCAAAGTAAGAGAGTGACTACAAATCAAAAGGTAAATATACTGTTATTTCAATGATATCAATTCCGTAAACAATATGTATTTCCAGTGAAAAATGGATATGCAAGCTATAAATAAACATCTTCTTTTAGAAGTAGAAGATAAATCGATTGTGAAACTGAATACATTAGCTAAGGATACTCCTTATAAAATTACCACCGCTAGAATAGTGAACTCAAAATATGGAGAAGTAGTTTTAGTAGAGTTGAATGACAACACAGTTTTTTTACCGGCACGATCAACGAAATTTTTGAAAGATTTTTTGGTAGAGTTGGGAAACGGGAAATATTCCCTAGTGTACATTGGACAAAAGGATACCGGTAAAGGAAATCCAGCGGAATTGTTTAAATTTGTAAATAGTAACCTATAATTATGTCAGATAAAATATTTAGTGATGTAAGTAAATTAATTGAAAAATTTTCTGAAAAATATCCTGATTTTACAGTACAGGAAAGTAAAGTATGGTTGCATCATGTAAAGATTGCTATTAACTTATGCTCTGAAAAAATCCGTTCTAGTATATCTATTGGTAAAAAAAAGAAATGGTTAACCAAATTAGGTCATTTGAAATCTATATATATAAAATTAGAGATAATAGGTAAGGAAAGCACAGATACAGTCAAGTGGGAAGATTTAATTTCAATATATAATAATAGAGTAACAACTGGAGTAATAATAAACCTAAAACATTTAGATGCGGACGAATTTTTGATAGATTCTTTTAAAATATTTTATAGAAAAATAGTTGATGCTTTACAAAACTATAACTTAATTAAAGTAAATACAACATTCTGTGCAGAGTTTATGAAGCAAAATTTGAATAAAAACATAACAGATATAAAATACTTCCATACTGAGAATAGTGTGATAGATAATTCAACTAATATATATGAATGGTTCATGGATCGTGTAGTAGTCTTTATCGGAATTAAATTGTCAGAATTTCAAGAAAAAGATTCAGGATGGGCTTTAAAAAGAGTTGTATCACTATCAGTCAATATTAATAAATTAGAAATAGGAAACGGTTCATCTTTCATTTCATTACCACATTTTATAGCAAATAAAAAGGCTTGTATAAACGTACATAATTATAATGACGAAGCTTGTTTTTATTGGAGTATTGTAAGTGCTCTGTATCCTGTTGGAAATAAAAATTCAAATCGTTTAACATCATATCCGCATTATAGTCAAGTATTGAAATTAGAAGGACTTGAAATTCCAATGCAATTTAATAAAATTCATCTTTTTGAAAAGATTAATAAACTATCTGTTAATGTTTACGGTTTGGAATTGATCGGGAAAAATTATAACGTAATTCCATTACGTTTAACAAAAGACAAAAAAACAAATCATATTAATTTATTATTAATTCAAAATATATACTTTCCTAAACTAAACGATTATGATGCTCCTGATCCATTAGACGATGAACGTATTGAAATAAAATACCATTATTGCTGGATTAAAAATTTATCTAGGTTATTAAATGTACAATTAAATAAAGATGGTCATAAGAAGTTTATATGTGAAAGATGTTTAAATTATTTTTCTAATCAGGAAGTGTTAACTAATCATTCAAATTTATGTGAAAAAATCAATGATTCCAAAATAAACATTCCAAAAGAGAAAATTGTAAAGTTCAAAAATTTTTCAAATAAACAACGAACACCTTTTGTTATTTATGCTGATTTTGAATGTATGTTACAACCTCTTGAACATAATTTCCAGAAAACAACTAAATATCAAAAACATATTGCGTATAGCTGCGGATATTACGTTAAATGTGAATATGATAATTCTCTTTCATACTTTAACAGTTATCGTGGAATAGATTGTATGCAATGGTTTGCGCATGAAATGGAAATATGTGCTGAAATAATTTATTCTAAATTTAAAAATATAATTCCCATGGATGAAAATAGGACAACAGTAAATGCTAAAATATGTCATATTTGTGAAACTGAATTTACAAATGTTGATATTATTGTTCGCGATCATAATCATTTCACAGGCGAGTTTAGAGGTTTTGCACATAAAATGTGCAACGTAAATTTTAGAAAAAAATTTTGTGTCCCCACTATTTTTCATAATTTGAGTGGCTATGATTCACATTTCCTTATAAGAGATCTTGCTAAACTAGGTAGAATTTCATTGTTACCAATCAATAAAGAAAAATATATTTCGTTTACTAATCATATGTCGAATAATATTAAATTCAGGTTTATAGATTCAATTCGCTTTCTGAATTCCTCACTTGATAGTTTGGTGAAAAATTTAGATGAGAAAAACTTGAACAATACAAAACATGAATTCAGAGACTGCAGTGATGAACAGTTCAAACTTTTAACAAAAAAAGGAGTATTTTGCTATGACTATATAGATAAATTGGAAAAACTTGAAGAAACTGAATTACCCGAGCCAAATGAATTTTATAATAAACTCTGCGATGAAGAAATCACTGAGGAGCGATATAAACATGCTCAGAATGTATGGCAATTGTTTAATATTCAAAATTTAGGTCAATACTCTGATTTGTACCTGAAAACTGATATAATGCTTTTATCAGATGTATTTGAGAATTTTCGAAATATTGGGTATTCCACTAGCGGCTTAGATCCAGCTTGGTACTATACCATTCCTGGATATTCATGGGACTGTATGTTAAAATATACTAAGTGCGAATTAGAACTATTACAGGATGTTGATATGATACTGTTTGTTGAAAATGCAATCCGGGGAGGAATAAGTCAA
Source organism: Lochmaea crataegi (assembly GCA_947563755.1). Taxonomy (NCBI): domain Eukaryota; kingdom Metazoa; phylum Arthropoda; class Insecta; order Coleoptera; family Chrysomelidae; genus Lochmaea; species Lochmaea crataegi. Next base: position 16,450,611 of record OX387437.1, read on the forward strand.
TGCTGCTGTCGATATTCCGAAGCTAACAATAAATATATGAGGAAATATGATAATTCGAAGCCGGACAAGTTTATACTTTATCTGGATATCAATGCACTGTACGGATGGGCAATGTGTCAACCACTGCCATATGGAAATTTTGAGTGGGTTGACACAAACATTAATGTTAGTGACATACCTGACGACAGTCCCGAAGGATACATTTTGGAAGTGGATTTGGATTATCCGGAGGATCTGCATGATATTCATAGAGATTTTCCTTTTTGTTCTGAACATCGAGTACCCAAAGGCTCCAAATTACCGAAACTGTTGACCACTCTGTATAACAAAAACAAATATATCATTCATTTTCGGGCTTTAAAACAAGCTCTAGCACATGGGTTGGTGTTGACAAAAATTCATAGGGTACTTAAATTCTCACAATCAACGTGGTTGAAACCTTATGTAGATTTAAATACAAGCTTTAGGAAAAAAGCTAAAAATGAATTCGAAAAAGGTTACTTTAAACTCAACGTAAATTCAATATATGGAAAAACAATGGAAAATATTAGAAAACATCGGATTGTTAAATTGGTTAGTCAATGGGAGGGAAGGTATGGAGCAAAAAACTTGATAGCTAGTCCAAAGTTTACTGGAAGAACTGTATTCGATGAAGAAAGTCAGTTAATGGCAATCGAATTGAAGAAAGCAGAACTTTATTTCAACAAACCCTTGTACATAGGAATGTCTATTTTAGATATTTCAAAAACTTGTATGTATGAGTTTCACTATGATTTCATGTTACCTCAATTAAAGGATTATTGTAAAATTTTATATACTGATACCGACAGTTTTATTTATGAAATTCAATGTAATGATATTTTCGAGGAAGTGATAAAACCTAACATTAACAGATTTGATACTAGCGAATATGGTGTTAATAATCCGTACAATATGCTACTTTGTAATAAAAAAGTCCCTGGTTTAATGAAAGATGAGGCAAATGGTAGAATTATTACTCATTTTGTAGGATTAAGATAAATAATGTATAGTTATAAGGTACAGGATTCAAAGTTGGTTAAAAAATCAAAGGGTGTTAAATCGAGCATCATTGAAAATAAGATTACATTCGATGACTACATCAACTGTTTGAGGGAAAACAAAGATAAAATTATTTCGCAACGTACAATTCGTTCATATGCTCATAATGTTTACAGCATAGAGCAAACAAAAGTGGGTTTGAATGGATTAGACGATAAGCGTTGTATATTACATGATTCAATCAATACTTTACCTTGGGGTCATTATAGTTTAAAGTAGTTATATGTATTTGTATGTATCAATAAACTTTATAAATATATTTCAGTGTATGTATAAATAAACTATAAATATATTTCAGTGTATGTATAAATAAACTTTATAAATATATTTTAGTGTATGTATCAATAAAATTTATAAATATATTTCAGTGTTTTTTTTTCTCGTTAGTATTCAAAACACATTCAGTATGGTTACATGTCCACAGAAAATGTATTTAGGTGGGAAAATAATTCATTTGACTAATAACATCTTCATAGTGGTTAGCATATCTCATGAATTGAACTTTGAACCATGTGTTAGAATATTCGGAAAGGATAATACTATTGAATTGACTGAAGTGGAATGGTATGAACTTCTATCTTCAATTCAAGCTGTAACAAATGACTATACCATATATGGAACAAATTTTGAATGGAAAATAGTGACAGATCATTCCAGTATTTATTTGGAATCTGATTGTATAATGGAATTATGGAAATTACATCCATTAATAACGTATAATTTGGAGCTACTGAAGAATCAACAATTTTATAGTTGTTTTAAAATTTTAAAACTTGGTGTGGATAGTGAGAACATTGTAAACTCAGCTCTCAACATAATGGACTCTGTGAAATATATAAATTGTGTAACATACAGCTTGGCTCTGGAAGTGATTTATAAATATCCTCATATGTTGAAGAATGAAGAAAGTAAGATTCAATGAAAATGTTCACATTCACTTATTGATCACCTGGGCTTTCGCTTACAAAAGCACCCGAAAATGCGAATTGAGATATCACGATGACTTGAGATTTCAACGTCGAATACAGGAAGCTGCTATTATTATTAATCCTATATTAGATGTAAGTCACAGAAATAAAGTATGTCAACGAATAAATAATTTAAATTAACTCTTTGTGTTTTTTTTTTCAATGAAACAAAAGTATAACGTATACGTTTTTTATTCAAAATTATTACAATTTATACAATACTATTTTTATTTATCCATGATTGAGAGTTCATTCCAAGCCACTTAACTAATAACCGATCACCTTTTTTTCTCAACACTTTTTCAATTAGAAAAACATCCGGATATTTCACTTTTTGTAGCTCTTCTGAATAGAATGCCCCTCGAATTTCTTCTTTTTTCTCATCTTCCAAAATGTAAGTAGTGGGATTGGTGAGTTTAACAGATTTAATCTTGAAAACCTCAGTAGTCCAGTTGGGAGTGTATCCTTTTTTAAACACGTGTCGATATTTGCTGATACAAACATAATCACCTTTTCTAAATTTTGCTGGTTTGGGATCAATGGTTTTGATGTTGTTGAATACAACAATATATTTGGCATTTTTATCATTAATTTTACTGGGTATTTATATACTAACAAAAATGTCAAACCCTTTTCTATATCGACCAGACGTCATTGTACAATCTTTATCAATTGTGAGAAATCCAAATTTATCTTGCCAACAAAACGAACACAAATTTTTCAAATCTTGAAATGACATATCAACGTTAACGTGATCATCATAAATGTGTTTCAAATTGGTCATATCTTGTTGAAAGACTATTAAGAGATTTGCATTATCTCTAATTAGCTGTTTGGGTATTGCCGAATATGTTTGACATAAATAGAAGCAGTCTGTGTATTTGTGTCGACCAAAACAAAAATAACTTTGCATTATGTTCTGATTACATGTAGCAACATCGTCAAAAATTATTATAGAATTATCTTTAATTAAGTCTGGAGAAATAACATCTTCTGCATTATCATATTCTTCATAGCCAATCTCTTTTATGGGTTGAATTAGATTTCTTAGATAAGTATATTTTGGTTGCTGTAGACTTTTCGAGTAAACATACACATTTTCAAATCTCAAACCATTAGGATGATCAATTAACGATAACATAACATTTGTTTTTCCACATACACTAGGACCAATAATTAGCCCTCTTTTCGAATCTCCTCCAAACATTGCACCATGTTTTCCAATTTGTTTCACCACTCCATCATCATAATTTTTAATGGGTAGTGAAAGTTGTTGTTTATGAATCTTCATGTTGACTGAGGGTATATAAGCACATGTCACTATATATAAGAACTTAGAATGAAACGAACCAGAAAAGTAGGAAGAGGTTTCATTAATACTCTCATCAACAAGCTTCCTGTTGAACTGCATCTACCTGGGTACGAATTTTGTGGTCCTGGTACTCGGTTAGAGGAGAGACTACGACAAGGAAACTTGGGAATTAATCCTTTGGATCAAGCGTGCAAAGAGCACGACATTGCTTATTCTCAAAATAAAGATTTGAGTAAGCGACATCTGGCAGATAAGATTTTAGAACACAAAGCTTGGGAAAGAGTAAAGGCGAAAGACGCTAAAACAGGCGAAAAAGCGGCTGCTTGGTTTGTTACTACAGCTATGAAAGCTAAGCGTAAAATTGGAATGGGAATGAAAAAAAAGAGAGTTGGGAAAAAACGTACCATTCGAACTCCAAAAAAGGGTGGTTTCTTACCATTACTGTTACCATTACTAGGAGCATTAGGAGCTATTGGGGGCGGTGCAGCTGGAATTGCAAAAGCAGTGAATGATGCTAAAGCCAATCGTGAACAACTAACTGAACAACAAAGACATAACGCAGCAATGGAGCAAGCGGTAAAAGTAGGTCAAGGTTTCTATCTACGACCCTATAAAGGATATGGTTTGAAAAAAAAAAAAAAGTTTGGAATCCAAAAAAATTTCGCTGAGCTTACCACGTCATGCGATGACAAATATTGAGCTAGAAGAGTATGCAAAATATATCCCTAATTTTCGTGGTGTTTTCATGCGGGATACGTTACCTAGTAAAATAAAAAAATATGAGTCAGGTATAGTCAATCTTGATGGTACAAGTGGAAGTGGAACTCACTGGACTGCTTACACTAAACATGACAAGCATGTGATTTATTTTGATAGTTACGGTAATTTACCCCCTCCATTAGAATTAGTTAGATATTTTAAGAGTGATGGGTTGGTTGATATAAACTATAATTATGATGTGCTACAATCATTTAATTCACATCAGTGCGGTCAATATTGTCTACGGTTTTTATTTAGTCACTCAGTTGGATCATTATGTCATACACATTTACTTTGAGTGGAGAATCATCAGTTTTAAGTGATGATTTTAATCCCCCTATTTATTTAGACGAAAATGCTGACTATGAAATAGGTTTAGCAAATTTTGATAGTTTCAATAGTATTAGTAACGTACATGAGCAAAATAATGTGTTGGTGTGGGGTGATCATGATGAATATAAATTTGAAATTCCCGTTGGAGCATACGAAATTAATGATATAATACAAATTATTGAACGGGAACTGTTTCAGACTGGAGTTAGTATTCGTATTAGAGCAGATCCACGAACATCAACACTTACAATTAAAAGTAGTGTTTGGATTAATTTTGACATTGATAATTCTATAGGTCATCTTTTGGGATTTCCCAGACGAAAACTAAGTCCAAATGTAATTCATACTTCTAAAAGTGTCAACATTTTACAAGTGAATACCATTTGTATTGACTGTAACATTGCGGTTGGTTCTTTCCTCAATGGAAAACCAGTTCACATTATTCATCAATTTTTCCCACAAGTTCCAAATGGGTATAAAATAGTGGAACAACCACTAACAATACTCTATTATCCAGTAAACATCAAAACTATCAACAACATTACTGTGAGAATTCTCAATCAGGTTGGAACTTTGATCAATTTTCGCAAAGAAACTATAACGGTTCGACTACATCTGCGAAGAATAGAATAATGGTTTGGCGGTTTTCGGAACATCCATATCAACCATATAAAAGGCAATTCGAACGTCGAAAAAACAGTGCAATACTGGTGACTGATCGGTTAACATCAGAAAATCGTAAATTTTTACAGTCTGTTGGATTTCAAGTTTTAGTATAATGGAAATGTTACACGTTTCGGGTGAACCATTTATTGATAATACCATTGAAGATTATCAGTTCCATACCTACCAACCTTATACTTCTAGTAATTTAAATTATAATGATGAAATCAGAATTCCTATTCAAGATTTGGATGCATACACACTACCATGTAATAGTTATCTTTATTTAGAAGGTAAAATCTTGACTGATCAAGACAAAGTACCCACAAAATTTCAACTTATCAACAACGGTATTGCTTATTTGTTTCGAGAACTACGATATGAATTGAATGGTGTTGTAATAGATTCTGTTAGAAATGTAGGTTTGGTTTCCACAATAAAAAATTATTTGTCGCTCACTGACAATGAGAGTAAATTACTGCAAAACGGAGGATGGTTTCCCAAAGATGGTAAGATTCTTCTTGATGGCAATGGAAACTTTAATGTTTGCATACCGTTGAAAGTATGGTGTGGATTATTCGAGGATTTTCGCAAAATTGTACTTAATATGAGACAGGAGTTGGTGTTAATTCGCGATAAAGATGATATAGATGCGGTTATCGCGAACGATAATAGCGAAAAGCCGAAAATTCAAATTAATAAATTATCTTGGAATGTTCCTCATATAACACCTAACTTACGAGAACAACTTCGTTTAAATAAAATTATTCAAAGCAATGTCGATCTCCCTATCAAGTTTCGAAGTTGGGAAATAATCGAATATCCCACTTTAAATGATTCGACACGTCATACTTGGCCTGTCAAAACTTCAACTAAATTAGAAAGTCCTCGACATATCATAGTAGCACTGCAGGCTGGTCGTAAGGGAGAATTATTGAAAGATATGAGTCAATTTGATCATTGTACATTAACGAATATGCGCGTCTTTCTTAATTCAGAACGTTATCCTTATCATGATTTAAATTTGGACTTTGATACTAACCGTTTCGCAACGTTGTATGAAATGTTTGCTAATTTTCAAGAATCCTATTATCACATTCAAACAAATCAACCAATATTCACACCTGAGGAATTCAAACAAAAAGCTCCCATTGTTCATATCGATTGTTCTCGGCAAAAGGAAATCATTCAAAGTGGATCTGTTGTTCTTCGTATTGAATTTGAAACGAAAAAGTCAGTAGGTAATAATGTAACGGCGTATTGCTTAATTTTACATGAAAAAGAGTTTATGTATAATCCTCTAACAAAAATTGTAAGACAAATATAGTGCGCATGCTTTATATTTTGTATATATATATATTTTCACATTCGGTTCAAGTTTACAGTTTATAATGGTTAACGAATATCGAAAGAGATTACATAATTATCTCATAAAATTAAAACAACTTCAATCTGATTTAAACTACTATGAGAAACATCAGCGAGTTATAAAAGAACTAATCAAGTTAAAAATATGAAATTGGTTGTGGATATTCAAGGATTCAAAATCGGAAATAACAAACTTATAGTAAAGGAGTTTGCAGCTTTTGATGGTTCAAAATTCTGTCATTACGTTTTCAAACCTCCATTTCCGATGAAGATGTTACCTCCAGATTTACACAAACAGGCTACTTGGTTAATGACAAATCATCATTACATAAATTGGGACGCCGGATTTACACCTGTTCATACTTTTGGTGTCTTGTTTCAAGATTTGCTTACCAACGTTGAAGCGGTTTATGTCAAAGGTAAAGAAAAGGCAAATTATTTAAGAACATTTTCGACAGTTCCCGTTTATGAATTTGATGAACAACCGAAATTGGAACATATGGATCCATCATGTTTTTACCATATGAATGATAGATGTATATGTGCAGTAACAAATGTATATTTTTTGTATAATAACTATTTAATGCATAAATAAAACAATAATTAAATTTCATTAATTTTTTATTTCATAATTACATTTTTATTTTTCCTGTTCTTCCTCCCCATCATTCTTCAAGCGAAGTAACTCCGGCAGTAAGTGATTGTATTCGTACATCCATTTATCCAAATTTAAGTGTTTTAATAATTGTATTAAACATACAATACAAATCACACCTTTCGCGAAATATTTGCAAGCGTCAGCTCCTTGTCTATACCTATCCGCGTGCTGCATACACTCTTCGTGTGTGTATTTTCTTCCCATTCCATATACTGCTTCCCGCTCATACACTTTTTCTCGTTCATTCAAGTCAAATACTAACGTTTGCACTGCTGCTTTCAATTCTTCCATTTTGTAAACAGTTTTAACTTTCAGAGTCTTATTTGCTCGAAATTTATACAGCTTTTCCCCACCACTTTTTGATGATGGTGTTGGGTATATAAGTAGGAGGAGTTGGGTATAAAAATTAAACATTTCACAACATGACTAAGTTTTTGTGCAAGAAATCGTTTCATGATTTCACTACCGAAGAATTTAAAGAGCTTCCAATTGAATACCTAATAGAGAATGTGAGACCTTTCGTTCTGCTGGATATTTGGCATAAACTTCCATATGCCTTTCAATCCAACTTTCAATTGCAAATAAGATTACCTTGTTTTGTTCACTATAATCGTCCTGATTGGATAACTCATTGGGATGGACCTGCCAGTGCACAAGAAAATTGTCATTTTTGTAAATATGCACTGAAATTATAAATTGTACTATTTGATGAATAAATAAAACACTTAAAATATTTTACTGATTTTTTATTTTATGATAACATATTATTTTCTTCCTCGTATTGTTCATAGACACCATCCTCCTCCTCCTCCTCATTCTTCAAGCGAAGTTCCTCCGGAAGTAAGTGATTGTATTCATACATCCATCTTTCCAAATCTAAGTGTTTCAATAACTGCATTAAACATACAATGCAAATTAATCCTTTTACAAAATTTTTGCAAGCGTCAGCTCCTTTTCTGTACTTCTTCGCCTGCTGCATACACTCTTCTACTGTGTATATCCTTCCCCTACCATATATCTGCTCCCGATCAAACATTCTTTCATGTTTGTTAAAGTCATATACTAAACTTTGCACTGCTTCTTTCACTTCTTCCATTTTGTAAACAAACACTTTTTAACGTTCAGAAATCTTATTGCATCGAAATTTATACAGCTTTTCCCCACCACTTGCATTTCAGCTTTTTCCCACTACTTAATTGAAAAACAAAATGAGATCTAAAAATCCCAAGCGTCACCTCAACAAAGGTCACCGATTCTAAGGTCACACAAAAACCTGTTTCAAGGTTCCACAAAGTTAGTGATCAAGGTGAACATGGTCAAACTGGATCTACAAACAGGTTCAAATTACTCGGTATCCAGTGGTGTCTAGAGGTCAATCCGTTCATTTGACGTATATAAATAAACTGAAGGTTAACAACTAAAAAAGCGGCTCTACAAACAGGTTCTCAAAACCGGCTAAACAGGTTCTGAAAACCGGTTTGTGTCACAGTATTGGTGTAGTTACTCTACTACTCTTCACGAATTTTTAGCATTTTTGAATTTATTTTTGTCGAAAATTTAGAACAAAGGGGTATGTATGGAAATATTTTGCGATACAAATTGCTTTTTTCGAACTCCCTTAATTCTCTGAAATATCGACTCAAAATTCACTCAAACATGTAAAATTGTCTCCTCTATCGATTGGTGAAGACTAGAACGTTCTATCTTCCCGACTAGTCGAGTTATGAATATTTTTTGTTTTGAAAAGTGGATTTTCGAAAATTTCATGATTCTATTTGGAGGCGAAATGATGATTTTATCAAAAAACTGATTGTGCCAGTCGATTTTTTGGCCCAAAAAACCCTTTACGAGTTTTTAGCATTTTTTATTTTTTTTTGTCCAACACTTAGAGATATTTTGCGATACAAATTGCTTTTTTCTAACTCACTTTATTCTGGGGAATATCGACTGAAAATCCACCAAAATATGTAAAATTGTCCCCTCTATCGATTGGTGAAGACTAGAACGTTCTATCTTCCATATTAGTCGAGTTATGAATGTTTTTTATTTAGAAAAGTGGATTTTCGAAAATTTCATGATTCTATTTGAAGGCGAAATAATGATTTTATCAAAAAACTGATTGTGCCAGTCGATTTTTCGGCCCAAAAAACCCCTCTTCACGAATTTTTAGCATTTTAAAATTTATTTTTGTCGAAAATTTAGAACAAAGGGATATGTATGGAAATATTTTGCGATACAAATTGCTTTTTTCTAACTCACTTAATTCTGGGGAATATCGACTGAAAATCCACCAAAATATGTAAAATTGTCCCCTCTATTGATTGGTGAAGACTAGAACGTTCTATCTTCCATATTAGTCGAGTTATGAATATTTTTTATTTTGAAAAGTGGATTTTCGAAAATTTCATTATTCTATTTGAAGGCGAAATAATGATTTTATCAAAAAACTGATTGTGCCAATCGATTTTTCGGCCCAAAAAAACCCCTCTATACGAGTTTTTAGCATTTTTTATTTTTTTTTTGTCCAACATTTAGAAGATATTTTGCGATACAAATTGCTTTTTTCTAACTCCCTTAATCCTAAGAAATATCGACACAAAATTTTTTTTAAATATGTAAAATTGTCCCCTCTATCGATTGGTGAAGACTAAAACGTTCTATCTTTCCTATTAGTCGGGTATTTTTTGTTTTGAAAAGTGGATTTTCGAAAATTTCATGACTCTATTTGAAGGCGAAATAATGATTTTATCAAAAAACTGATTGTGCCAGTTGATTTTTTGGCCCAAAAAACCCCTCTTTACAAATTTTTAGCATTTTTTATTTTTTTTTCTCGAAAATTCAGAACAAAGGGGTATGTATGGGAATATTTTGCGATACAAATTGCTTTCTTCTAACTCCCTTAATCCTAGGGAATATCGACTCAAAATTCACCTCAGTATGTAAAATTGTCCCCTCTATCGATTGGTGAAGACTAGAACGTTCTATCTTCCATATTAGTCGAGTTATGAGTATTTTTTATTTTGAAAAGTGGATTTTCGAAAACTTCATGATTCTATTCGAAGGCGAAATAATGATTTTATCAAAAAAATGATTGTGCCAGTCGATTTTTTGGCCCAAAAAACCCCTCTTTACGAGTTTTTAGCATTTTTTATTTTTTTTTGTCCAACATTTAGAACAAAGGGGTAGGTATGGAAATATTTGGCGATACAAATTGCTTTTTTCTAACTCCCTTAATCCTTGGAAATATCGACTCAAAATTCACTCAAATATGTAAAATTGTCTCCTCTATCGATTGGTGAAGACTAAAACGTTCTATCTTTCCTATAAGTCGAGTAATAAGTATTTTTTGTTTTGAAAAGTGGATTTTCGAAAATTTCATGACTCTATTTTAAGGCGAAATATTGATTTTATAAAAAAAACTGATTGTGCCAGTTGATTTTTTGGCCCAAATAACCCCTCTTTACGAGTTTTTAGCATTTTTTATTTTTTTTTGTCCAACATTTAGAACAAAGGGGTAGGTATGGAGATATTTTGCGATACAAATTGCTTTTTTCTAACTCCCTTAATCCTCGGAAATGTCGACTAAAATTTTTTTTAAATATGTAAAATTGTGAAGACCTAAACGTTATATCTTTCCTAGTAGTCGAGTTATGAGTATTTTTTGTTTTGAAAAGTGGATTTTCGAAAATTTCATAACTCTATTTGAAGGCGAAATAATGATTTTATCGAAAAACTGATTGTGCCACTCGATTTTTCGGCCCAAAAAACCCCTCTCACGAAATTTTTGCATTTTAAAATTTATCTTTGTTGAAAATTTAGAACAAAGGGGTGTATGGAAATATTTTGCGAAACAAATTGCTTTTTTCTAACTCCCTTAATCCTCGGAAATGTCGACATAAAATTCACTTAAATACGTAAACTTGTCCCCTCTATCGATTGGTGAAGACTAAAACGTTCTATCTTTCCTATTAGTCGAGTTATGAGTATTTTGTGTTTTGAAAAGTGGATTTTCGAAAATTTCATGACTCTATTTGAAGGCGAAATATTGATTTTATCAAAAAAACTGATTGTGCCAGTTGATTTTTTGGCCTAAAAAACCCCTCTTTACGAGTTTTTAGCATTTTTTATTTTTTTTTTTTCCAAAATTTAGAACAAAGGGGTATGGAAATATATGGCGATACAAATTGCTTTTTTCTAACTCCCTTAATCCTAGGAAATATCGACTTAAATTTTTTTTAATATGTAAAATTGTCCCCTCTATCGATTGGTTAGGACTAGAACGTTCTATCTTTCCTATTAGTCGAGTTATGAATATTTTTTATTTTGAAAAGTGGATTTTCGAAAATTTCAAGACTCTATTTGAAGGCGAAATAATGATTTTATCAAAAAACTGATTGTGCCAGTCGATTTTTCGGCCCAAAAAACCCCTCTTCACGAATTTTTAGCATTTTAAAATTTATTTTTGTCGAAAATTTAGAACAAAGGGGTATGTATGGAAATATTTTGCGATACAAATTGCTTTTTTCTAACTCACTTAATTCTGGGGAATATCAACTGAAAATCCACCAAAATATGTAAAATTGTCCCCTCTATTGATTGGTGAAGACTAGAACGTTCTATCTTCCATATTAGTCGAGTTATGAATATTTTTTATTTTGAAAAGTGGATTTTCGAAAATTTCATGATTCTATTTGAAGGCGAAATAATGATTTTATCAAAAAACTGATTGTGCCAATCGATTTTTCGGCCCAAAAAAACCCCTCTATACGAGTTTTTAGCATTTTTTATTTTTTTTTTGTCCAACATTTAGAAGATATTTTGCGATACAAATTGCTTTTTTCTAACTCCCTTAATCCTAAGAAATATCGACACAAAATTTTTTTTAAATATGTAAAATTGTCCCCTCTATCGATTGGTGAAGACTAAAACGTTCTATCTTTCCTATTAGTCGGGTATTTTTTGTTTTGAAAAGTGGATTTTCGAAAATTTCATGACTCTATTTGAAGGCGAAATAATGATTTTATCAAAAAACTGATTGTGCCAGTTGATTTTTTGGCCCAAAAAACCCCTCTTTACAAATTTTTAGCATTTTTTATTTTTTTTTCTCGAAAATTCAGAACAAAGGGGTATGTATGGGAATATTTTGCGATACAAATTGCTTTCTTCTAACTCCCTTAATCCTAGGGAATATCGACTCAAAATTCACCTCAGTATGTAAAATTGTCCCCTCTATCGATTGGTGAAGACTAGAACGTTCTATCTTCCATATTAGTCGAGTTATGAATATTTTTTATTTTGAAAAGTGGATTTTCGAAAACTTCATGATTCTATTCGAAGGCGAAATAATGATTTTATCAAAAAAATGATTGTGCCAGTCGATTTTTTGGCCCAAAAAACCCCTCTTTACGAGTTTTTAGCATTTTTTATTTTTTTTTGTCCAACATTTAGAACAAAGGGGTAGGTATGGAAATATTTGGCGATACAAATTGCTTTTTTCTAACTCCCTTAATCCTTGGAAATATCGACTCAAATTTTTTTTAAATATGTAAAATTGTCCCCTCTATCGATTGGTGAAGACTAAAACGTTCTATCTTTCCTATAAGTCGAGTAATAAGTATTTTTTGTTTTGAAAAGTGGATTTTCGAAAATTTCATGACTCTATTTTAAGGCGAAATATTGAATTTATAAAAAAAACTGATTGTGCCAGTTGATTTTTTGGCCCAAAAAACCCCTCTTTACGAGTTTTTAGCATTTTTTATTTTTTTTTGTCCAACATTTAGAACAAAGGGGTAGGTATGGAGATATTTTGCGATACAAATTGCTTTTTTCTAACTCCCTTAATCCTCGGAAATGTCGACTAAAATTTTTTTTAAATATGTAAAATTGTGAAGACCTAAACGTTATATCTTTCCTAGTAGTCGAGTTATGAGTATTTTTTGTTTTGAAAAGTGGATTTTCGAAAATTTCATAACTCTATTTGAAGGCGAAATAATGATTTTATCGAAAAACTGATTGTGCCACTCGATTTTTCGGCCCAAAAAACCCCTCTCACGAAATTTTTGCATTTTAAAATTTATCTTTGTTGAAAATTTAGAACAAAGGGGTGTATGGAAATATTTTGCGAAACAAATTGCTTTTTTCTAACTCCCTTAATCCTCGGAAATGTCGACATAAAATTCACTTAAATACGTAAACTTGTCCCCTCTATCGATTGGTGAAGACTAAAACGTTCTATCTTTCCTATTAGTCGAGTTATGAGTATTTTGTGTTTTGAAAAGTGGATTTTCGAAAATTTCATGACTCTATTTGAAGGCGAAATATTGATTTTATCAAAAAAACTGATTGTGCCAGTTGATTTTTTGGCCTAAAAAACCCCTCTTTACGAGTTTTTAGCATTTTTTATTTTTTTTTCCAAAATTTAGAACAAAGGGGTATGGAAATATTTGGCGATACAAATTGCTTTTTTCTAACTCCCTTAATCCTAGGAAATATCGACTTAAATTTTTTTTAATATGTAAAATTGTCCCCTCTATCGATTGGTTAGGACTAGAACGTTCTATCTTTCCTATTAGTCGAGTTATGAATATTTTTTATTTTGAAAAGTGGATTTTCGAAAATTTCAAGACTCTATTTGAAGGCGAAATAATGATTTTATCAAAAAACTGATTATGCCAGTCGATTTTTCGGCCCAAAAAACCCCTCTTTAGGAATTTTTAGCATTTTAAAATTTATTTTTGTCCAAAATTTAGAACAAAGGGGCATGGAAATATTTGGCGATACAAATTGCTTTTTTCTAACTCCCTTAATCCTGGGAAATATAGACTCAAAATTCAAATAAATATGTAAAATTGTCCCTCCTATCGATTGGTGAAGACTAGAACGTTCTATCTTTCCTATTAGTCGAGTTATGAATATTTTTTATTTTGAAAAGTGGATTTTCGAAAACTTCACGATTCTATTTTAAGGCGAAATAATGATTTTATCAAAAAACTGATTGTGCCAGTCGCTTTTAGGCCCAAAAAACCCCCCTTTACGATTTTTTAGCATTTTTTATTTTTTTTTGTCCAACATTTAGAACAAAGGGGTAGGTATGGAAATATTTGGCGATACAAATTGCTTTTTTCTAACTCCCTTAATCCTTGGAAATATCGACCCAAAATTCACCTCAGTATGTTAAATTGTCCCCTATATCGATTGGTGAAGACCAGAACGTTACATCTTTCCTATTAGTCGAGTTAAGAGTATTTTTTGTTTTGAGAAGTGGATTTTCGAAAATTTCAAGACTCTATTTGAAGGCGAAATAATGATTTTATCAAAAAACTGATTGCGCCAGTCGATTTTTCGGCCCAAAAAACCACTCTTCACAAATTTTTAGCATTTTTGAATTTATTTTTGTCGAAAATTTAGAACAAAGGGGTATGTATGGAAATATTTTGCGATACAAATTGCTTTTTTCTAACTCCCTTAATCCTTGTAAATCTCGACTCAAAATTCACCTAAATATGTAAAATTGTCCCTTCTATCGATTGGTGAAGACGAGAACGTTCTATCTTTCCTATTAGTCGAGTTATGAATATTTTTTAATGTGAAAAGTGGATTTTCGAAAATTTCATGATTCTATTTGAAGGCGAAATAATGATTTTATCAAAAAACTGATTGTGCCAGTCGATTTTTCGGCCCAAAAAACCCCTCTTTACGAGTTTTTGGCATTTTTTTATTTTTTTTGTCCAACATTTAGAACAAAGGGGTAGGTATGGAGATATTTTGCGATACAAATTGCTTTTTTCTAACTCCCTCAATCCTAGGAAATATCGACTCAAAATTCACCTAAATATGTAAAATTGTCCCTTCTATCGATTGGTGAAGACTAGAACGTTCTATCTTTCCTATTAGTCGAGTTATGAATATTTTTTATTTTGAAAAGTGGATTTTCGAAAACTTCATGATTCTATTTGGAGGCGAAATGATGATTTTATCAAAAAACTGATTGTGCCAGTCGATTTTTTGGCCCAAAAAACTCTTCTTTAGGAGTTTTCAGCATTTTTTTTTGTCCAACATTTAGAACAAAGGGGTAGGTATGGAGATATTTTGCGATACAAATTGCTATTTTCTAACTCCCTTAATACTTGGACATATCGACTCAAAACTCACTAAAATATGTAAAATTGTCCCCTCTATCGATTGGTTAGGACTAGAACGTTCTATCTTTCCTATTAGTCGAGTTATGAATATTTTTTATTTTGAAAAGTGGATTTTCGAAAACTTCATGATTCTATTTGAAGGCGAAATAATGATTTTATCAAAAAACTGATTGTGCCAGTCGATTTCTCGGCCCAAAAAACCTCTCTTTAGGAATTTTTAGCAGTTCAAAATTTATTTTTGTCCAAAATTTAGAACAAAGGGGTATGGAAATATTTGGCGATACAAATTGCTTTTTTCTAACTCCCTTAATCCTTGGAAATATAGACTCAAAATTCACCTAAATATGTAAAATTGTCCCTTCTATCGATTGGTGAAGACTAGAACGTTCTATCTTTCCTATTAGTCGAGTTATGAATATTTTTTATTTTGAAAAGTGGATTTTCGAAAACTTCACGATTCTATTTGAAGGCGAAATAATGATTTTATCAAAAAACTGATTGTGCCAGTCGATTTCTCGGCCCAAAAAACCCCTCTTTAGGAATTTTTAGCAGTTCAAAATTTATTTTTGTCCAAAATTTAGAACAAAGGGGTATGGAAATATTTGGCGATACAAATTGCTTTTTTCTAACTCCCTTAATCCTTGGAAATATCGACTCAAAATTCACCTCAGTATGTTAAATTGTCCCCTCTATCGATTGGTGAAGACCAGAACGTTACATCTTTCCTATTAGTCGAGTTAAGAGTATTTTTTGTTTTGAAAAGTGGATTTTCGAAAATTTCAAGACTCTATTTGAAGGCGAAATAATGATTTTATCAAAAAACTGATTGCGCCAGTCGATTTTTCGGCCCAAAAAACCCCTCTTTACGAGTTTTTAGCATTTTTTATTTTTTTTTGTCCAACATTTAGAACAAAGGGGAAGGTATGGAAATATTTGGCGATACAAATTGCTTTCTTCTAACTCCCATAATCCTTGGAAATATCGACTCAAAATTCACCTCAGTATGTTAAATTGTCCCCTCTATCGATTGGTGAAGACCAGAACGTTACATCTTTCCTATTAGTCGAGTTATGAATATTTTTTATTTTGAAAAGTGGATTTTCGAAAATTTCATGATTCTATTTGAAGGCGAAATAATGATTTTATCAAAAAACTGATTGTGCCAGTCGATTTTTCGGCTCAAAAAACCCCTCTTTACGAGTTTTTAGCATTTTTTATTTTTTTTGTCCAACATTTAGAACAAAGGGGTAGGTATGGAGATATTTTGCGATACAAACTGCTTTTTTCTAACTCCCTTAATCCTAGGAAATATCGACTCAAAATTCACCTAAAGATGTAAAATTGTCCCTTCTATCGATTGGTGAAGACTAGAACGTTCTATCTTTCCTATTAGTCGAGTTATGAATATTTTTTATTTTGAAAAGTGGATTTTCGAAAACTTCATGATTCTATTTGAAGGCGAAATATTGATTTTATCAAAAAACTGATTGTGCCAGTCGATTTTTCGGCCCGAAAAACCACTATTCACGAATTTTTAGCGTTTTTGAATTTATTTTTGTCGAAAATTTAGAACAAAGGGGTATATGGAAATATTTTGCGATACAAATTGCTTTTTTCTAACTCCCTTAATCCTTGGAAATATCGACTCAAAATTCACCTCAGTATGTTAAATTGTCCCCTCTATCGATTGGTGAAGACTAGAACGATATATCTTTCCTATTAGTCGAGTTATGAATATTTTTTGTTTTGAAAAGTGGATTTTCGATAATTTCAAGACTCTATTTGAAGGCGTAATAATGATTTTATCAAAAAACTGATTGTGCAAGTCGATTTTTCGGCCCAAAAAACCACTCTTCGCGAATTTTTAGCATTTTTGAATTTATTTTTGTCGAAAATTTAGAACAAAGGGGTATGTATGGAAATATTTTGCGATACAAATTGCTTTTTTCTAACTTCCTCAATCTTCGGAAATATCGACTCAAAATTCACCTGAATATGTAAAATTGTCCCTTCTATCAATTGGTGGAGACTAGAACGTTCTATCTTTCCTATTAGTCGAGTTATGAATATTTTTTATTTTGAAAAGTGGATTTTCGAAAATTTCATGATTCTATTTGAAGGCGAAATAATGATTTTATCAAAAAACTGATTGTGCCAGTCGATTTTTCGGCCCAAAAAACCCCTCTCTACGAGTTTTTAGCATTTTATATTTTTTTTTTGTCCAACATTTAGAACAAAGAGGTAGGTATGGAGATATTTAGCGATACAAATTGCTTTTTTCTAACTCCCTTAATCCTAGGAAATATCGACTCAACATTTTTTTTAATATGTAAAATTGTCCCCTCTATCGATTGGTGAAGACTAAAACGTTCTATTTTCCCTATTAGTCGAGTAATGAGTATTTTTTGTTTTGAAAAGTGGATTTTCGAAAACTTCATGATTCTATTTGAAGGCGAAATAATGATTTTATCAAAAAACTGATTGTGCCAGTCGATTTTTTGGCCTAAAAAACCTCTCTTTACGAGTTTTTAACATTTTTTATTTTTTATTTGTCCAACATTTAGAAGAAAGGGGTAGGTATGGAGATATTTTGCGATACAAATTGCTATTTTCTAACTCCCTTAATCCTTGGACATATCGACTCAAAACTCACTAACATATGTCAAATTGTCCCCTCTATCGATTGGTTAGGACTAGAACGTTCTATCTTTCCTATTAGTCGAGTTATGAATATTTTTTATTTTGAAAAGTGGATTTTCGAAAATTTCAAGACTCTATTTGAAGGCGAAATAATGATTTTATCAAAAAACTGATTGTGCCAGTCGATTTTTAGGCCCAAAAAACTCTTCTTTAGGAGTTTTTAGCATTTTTTTTTGTCCAACATTTAGAACAAAGGGGTAGGTATGGAGATATTTTGCGATACAAATTGCTTTTTTCTAACTCCCTTAATCCTTAGAACTATCGACTCAAAATTCACCAAAATATGTAAAATTGTCCCCTCTATCGATTGGTGAAGACTAAAACGTTCTATCTTTCCTATTAGTCGAGTAATGAGTATTTTTTTTTTGAAAAGTGGATTTTCGAAAATTTCATGACTTTATTTGAAGGCGAAATATTGATTTTATCAAAAAAACTGATTGTGCCAGTTGATTTTTTGGCATAAAAAACCCCTCTTTACGAGTTTTTAGCATTTTTTATTTTTTTTTTGTCCAACATTTAGAAGAAAGGGGTAGGTATGGAGATATTTTGCGATACAAATTGCTATTTTCTAACTCCCTTAATCCTTGGACATATCGACTCAAAACTCACTAAAATATGTAAAATTGTCCCCTCTATCGATTGGTTAGGACTAGAACTTTCTATCTTTCCTATTAGTCGAGTTATGAATATTTTTTATTTTGAAAAGTAGATTTTTGAAAATTTCAAGACGAAGAAGAAATGATTATTTTATCAAAAAACTGATTGTGCCAGTCGATTTTTTGGCCCAAAAAACCCCCCTTTACGAGTTTTTAACATTTTTTATTTTTTTTTGTCCAACATTTAGAACAAAGGTGTAGGTATGGAGATATTTAGCGATACAAATTGCTTTTTTCTAACTCCCTTAATCCTAGGAAATATCGACTCAACATTTTTTTAATATGTAAAATTGTCCCCTCCATCGATTGGTGAAGACTAAAACGTTCTATTTTCCCTATTAGTCGAGTAATGAGTATTTTTTGTTTTGAAAAGTGGATTTTCGAAAACTTCATGATTCTATTTGAAGGCGAAATAATGATTTTATCAAAAAACTGATTGTGCCAGTCGATTTTTTGGCCTAAAAAACCCCTCTTTACGAGTTTTTAGCATTTTTTATTTTTTTTTTGTCCAACATTTAGAAGAAAGGGGTAGGTATGGAGATATTTTGCGATACAAATTGCTATTTTCTAACTCCCTTAATCCTTGGACATATCGACTCAAAACTCACTAAAATATGTAAAATTGTCCCCTCTATCGATTGGTTAGGACTAGAACTTTCTATCTTTCCTATTAGTCGAGTTATGAATATTTTTTATTTTGAAAAGTAGATTTTTGAAAATTTCAAGACGAAGAAGAAATGATGATTTTATCAAAAAACTGATTGTGCCAGTCGATTTTTTGGCCCAAAAAACCCCCCTTCACGAGTTTTTAACATGTTTTATTTTTTTTTGTCCAACATTTAGAACAAAGGTGTAGGTATGGAGATATTTAGCGATACAAATTGCTTTTTTCTAACTCCCTTAATCCTAGGAAATATCGACTCAACATTTTTTTTAATATGTAAAATTGTCCCCTCTATCGATTGGTTAGGACTAGAACGTTCTATCTTTCCTATTAGTCGAGTTATGAATATTTTTTATTTTGAAAAGTGGATTTTCGAAAATTTCAAGACTCTATTTGAAGGCGAAATAATGATTTTATCAAAAAACTGATTGTGCCAGTCGATTTTTAGGCCCAAAAAACCCCTCTTTAGGAATTTTTAGCAGTTCAAAATTTATTTTTGTCCAAAATTTAGAACAAAGGGGTATGGAAATATTTGGCGATACAAATTGCTTTTTTCTAACTCCCTTAATCCTTGGAAATATAGACTCAAAATTCACCTAAATATGTAAAATTGTCCCTTCTATCGATTGGTGAAGACTAGAACGTTCTATCTTTCCTATTAGTCGAGTTATGAATATTTTTTATTTTGAAAAGTGGATTTTCGAAAACTTCACGATTCTATTTTAAGGCGAAATAATGATTTTATCAAAAAACTGATTGTGCCAGTCGATTTTTAGGCCCAAAAAACCCCTCTTTACGATTTTTTAGCATTTTTTATTTTTTTTGTCCAACATTTAGAACAAAGGGGTAGGTATGGAAATATTTGGCGATACAAATTGCTTTTTTCTAACTCCCCTAATCCTTGGAAATATCGACTCAAAATTCACCTCAGTATGTAAAATTGTCCCCTCTATCGATTGGTGAAGACTAAAACGTTCTATCTTTCCTATTAGTCGAGTAATGAGTATTTTTTGTTTTGAAAAGTGGATTTTCGAAAATTTCATGACTCTATTTGAAGGCGAAATATTGATTTTATCAAAAAAACTGATTGTGCCAGTTGATTTTTAGGCCCAAAAAACCCCTCTTTACGATTTTTTAGCATTTTTTATTTTTTTTTGTCCAACATTTAGAACAAAGGGGTATGTATGGAAATATTTTGCGATACAAATTGCTTTTTTCTAACTCCCTTAATCCTTGTAAATCTCGACTCAAAATTCACCTAAATATGTAAAATTGTCCCTTCTATCGATTGGTGAAGACGAGAACGTTCTATCTTTCCTATTAGTCGAGTTATGAATATTTTTTATTGTGAAAAGTGGATTTTCGAAAATTTCATGATTCTATTTGAAGGCGAAATAATGATTTTATCAAAAAACTGATTGTGCCAGTCGATTTTTTGGCCCAAAAAACTCTTCTTTAGGAGTTTTCAGCATTTTTTTTTGTCCAACATTTAGAACAAAGGGGTAGGTATGGAGATATTTTGCGATACAAATTGCTTTTTTCTAACTCCCTCAATCCTAGGAAATATCGACTCAAAATTCACCTAAATATGTAAAATTGTCCCTTCTATCGATTGGTGAAGACTAGAACGTTCTATCTTTCCTATTAGTCGAGTTATGAATATTTTTTATTTTGAAAAGTGGATTTTCGAAAACTTCATGATTCTATTTGGAGGCGAAATGATGATTTTATCAAAAAACTGATTGTGCCAGTCGATTTTTTGGCCCAAAAAACTCTTCTTTAGGAGTTTTCAGCATTTTTTTTTGTCCAACATTTAGAACAAAGGGGTAGGTATGGAGATATTTTGCGATACAAATTGCTATTTTCTAACTCCCTTAATACTTGGACATATCGACTCAAAACTCACTAAAATATGTAAAATTGTCCCCTCTATCGATTGGTTAGGACTAGAACGTTCTATCTTTCCTATTAGTCGAGTTATGAATATTTTTTATTTTGAAAAGTGGATTTTCGAAAACTTCATGATTCTATTTGAAGGCGAAATAATGATTTTATCAAAAAACTGATTGTGCCAGTCGATTTCTCGGCCCAAAAAACCCCTCTTTAAGAATTTTTAGCAGTTCAAAATTTATTTTTGTCCAAAATTTAGAACAAAGGGGTATGGAAATATTTGGCGATACAAATTGCTTTTTTCTAACTCCCTTAATCCTTGGAAATATAGACTCAAAATTCACCTAAATATGTAAAATTGTCCCTTCTATCGATTGGTGAAGACTAGAACGTTCTATCTTTCCTATTAGTCGAGTTAGGAATATTTTTTATTTTGAAAAGTGGATTTTCGAAAACTTCACGATTCTATTTGAAGACGAAATAATGATTTTATCAAAAAACTGATTGTGCCAGTCGATTTCTCGGCCCAAAAAACCCCTCTTTAGGAATTTTTAGCAGTTCAAAATTTATTTTTGTCCAAAATTTAGAACAAAGGGGTATGGAAATATTTGGCGATACAAATTGCTTTTTTCTAACTCCCTTAATCCTTGGAAATATCGACTCAAAATTCACCTCAGTATGTTAAATTGTCCCCTCTATCGATTGGTGAAGACCAGAACGTTACATCTTTCCTATTAGTCGAGTTAAGAGTATTTTTTGTTTTGAAAAGTGGATTTTCGAAAATTTCAAGACTCTATTTGAAGGCGAAATAATGATTTTATCAAAAAACTGATTGCGCCAGTCGATTTTTCGGCCCAAAAAACCCCTCTTTACGAGTTTTTAGCATTTTTTATTTTTTTTTGTCCAACATTTAGAACAAAGGGGAAGGTATGGAAATATTTGGCGATACAAATTGCTTTTTTCTAACTCCCATAATCCTTGGAAATATCGACTCAAAATTCACCTCAGTATGTTAAATTGTCCCCTCTATCGATTGGTGAAGACCAGAACGTTACATCTTTCCTATTAGTCGAGTTATGAATATTTTTTATTTTGAAAAGTGGATTTTCGAAAACTTCATGATTCTATTTGGAGGCGAAATGATGATTTTATCAAAAAACTGATTGTGCCAGTAGATTTTTTGGCCCAAAAAACTCTTCTTTAGGAGTTTTCAGCATTTTTTTTTGTCCAACATTTAGAACAAAGGGGTAGGTATGGAGATATTTTGCGATACAAATTGCTATTTTCTAACTCCCTTAATACTTGGACATATCGACTCAAAACTCACTAAAATATGTAAAATTGTCCCCTCTATCGATTGGTTAGGACTAGAACGTTCTATCTTTCCTATTAGTCGAGTTATGAATATTTTTTATTTTGAAAAGTGGATTTTCGAAAACTTCATGATTCTATTTGAAGGCGAAATAATGATTTTATCAAAAAACTGATTGTGCCAGTCGATTTCTCGGCCCAAAAAACCCCTCTTTAGGAATTTTTAGCAGTTCAAAATTTATTTTTGTCCAAAATTTAGAACAAAGGGGTATGGAAATATTTGGCGATACAAATTGCTTTTTTCTAACTCCCTTAATCCTTGGAAATATAGACTCAAAATTCACCTAAATATGTAAAATTGTCCCTTCTATCGATTGGTGAAGACTAGAACGTTCTATCTTTCCTATTAGTCGAGTTATGAATATTTTTTATTTTGAAAAGTGGATTTTCGAAAACTTCACGATTCTATTTGAAGACGAAATAATGATTTTATCAAAAAACTGATTGTGCCAGTCGATTTCTCGGCCCAAAAAACCCCTCTTTAGGAATTTTTAGCAGTTCAAAATTTATTTTTGTCCAAAATTTAGAACAAAGGGGTATGGAAATATTTGGCGATACAAATTGCTTTTTTCTAACTCCCTTAATCCTTGGAAATATCGACTCAAAATTCACCTCAGTATGTTAAATTGTCCCCTCTATCGATTGGTGAAGACCAGAACGTTACATCTTTCCTATTAGTCGAGTTAAGGGTATTTTTTGTTTTGAAAAGTGGATTTTCGAAAATTTCAAGACTCTATTTGAAGGCGAAATAATGATTTTATCAAAAAACTGATTGCGCCAGTCGATTTTTCGGCCCAAAAAACCCCTCTTTACGAGTTTTTAGCATTTTTTATTTTTTTTTGTCCAACATTTAGAACAAAGGGGAAGGTATGGAAATATTTGGCGATACAAATTGCTTTTTTCTAACTCCCATAATCCTTGGAAATATCGACTCAAAATTCACCTCAGTATGTTAAATTGTCCCCTCTATCGATTGGTGAAGACCAGAACGTTACATCTTTCCTATTAGTCGAGTTATGAATATTTTTTATTTTGAAAAGTGGATTTTCGAAAACTTCATGATTCTATTTGGAGGCGAAATGATGATTTTATCAAAAAACTGATTGTGCCAGTCGATTTTTTGGCCCAAAAAACTCTTCTTTAGGAGTTTTCAGCATTTTTTTTGTCCAACATTTAGAACAAAGGGGTAGGTATGGAGATATTTTGCGATACAAATTGCTTTTTTCTAACTCCCTTAATACTTGGACATATCGACTCAAAACTCACTAAAATATGTAAAATTGTCCCCTCTATCGATTGGTTAGGACTAGAACGTTCTATCTTTCCTATTAGTCGAGTTATGAATATTTTTTATTTTGAAAAGTGGATTTTCGAAAACTTCATGATTCTATTTGAAGGCGAAATATTGATTTTATCAAAAAACTGATTGTGCCAGTCGATTTTTCGGCCCAAAAAACCACTATTCACGAATTTTTAGCGTTTTTGAATTTATTTTTGTCGAAAATTTAGAACAAAGGGGTATATGGAAATATTTTGCGATACAAATTGCTTTTTTCTAACTCCCTTAATCCTAGGAAATATCGACTCAAAATTCACCTAAAGATGTAAAATTGTCCCTTCTATCGATTGGTGAAGACTAGAACGTTCTATCTTTCCTATTAGTCGAGTTATGAATATTTTTTATTTTGAAAAGTGGATTTTCGAAAACTTCATGATTCTATTTGAAGGCGAAATATTGATTTTATCAAAAAACTGATTGTGCCAGTCGATTTTTCGGCCCAAAAAACCACTATTCACGAATTTTTAGCGTTTTTGAATTTATTTTTGTCGAAAATTTAGAACAAAGGGGTATATGGAAATATTTTGCGATACAAATTGCTTTTTTCTAACTCCCTTAATCCTTGGAAATATCGACTCAAAATTCACCTCAGTATGTTAAATTGTCCCCTCTATCGATTGGTGAAGACCAGAACGTTACATCTTTCCTATTAGTCGAGTTAAGAGTATTTTTTGTTTTGAAAAGTGGATTTTCGAAAATTTCAAGACTCTATTTGAAGGCGAAATAATGATTTTATCAAAAAACTGATTGCGCCAGTCGATTTTTCGGCCCAAAAAACCCCTCTTTACGAGTTTTTAGCATTTTTTATTTTTTTTTGTCCAACATTTAGAACAAAGGGGAAGGTATGGAAATATTTGGCGATACAAATTGCTTTTTTCTAACTCCCATAATCCTTGGAAATATCGACTCAAAATTCACCTCAGTATGTTAAATCTTCCCCTCTATCGATTGGTGAAGACCAGAACGTTACATCTTTCCTATTAGTCGAGTTATGAATATTTTTTATTTTGAAAAGTGGATTTTCGAAAATTTCATGATTCTATTTGAAGGCGAAATAATGATTTTATCAAAAAACTGATTGTGCCAGTCGATTTTTCGGCTCAAAAAACCCCTCTTTACGAGTTTTTAGCATTTTTTATTTTTTTTGTCCAACATTTAGAACAAAGGGGTAGGTATGGAGATATTTTGCGATACAAATTGCTTTTTTCTAACTCCCTTAATCCTAGGAAATATCGACTCAAAATTCACCTAAAGATGTAAAATTGTCCCTTCTATCGATTGGTGAAGACTAGAACGTTCTATCTTTCCTATTAGTCGAGTTATGAATATTTTTTATTTTGAAAAGTGGATTTTCGAAAACTTCATGATTCTATTTGAAGGCGAAATATTGATTTTATCAAAAAACTGATTGTGCCAGTCGATTTTTCGGCCCGAAAAACCACTATTCACGAATTTTTAGCGTTTTTGTATTTATTTTTGTCGAAAATTTAGAACAAAGGGGTATATGGAAATATTTTGCGATACAAATTGCTTTTTTCTAACTCCCTTAATCCTTGGAAATATCGACTCAAAATTCACCTCAGTATGTTAAATTGTCCCCTCTATCGATTGGTGAAGACTAGAACGATATATCTTTCCTATTAGTCGAGTTATGAATATTTTTTGTTTTGAAAAGTGGATTTTCGATAATTTCAAGACTCTATTTGAAGGCGTAATAATGATTTTATCAAAAAACTGATTGTGCAAGTCGATTTTTCGGCCCAAAAAACCACTCTTCGCGAATTTTTAGCATTTTTGAATTTATTTTTGTCGAAAATTTAGAACAAAGGGGTATGTATGGAAATATTTTGCGATACAAATTGCTTTTTTCTAACTTCCTTAATCTTCGGAAATATCGACTCAAAATTCACCTAAATATGTAAAATTGTCCCTTCTATCAATTGGTGGAGACTAGAACGTTCTATCTTTCCTATTAGTCGAGTTATGAGTATTTTTTATTTTGAAAAGTGGATTTTCGAAAATTTCATGATTCTATTTGAAGGCGAAATAATGATTTTATCAAAAAACTGATTGTGCCAGTCGATTTTTCGGCCCAAAAAACCCCTCTCTACGAGTTTTTAGCATTTTATATTTTTTTTTTGTCCAACATTTAGAACAAAGAGGTAGGTATGGAGATATTTAGCGATACAAATTGCTTTTTTCTAACTCCCTTAATCCTAGGAAATATCGACTCAACATTTTTTTTAATATGTAAAATTGTCCCCTCTATCGATTGGTGAAGACTAAAACGTTCTATTTTCCCTATTAGTCGAGTAATGAGTATTTTTTGTTTTGAAAAGTGGATTTTCGAAAACTTCATGATTCTATTTGAAGGCGAAATAATGATTTTATCAAAAAACTGATTGTGCCAGTCGATTTTTTGGCCTAAAAAACCCCTCTTTACGAGTTTTTAACATTTTTTATTTTTTATTTGTCCAACATTTAGAAGAAAGGGGTAGGTATGGAGATATTTTGCGATACAAATTGCTATTTTCTAACTCCCTTAATCCTTGGACATATCGACTCAAAACTCACTAAAATATGTCAAATTGTCCCCTCTATCGATTGGTTAGACTAGAACGTTCTATCTTTCCTATTAGTCGAGTTATGAATATTTTTTATTTTGAAAAGTGGATTTTCGAAAATTTCAAGACTCTATTTGAAGGCGAAATAATGATTTTATCAAAAAACTGATTGTGCCAGTCGATTTTTAGGCCCAAAAAACTCTTCTTTAGGAGTTTTTAGCATTTTTTTTTTGTCCAACATTTAGAACAAAGGGGTAGGTATGGAGATATTTTGCGATACAAATTGCTTTTTTCTAACTCCCTTAATCCTTAGAACTTTTTTTTTTTTTTTTTTTTTTTTCGGGCCGAGATGGGAAACTCATGTTCGAATGGGTCCAGGACCCAAACAGTGTTGGACTCATCCCCAAGGAGATGCCTACCAACCAAACCCACCTCAAACTCGCCGTTACCCCCGCCTCGGAATCACTACCCTAGCATACTTCGAGACAGGCGGCGGTCCCTCGCACACTCTCCGCTCACACTGTCATCTTCTCCCTCCTATCACTCCTGCCTCTCATGCCATATCGAGTCCTTCTCTCCCCCTTACCATGCTCTCTACTACTCCACTCACCTCCATCCATTCCTCCTCCCCCCTCAACATTATCTCCACCATGTTTTCCCAGTACACCGCCTCCCCTAGTTTCCTCTCCAACTTCTTCAGCACTTCCTCGTTCCTCCAGCATCTAAACACATGTCCCACATCATCCTCCACTTCACACCTCTCGCACACACCAGTCTCTCGTTTCCCAATCTTGTGGAGGTACCCTACTCTCGACCCATGTCCAGTGAGCACTTGTGTCAAGAAGTAGTTCACCTCCCCGAATTTCCTGTCCATCCAATCTCTCCTATTCCCAATCGCTCCTTTTAGCGCGCCCTCATACTCCTCCCACCTTCTCTCCATTTCCTCCTCCATCCATTCCCGTACCTCTTCTTTGGTCGCACCCCTCCAGCGTTTGCTCCTAGCTCTAGCCAACACGTCCAATGGGTAGGACCTTGCCAGCACCGCTGCTGCCAGTCCACCCACTGTCCTGTACCCCTGCACCACCCTCAGCAGTATCCCTCTCTGCACCCGCAGAAGTGGCCTAACCCTCGCATTCACCCCCGCTCTTTCACCCCACACCTCCGCACCGTACAGCATACTCTGCTCTACCGTCCTACCAATTACCCTCCTCTTCCACTCTCCCGGCCCTTTCACATGACACATCAATCTCCCCAGCCATGCTGCCCTCACTTTACCCTTCTCTGCCGCCTTTACCATATGGGTTTTGAAGGATAATTGGCTATCCAACCACACCCCTAGGTATTTCACAGACTCCTCCATGCGAATTATCCTTCCCTTAACCATCACCCCCACTTCCCTTGCCCTGCTCCGTCCCTTCACTAGCAACCCCACCGTCTTCTCTTCCGCCACTTCCAGTCCGCACCGCTCTATCTTCTCCACAATCTTCCTGCACATTCTCTCCGCCTTTCTTTCTATCTCCGCCTCTCCCTTTGCCGTACATACCAGACACACATCATCCGCATACACCGTAATCTCACATCCCTCTTCACATACCATCCCACAAACCTCATCAAACACACACTTCCAGAGCGTCGGTCCAAGAACCGAGCCCTGAGGCACTCCAGCCTCCATCTCATATCTCCTCCCTCTGGAGTCTACAAGCACACGCCCCGTCAGGTAGTCCTCCACCAGGTTAACCAACCCCTGCTCCACTCCAAGCCGCAGCAACGCGCTCAACACTGCCCGTTTGCTGACACTGTTGAACGCGTTCCCGACGTCGAAGAACACGAGTAGGGCCAATTTCTTCTTCCTCCAGCTGCCCTCCCTAGCTCTTTCCACCAAACCCATCACCTTGCTCAGTGCCGAGATGCAAGATTTCCCCTTCGTGAACCCATGCTGGTTTACCCTAAAACCCCCATTCCTACCAACTTCCTCCTCAATCCTATCCCTTATTATCCCCTCCATCAATTTACCCATACCACACAGCAGGCTGATAGGCCTATAGTCCCCCGCCCGCTTCCCCTCTCTACCCGCCTTCTTCATCAGTATCACCCTGGCTACCTTCCATCCTTCCGGGAACTCCTCCTCCCTCAGCACCCTGTTGAATAGTTCCCAGAAGTACTCCCTATTGTCATCCAACAGCCCCTTCACCATATCACCCCTCAGGCCATCTATCCCTGGGGCTTTTCTCACTTTAATATTTCTCCCCCAATCTTCTACCTCCCACTTCTCTACCGGCCTTATCCCCCTCATTTTCACTACCCCCCTTGTATCTTGGATTTCCTGAATTCTGCCACCCACTCCTCCTTCTCCCCCTTTGAACAATTTCTCTATGATCTCCTTCTCCCAATCCTCCTCTAGAACCTCGTTTCTATTTCCACCCATCCTCTTCACCGCTATCTCATACGCCTTTCCCCATGGATTGTTTTCCAATTCCCCCAGTAACTCTTCCCACTTCCCTCTTTTTTCCCTCTCCACTCTACGCTCCAGTTCCTTCTTCTTCTCTTTATATCTCCCTCTTCCCTCTATCCTTCCTCTTCCTCTCAGCATCCGTCTTCGTTCTTTCTTACACTCCCTCCACAGCTCCTCTATTTCCTCATTCCACCAGTAATTGGCCCTCCGCTCACGTCTATTGCCCCTCTTTCCCTCTCTTTTGCAGCCCTGTATCACATTGTACAATTCATCTGCATCATGTCCAAGTCCCCTTCCTATCTCTTCTCTTACTTTCTTCCTCATTCTCTCTGCCTCGGCTTTCGTCCACTTCCATTCCCACTCTTCCACTAAATCCTTTCTCTCTTTCCTTATATCCGTCTCCACATACCTATGTAAGCTCAAGCTTTCCTCATCCTCCAGCACCCCCCAACTAAACACTCTTTCCCACAGCCATTCATCACATGCTGTTATATCAATGAATGATGAACCCCCGTCACCCCTCACGAAGGTGGGCAGTAGTCCATCATTCAGCACCACCAACCCGTTGGATGTTAACACTTCCTCAAGGATCTCCCCTCTCCTGTCCGTTTTCTTCCCCCCCCATATAGTATTCTTCGCATTGAAGTCCCCTGCCACCATTCTCCTTGTGATCCTCCTTTTTCCTTTTGACACCCTCAGATCGTCCTCTAATCGTGTCATGCTCCTCTCATATTCTTCCAGGCTGACATTTGGGCTTATATACACACTATACACCACCATGTCTCCCATTCGCACTACCACCCATCCATTTCCATTCCTCACTTCATCCGCTCTTAATCCATCCCCCACCACTCTTATTCCTGCTTCTCCTGTATCGTCCATAATCCATCCCTGCTTCCCCACATATCTAGCATTCACCTCGGATCCACACACTACATCCACTTCCCTCCTAAAAATCACTTCATCCAATATATCATGCGCTATCCTGCATTTCCCTAAATTTATCTGTAACACTCTCCATACATCCCCTACATTCCTCCTTCCCGCGCAATGCTGTCCCCTTCCTCCTATTTGACCAGACTCGTCCCCTCTGAGGGGTCCAGAGGGTCCCTCCCATTTATTCCTTCACCTTTTCCATCGTCTCCTTCTACGTCTTCCCTTCCCCTACTACATTCTATCTCCCCTGGCCTGTGTCCCCTTTCCCCACATACCCTACAAAGGAAAGCCTGCCGACAGTCTCTCGCCATGTGATCCTCGCTCTTACAAAGCCAACACTTACTCCTCTCCTTGACTACCTTCACCTTACACCCTGTTACTTTATGGCCCTTTATCCCACATCCAAAGCATCTGTCATCCTCTCTACCCTCTATAATATTTACCCAGTTCCACCCCAATCTAATCTCCTTTTTTTTCAAAAAGGCTACCGCTTTTTCCCATTCCGCCCTCACCACCGCCATTTTCATCCCGTTTCTCTCCCTTACCACTTTAATCACCGTTGTCCCTTTCCCAATCAAATTCTCTATTTTCCCCCTCACCTTTTCATCTTCCATCCACGGTTCTATCCCTACCATTTTAATGGTTTTTGTTCCCCTCCCCGCTTCGACCACCCTAGCTCCTGTTACCCTTCCTACCTCCCCCAGAATTCCCCTCACCTCAACCCCCTTCTTTGCCTCTATTACCACCTCCCTATTTCTTGAGACTCTGAGTCTATCCACCCACTCACCTGTCATCTCCCTCAACCCCTTCTTAATCCTCTCGATCCCCTCCTGATCGACTTCCCCGATATCCTTCAGGATTATCGCCCCATTTCTACCCTCCTTTTCCTTCTCCCCATCTGTATAGATTGTTACCTCCGCCACCTCTCACCCACGCCACCATCTTCTTCAGCACCTCCACCTCTACCTGCTCAAGCCTGTGGAGTCCAATGCTGTCCCCGCTCCCCACTACCCCAAACAGTCGACTCATCAGCTCAAACACCTTTTTCTCATCCCTACAATCTCCCTCCATCCGACAGATCAACTCCTCCGTCTTCACCCTTACCCCATTCCTTTCCGTAGTGCGTACCTCCTTGACCCACTCCATTTCCTCTCCTTTTCCCCCTAACATCGGGTACCTATCCCTAAACATCCTCTGTATTGCCTTCTCCATTCCACTGTCTTCCTTGGTCACCCATACCACCTTTACCTTTTCATCCCCTAATATTGGATTTCCCACCTTCACCTCTATTCCCTCCCCCTTTTTACCATCCCAGTCCCTATCTCTAACCTCCAGCCATCCTTCCCAGTCTCTTTGCCCCACCTCCCATCGTGATTGCATTATCCCGTTGCTATCGTCCTTTCCCTTCAACCTCTCCAATTCCTTGACCCGCCCCTCTGCCGCTGCCTTCTCTTCCTCCAGCCTTTCCACCTTCTCCTCCAGTCGCCTTACCATATCCTTCAATCTCTCTACACTCTCCTTCTCTTCTTCCTCCCAATCCTCTATTTCCTTCTTTCCTTTCTCCTTCAGTTTCCTCTTCTGTTCCTTGTCCTCCAGAGGCGATACCTCCTTTCTCTTTACTCCAGTATCACTCCTCCCTCTCGTCTCCCCCGCCTTATCAGGCGTTCGTTATACCTTCGTCGACTTACCAAAAATTCCATTTCCTTGCCTTTCTTCATCCATAACCTCCTGTTCTATTTTTCTTTCTTCTTTGTCCATATTCCATCCCACGAGTAGCTAGGGAATTGAATGTCCACCACCACAGAGCCCCGCTTGTGGTGGTAAGGCTGGTTACTCCGGGAGGTCACCAGGTATCCCGGAGGCACCGTTTCTGACTGACTTTCGCGCAGCCATTCATCCATTGCCACGGTAGCTAACAACGTAGATTACGGATTGTTTTATCGAGGTTTACTCCTCTAGGCTTTTTCTCACGGTTGCCTCCGGACGCAGTGGCTTCCGTTGCCTACACTACACCACAACATAGCTGCCTTCCCTATGTCGCTGGTTTTTTATCGAGGTTTACTCCTCTAGATTCCTGGGAATCTAACCTATTAGTCGCCTTTTACGACAGGTGGGCTATCCCCTGGGGGTATTCTTCTGAGCCCGCCCCCAGACGGGCCAAATAATCCTTAGAACTATCGACTCAAAATTCACCTAAATATGTAAAATTGTCCCCTCTATCGATTGGTGAAGACTAAAACGTTCTATCTTTCCTATTAGTCGAGTAATGAGTATTTTTTGTTTTGAAAAGTGGATTTTCGAAAATTTCATGACTCTATTTGAAGGCGAAATATTGATTTTATCAAAAAAACTGATTGTGCCAGTTGATTTTTTGGCATAAAAAACCCCTCTTTACGAGTTTTTAGCATTTTTTATTTTTTTTTTGTCCAACATTTAGAAGAAAGGGGTATGGAAATATTTGGCGATACAAATTGCTTTTTTCTAACTCCCTTAATCCTAGGAAATATCGACTTAAATTTTTTTTAATATGTAAAATTGTCCCCTCTATCGATTGGTTATGAATATTTTTTATTTTGAAAAGTGGATTTTCGAAAACTTCACGATTCTATTTGAAGGCGAAATAATGATTTTATCAAAAAACTGATTGTGCCAGTCGATTTCTCGGCCCAAAAAACCCCTCTTTAGGAATTTTTAGCAGTTCAAAATTTATTTTTGTCCAAAATTTAGAACAAAGGGGTATGGAAATATTTGGCGATACAAATTGCTTTTTTCTAACTCCCTTAATCCTTGGAAATATCGACTCAAAATTCACCTCAGTATGTTAAATTGTCCCCTCTATCGATTGGTGAAGACCAGAACGTTACATCTTTCCTATTAGTCGAGTTATGAATATTTTTTGTTTTGAAAAGTGGATTTTCGAAAATTTTATGATTCTATTTGAAGGCGAAATAATGATTTTATCAAAAAACTGATTGCGCCAGTCGATTTTTCGGCCCAAAAAACCCCTCTTTACGAGTTTTTAGCATTTTTTATTTTTTTTTATCCAACATTTAGAACAAAGGGGAATGTATGGAAATATTTGGCGATACAAATTGCTTTTTTCTAACTCCCATAATCCTTGGAAATATCGACTCAAAATTCACCTCAGTATGTTAAATTGTCCCCTCTATCGATTGGTGAAGACCAGAACGTTACATCTCTCCTATTAGTCGAGTTATGAATATTTTTTATTTTGAAAAGTGGATTTTCGAAAATTTTATGATTCTATTTGAAGGCGAAATAATGATTTTATCAAAAAACTGATTGTGCCAGTCGATTTTTCGGCTCAAAAAACCCCTCTTTACGAGTTTTTAGCATTTTTTATTTTTTTTGTCCAACATTTAGAACAAAGGGGTAGGTATGGAGATATTTTGCGATACAAATTGCTTTTTTCTAACTCCCTTAATCCTAGGAAATATCGACTCAAAATTCACCTAAATATGTAAAATTGTCCCTTCTATCGATTGGTGAAGACTAGAACGTTCTATCTTTCCTATTAGTCGAGTTATGAATATTTTTTATTTTGAAAAGTGGATTTTCGAAAACTTCATGATTCTATTTGGAGGCGAAATGATAATTTTATCAAAAAACTGATTGTGCCAGTCGATTTTTTGGCCCAAAAAACTCTTCTTTAGGAGTTTTTAGCATTTTTTTTGTCCAACATTTAGAACAAAGGGGTAGGTATGGAGATATTTTGCGATACAAATTGCTTCTTTCTAACTCCCTTAATCCTTGGAAATATCGACTCAAAATTCACCTCAGTATGTTAAATTGTCCCCTCCATCGATTGGTGAAGACCAGAACGTTATATCTTTCCTATTAGTCGAGTTATGAATATTTTTTGTTTTGAAAGTGGATTTTCGAAAATTTCAAGACTCTATTTGAAGGCGAAATAATGATTTTATCAAAAAACTGATTGTGCCAGTCGATTTTTCGGCCCAAAAAACCACTCTTCACGAATTTGTAGCGTTTTTGAATTTATTTTTGTCGAAAATTTAGAACAAAGGGGTATGTATGGAAATATTTTGCGATACAAATTGCTTTTTTCTAACTTCCTTAATCTTCGGAAATATCGACTCAAAATTCACCTAAATATGTAAAATTGTCCCTTCTATCGATTGGTGGAGACTAGAACGTTCTATCTTTCCTATTAGTCGAGTTATGAATATTTTTTATTTTGAAAAGTGGATTTTCGAAAACTTCATGACTCTATTTGAAGGCGAAATATTGATTTTATCAAAAAAACTGATTGTGCCAGTTGATTTTTTGGCCCAAAAAACCCCTCTTTACGAGTTTTTAGCATTTTTTATTTTTTTTTGTCCAACATTTAGAACAAAGGGGTAGGTATGGAAATATTTGGCGATACAAATTGCTTTTTTCTAACTCCCTTAATCCTTGGAAATATCGACTCAAATTTTTTTTAAATATGTAAAATTGTCCCCTCTATCGATTGGTGAAGACTAAAACGTTCTATCTTTCCTATAAGTCGAGTAATAAGTATTTTTTGTTTTGAAAAGTGGATTTTCGAAAATTTCATGACTCTATTTTAAGGCGAAATATTGATTTTATAAAAAAAACTGATTGTGCCAGTTGATTTTTTGGCCCAAAAAACCCCTCTTTACGAGTTTTTAGCATTTTTTATTTTTTTTTTTGTCCAACATTTAGAACAAAGGGGTAGGTATGGAGATATTTTGCGATACAAATTGCTTTTTTCTAACTCCCTTAATCCTCGGAAATGTCGACTAAAATTTTTTTTAAATATGTAAAATTGTGAAGACCTAAACGTTATATCTTTCCTAGTAGTCGAGTTATGAGTATTTTTTGTTTTGAAAAGTGGATTTTCGAAAATTTCATAACTCTATTTGAAGGCGAAATAATGATTTTATCGAAAAACTGATTGTGCCACTCGATTTTTCGGCCCAAAAAACCCCTCTCACGAAATTTTTGCATTTTAAAATTTATCTTTGTTGAAAATTTAGAACAAAGGGGTGTATGAAAATATTTTGCGAAACAAATTGCTTTTTTCTAACTCCCTTAATCCTCGGAAATGTCGACATAAAATTCACTTAAATACGTAAACTTGTCCCCTCTATCGATTGGTGAAGACTAAAACGTTCTATCTTTCCTATTAGTCGAGTTATGAGTGTTTTGTGTTTTGAAAAGTGGATTTTCGAAAATTTCATGACTCTATTTGAAGGCGAAATATTGATTTTATCAAAAAAACTGATTGTGCCAGTTGATTTTTTGGCCTAAAAAACCCCTCTTTACGAGTTTTTAGCATTTTTTATTTTTTTTTGTCCAAAATTTAGAACAAAGGGGTATGGAAATATTTGGCGATACAAATTGCTTTTTTCTAACTCCCTTAATCCTAGGAAATATCGACTTAAATTTTTTTTAATATGTAAAATTGTCCCCTCTATCGATTGGTTATGAATATTTTTTATTTTGAAAAGTGGATTTTCGAAAACTTCACGATTCTATTTGAAGGCGAAATAATGATTTTATCAAAAAACTGATTGTGCCAGTCGATTTCTCGGCCCAAAAAACCCCTCTTTAGGAATTTTTAGCAGTTCAAAATTTATTTTTGTCCAAAATTTAGAACAAAGGGGTATGGAAATATTTGGCGATACAAATTGCTTTTTTCTAACTCCCTTAATCCTTGGAAATATCGACTCAAAATTCACCTCAGTATGTTAAATTGTCCCCTCTATCGATTGGTGAAGACCAGAACGTTACATCTTTCCTATTAGTCGAGTTATGAATATTTTTTGTTTTGAAAAGTGGATTTTCGAAAATTTTATGATTCTATTTGAAGGCGAAATAATGATTTTATCAAAAAACTGATTGCGCCAGTCGATTTTTCGGCCCAAAAAACCCCTCTTTACGAGTTTTTAGCATTTTTTATTTTTTTTTATCCAACATTTAGAACAAAGGGGAATGTATGGAAATATTTGGCGATACAAATTGCTTTTTTCTAACTCCCATAATCCTTGGAAATATCGACTCAAAATTCACCTCAGTATGTTAAATTGTCCCCTCTATCGATTGGTGAAGACCAGAACGTTACATCTCTCCTATTAGTCGAGTTATGAATATTTTTTATTTTGAAAAGTGGATTTTCGAAAATTTTATGATTCTATTTGAAGGCGAAATAATGATTTTATCAAAAAACTGATTGTGCCAGTCGATTTTTCGGCTCAAAAAACCCCTCTTTACGAGTTTTTAGCATTTTTTATTTTTTTTGTCCAACATTTAGAACAAAGGGGTAGGTATGGAGATATTTTGCGATACAAATTGCTTTTTTCTAACTCCCTTAATCCTAGGAAATATCGACTCAAAATTCACCTAAATATGTAAAATTGTCCCTTCTATCGATTGGTGAAGACTAGAACGTTCTATCTTTCCTATTAGTCGAGTTATGAATATTTTTTATTTTGAAAAGTGGATTTTCGAAAACTTCATGATTCTATTTGGAGGCGAAATGATAATTTTATCAAAAAACTGATTGTGCCAGTCGATTTTTTGGCCCAAAAAACTCTTCTTTAGGAGTTTTTAGCATTTTTTTTGTCCAACATTTAGAACAAAGGGGTAGGTATGGAGATATTTTGCGATACAAATTGCTTCTTTCTAACTCCCTTAATCCTTGGAAATATCGACTCAAAATTCACCTCAGTATGTTAAATTGTCCCCTCCATCGATTGGTGAAGACCAGAACGTTATATCTTTCCTATTAGTCGAGTTATGAATATTTTTTGTTTTGAAAGTGGATTTTCGAAAATTTCAAGACTCTATTTGAAGGCGAAATAATGATTTTATCAAAAAACTGATTGTGCCAGTCGATTTTTCGGCCCAAAAAACCACTCTTCACGAATTTGTAGCGTTTTTGAATTTATTTTTGTCGAAAATTTAGAACAAAGGGGTATGTATGGAAATATTTTGCGATACAAATTGCTTTTTTCTAACTTCCTTAATCTTCGGAAATATCGACTCAAAATTCACCTAAATATGTAAAATTGTCCCTTCTATCGATTGGTGGAGACTAGAACGTTCTATCTTTCCTATTAGTCGAGTTATGAATATTTTTTATTTTGAAAAGTGGATTTTCGAAAACTTCATGACTCTATTTGAAGGCGAAATATTGATTTTATCAAAAAAACTGATTGTGCCAGTTGATTTTTTGGCCTAAAAAACCCCTCTTTACGAGTTTTTAGCATTTTTTATTTTTTATTTGTCCAACATTTAGAAGAAAGTGGTAGGTATGGAGATATTTTGCGATACAAATTGCTATTTTCTAACTCCCTTAATCCTTGGACATATCGACTCAAAACTCACTAAAATATGTAAAATTGTCCCCTCTATCGATTGGTTAGGACTAGAACGTTCTATCTTCCATATTAGTCGAGTTATGAATGTTTTTTATTCAGAAAAGTGGATTTTCGAAAATTTCATGATTCTATTTGAAGGCGAAATAATGATTTTATCAAAAAACTGATTGTGCCAGTCGATTTTTCGGCCCAAAAAACCCCTCTTCACGAATTTTTAGCATTTTAAAATTTATTTTTGTCGAAAATTTAGAACAAAGGGGTATGTATGGAAATATTTTGCGATACAAATTGCTTTTTTCTAACTCACTTAATTCTGGGGAATATCGACTGAAAATCCACCAAAATATGTAAAATTGTCCCCTCTATTGATTGGTGAAGACTAGAACGTTCTATCTTCCATATTAGTCGAGTTATGAATATTTTTTATTTTGAAAAGTGGATTTTCGAAAATTTCATGATTCTATTTGAAGGCGAAATAATGATTTTATCAAAAAACTGATTGTGCCAATCGATTTTTCGGCCCAAAAAAACCCCTCTATACGAGTTTTTAGCATTTTTTATTTTTTTTTGTCCAACATTTAGAACAAAGGGGTAGGTATTGAGATATTTTGCGATACAAATTGCTTTTTTCTAACTCCCTTAATCCTAAGAAATATCGACACAAAATTTTTTTTAAATATGTAAAATTGTCCCCTCTATCGATTGGTGAAGACTAAAACGTTCTATCTTTCCTATTAGTCGGGTATTTTTTGTTTTGAAAAGTGGATTTTCGAAAATTTCATGACTCTATTTGAAGGCGAAATAATGATTTTATCAAAAAACTGATTGTGCCAGTTGATTTTTTGGCCCAAAAAACCCCTCTTTACAAATTTTTAGCATTTTTTATTTTTTTTTCTCGAAAATTCAGAACAAAGGGGTATGTATGGGAATATTTTGCGATACAAATTGCTTTCTTCTAACTCCCTTAATCCTAGGAAATATCGACTCAAATTTTTTTTTAAATATGTAAAATTGTCCCCTCTATCGATTGGTGAAGACCTAAACGTTATATCTTTCCTAGTAGTCGAGTAATGACTATTTTTTGTTTTGAAAAGTGGATTTTCGAAAACTTCATGACTATTTGAAGGCGAAATATTGATTTTATCAAAAAAACTGATTGTGCCAGTTGACTTTTTGGCCCAAAAAACCCCTCTTAACAAAATTTGAGCATTTTTTTTTTCTCGAAAATTTAGAACAAAGGGGTATGTATGGGAATATTTTGCGATACAAATTGCTTTCTTCTGTCTCCCTTAATCCTAGGGAATATCGACTCAAAATTCACCTCAGTATGTAAAATTGTCCCCTCTATCGATTGGTGAAGACTAGAACGTTCTATCTTCCATATTAGTCGAGTTATGAATATTTTTTATTTTGAAAAGTGGATTTTCGAAAACTTCATGATTCTATTTGAAGGCGAAATAATGATTTTATCAAAAAAATGATTGTGCCAGTCGATTTTTTGGCCCAAAAAACCCCTCTTTACGAGTTTTTAGCATTTTTTATTTTTTTTTGTCCAACATTTAGAACAAAGGGGTAGGTATGGAAATATTTGGCGATACAAATTGCTTTTTTCTAACTCCCTTAATCCTTGGAAATATCGACTCAAATTTTTTTTAAATATGTAAAATTGTCCCCTCTATCGATTGGTGAAGACTAAAACGTTCTATCTTTCCTATTAGTCGAGTAATGAGTATTTTTTGTTTTGAAAAGTGGATTTTCGAAAATTTCATGACTCTATTTGAAGGCGAAATATTGATTTTATCAAAAAAACTGATTGTGCCAGTTGATTTTTTGGCATAAAAAACCCCTCTTTACGAGTTTTTAGCATTTTTTATTTTTTTTTTGTCCAACATTTAGAAGAAAGGGGTAGGTATGGAGATATTTTGCGATACAAATTGCTATTTTCTAACTCCCTTAATCCTTGGACATATCGACTCAAAACTCACTAAAATATGTAAAATTGTCCCCTCTATCGATTGGTTAGGACTAGAACTTTCTATCTTTCCTATTAGTCGAGTTATGAATATTTTTTATTTTGAAAAGTAGATTTTTGAAAATTTCAAGACGAAGAAGAAATGATTATTTTATCAAAAAACTGATTGTGCCAGTCGATTTTTTGGCCCAAAAAACCCCCCTTTACGAGTTTTTAACATTTTTTATTTTTTTTTGTCCAACATTTAGAACAAAGGTGTAGGTATGGAGATATTTAGCGATACAAATTGCTTTTTTCTAACTCCCTTAATCCTAGGAAATATCGACTCAACATTTTTTTAATATGTAAAATTGTCCCCTCTATCGATTGGTGAAGACTAAAACGTTCTATTTTCCCTATTAGTCGAGTAATGAGTATTTTTTGTTTTGAAAAGTGGATTTTCGAAAACTTCATGATTCTATTTGAAGGCGAAATAATGATTTTATCAAAAAACTGATTGTGCCAGTCGATTTTTTGGCCTAAAAACCCCTCTTTACGAGTTTTTAGCATTTTTTATTTTTTTTTTGTCCAACATTTAGAAGAAAGGGGTAGGTATGGAGATATTTTGCGATACAAATTGCTATTTTCTAACTCCCTTAATCCTTGGACATATCGACTCAAAACTCACTAAAATATGTAAAATTGTCCCCTCTATCGATTGGTTAGGACTAGAACTTGCTATCTTTCCTATTAGTCGAGTTATGAATATTTTTTATTTTGAAAAGTAGATTTTTGAAAATTTCAAGACGAAGAAGAAATGATGATTTTATCAAAAAACTGATTGGGCCAGTCGATTTTTTGGCCCAAAAAACCCCCCTTTACGAGTTTTTAACATTTTTTATTTTTTTTTGTCCAACATTTAGAACAAAGGTGTAGGTATGGAGATATTTAGCGATACAAATTGCTTTTTTCTAACTCCCTTAATCCTAGGAAATATCGACTCAACATTTTTTTTAATATGTAAAATTGTCCCCTCTATCGATTGGTTAGGACTAGAACGTTCTATCTTTCCTATTAGTCGAGTTATGAATATTTTTTATTTTGAAAAGTGGATTTTCGAAAATTTCAAGACTCTATTTGAAGGCGAAATAATGATTTTATCAAAAAACTGATTGTGCCAGTCGATTTTTAGGCCCAAAAAACCCCTCTTTAGGAATTTTTAGCATTTTTTATTTTTTTTTGTCCAACATTTAGAACAAAGGGGTAGGTATGGAAATATTTGGCGATACAAATTGCTTTTTTCTAACTCCCTTAATCCTTGGAAATATCGACTCAAATTTTTTTTAAATATGTAAAATTGTCCCCTCTATCGATTGGTGAAGACTAAAACGTTCTATCTTTCCTATTAGTCGAGTAATGAGTATTTTTTGTTTTGAAAAGTGGATTTTCGAAAATTTCATGACTCTATTTGAAGGCGAAATATTGATTTTATCAAAAAAACTGATTGTGCCAGTTGATTTTTTGGCATAAAAAACCCCTCTTTACGAGTTTTTAGCATTTTTTATTTTTTTTTTGTCCAACATTTAGAAGAAAGGGGTAGGTATGGAGATATTTTGCGATACAAATTGCTATTTTCTAACTCCCTTAATCCTTGGACATATCGACTCAAAACTCACTAAAATATGTAAAATTGTCCCCTCTATCGATTGGTTAGGACTAGAACTTTCTATCTTTCCTATTAGTCGAGTTATGAATATTTTTTATTTTGAAAAGTAGATTTTTGAAAATTTCAAGACGAAGAAGAAATGATTATTTTATCAAAAAACTGATTGTGCCAGTCGATTTTTTGGCCCAAAAAACCCCCCTTTACGAGTTTTTAACATTTTTTATTTTTTTTTGTCCAACATTTAGAACAAAGGTGTAGGTATGGAGATATTTAGCGATACAAATTGCTTTTTTCTAACTCCCTTAATCCTAGGAAATATCGACTCAACATTTTTTTAATATGTAAAATTGTCCCCTCTATCGATTGGTGAAGACTAAAACGTTCTATTTTCCCTATTAGTCGAGTAATGAGTATTTTTTGTTTTGAAAAGTGGATTTTCGAAAACTTCATGATTCTATTTGAAGGCGAAATAATGATTTTATCAAAAAACTGATTGTGCCAGTCGATTTTTTGGCCTAAAAACCCCTCTTTACGAGTTTTTAGCATTTTTTATTTTTTTTTTGTCCAACATTTAGAAGAAAGGGGTAGGTATGGAGATATTTTGCGATACAAATTGCTATTTTCTAACTCCCTTAATCCTTGGACATATCGACTCAAAACTCACTAAAATATGTAAAATTGTCCCCTCTATCGATTGGTTAGGACTAGAACTTGCTATCTTTCCTATTAGTCGAGTTATGAATATTTTTTATTTTGAAAAGTAGATTTTTGAAAATTTCAAGACGAAGAAGAAATGATGATTTTATCAAAAAACTGATTGTGCCAGTCGATTTTTTGGCCCAAAAAACCCCCCTTTACGAGTTTTTAACATTTTTTATTTTTTTTTGTCCAACATTTAGAACAAAGGTGTAGGTATGGAGATATTTAGCGATACAAATTGCTTTTTTCTAACTCCCTTAATCCTAGGAAATATCGACTCAACATTTTTTTTAATATGTAAAATTGTCCCCTCTATCGATTGGTTAGGACTAGAACGTTCTATCTTTCCTATTAGTCGAGTTATGAATATTTTTTATTTTGAAAAGTGGATTTTCGAAAATTTCAAGACTCTATTTGAAGGCGAAATAATGATTTTATCAAAAAACTGATTGTGCCAGTCGATTTTTAGGCCCAAAAAACCCCTCTTTAGGAATTTTTAGCAGTTCAAAATTTATTTTTGTCCAAAATTTAGAACAAAGGGGTATGGAAATATTTGGCGATACAAATTGCTTTTTTCTAACTCCCTTAATCCTTGGAAATATAGACTCAAAATTCACCTAAATATGTAAAATTGTCCCTTCTATCGATTGGTGAAGACTAGAACGTTCTATCTTTCCTATTAGTCGAGTTATGAATATTTTTTATTTTGAAAAGTGGATTTTCGAAAACTTCACGATTCTATTTTAAGGCGAAATAATGATTTTATCAAAAAACTGATTGTGCCAGTCGATTTTTAGGCCCAAAAAACCCCTCTTTACGATTTTTTAGCATTTTTTATTTTTTTTGTCCAACATTTAGAACAAAGGGAAATATTTGGCGATACAAA
Organism: Lochmaea crataegi; assembly: GCA_947563755.1. NCBI lineage: Eukaryota > Metazoa > Arthropoda > Insecta > Coleoptera > Chrysomelidae > Lochmaea > Lochmaea crataegi. Next base: position 16,493,031 of record OX387437.1, read on the forward strand.
TTGCTTTTTTCTAACTCCCCTAATCCTTGGAAATATCGACTCAAAATTCACCGCAGTATGTAAAATTGTCCCCTCTATCGATTGGTGAAGACTAAAACGTTCTATCTTTCCTATTAGTCGAGTAATGAGTATTTTTTGTTTTGAAAAGTGGATTTTCGAAAATTTCATGACTCTATTTGAAGGCGAAATATTGATTTTATCAAAAAAACTGATTGTGCCAGTTGATTTTTAGGCCCAAAAAACCCCTCTTTACGATTTTTTAGCATTTTTTATTTTTTTTTGTCCAACATTTAGAACAAAGGGGTAGGTATGGAAATATTTGGCGATACAAATTGCTTTTTTCTAACTCCCCTAATCCTTGGAAATATCGACTCAAAATTCACCTCAGTATGTTAAATTGTCCCCTCTATCGATTGGTGAAGACCAGAACGTTACATCTTTCCTATTAGTCGAGTTATGAATATTTTTTATTTTGAAAAGTGGATTTTCGAAAACTTCATGATTCTATTTGGAGGCGAAATGATGATTTTATCAAAAAACTGATTGTGCCAGTCGATTTTTTGGCCCAAAAAACTCTTCTTTAGGAGTTTTTAGCATTTTTTTTTTGTCCAACATTTAGAACAAAGGGGTAGGTATGGAGATATTTTGCGATACAAATTGCTTTTTTCTAACTCCCTTAATCCTTAGAACTATCGACTCAAAATTCACCTAAATATGTAAAATTGTCCCCTCTATCGATTGGTGAAGACTAAAACGTTCTATCTTTCCTATTAGTCGAGTTATGAATATTTTTTATTTTGAAAAGTGGATTTTCGAAAATTTCAAGACTCTATTTGAAGGCGAAATAATGATTTTATCAAAAAACTGATTGTGCCAGTCGATTTTTAGGCCCAAAAAACCCCTCTTTAGGAATTTTTAGCAGTTCAAAATTTATTTTTGTCCAAAATTTAGAACAAAGGGGTATGGAAATATTTGGCGATACAAATTGCTTTTTTCTAACTCCCTTAATCCTTGGAAATATAGACTCAAAATTCACCTAAATATGTAAAATTGTCCCTTCTATCGATTGGTGAAGACTAGAACGTTCTATCTTTCCTATTAGTCGAGTTATGAATATTTTTTATTTTGAAAAGTGGATTTTCGAAAACTTCACGATTCTATTTTAAGGCGAAATAATGATTTTATCAAAAAACTGATTGTGCCAGTCGATTTTTAGGCCCAAAAAACCCCTCTTTACGATTTTTTAGCATTTTTTATTTTTTTTGTCCAACATTTAGAACAAAGGGGTAGGTATGGAAATATTTGGCGATACAAATTGCTTTTTTCTAACTCCCCTAATCCTTGGAAATATCGACTCAAAATTCACCTCAGTATGTAAAATTGTCCCCTCTATCGATTGGTGAAGACTAAAACGTTCTATCTTTCCTATTAGTCGAGTAATGAGTATTTTTTGTTTTGAAAAGTGGATTTTCGAAAATTTCATGACTCTATTTGAAGGCGAAATATTGATTTTATCAAAAAAACTGATTGTGCCAGTTGATTTTTTGGCATAAAAAACCCCTCTTTACGAGTTTTTAGCATTTTTTATTTTTTTTTGTCCAACATTTAGAAGAAAGGGGTAGGTATGGAGATATTTTGCGATACAAATTGCTATTTTCTAACTCCCTTAATCCTTGGACATATCGACTCAAAACTCACTAAAATATGTAAAATTGTCCCCTCTATCGATTGGTTAGGACTAGAACTTTCTATCTTTCCTATTAGTCGAGTTATGAATATTTTTTATTTTGAAAAGTAGATTTTTGAAAATTTCAAGACGAAGAAGAAATGATGATTTTATCAAAAAACTGATTGTGTCAGTCGATTTTTTGGCCCAAAAAACCCCCCTTTACGAGTTTTTAACATTTTTTATTTTTTTTTGTCCAACATTTAGAACAAAGGTGTAGGTATGGAGATATTTAGCGATACAAATTGCTTTTTTCTAACTCCCTTAATCCTTGGACATATCGACTCAAAACTCACTAAAATATGTAAAATTGTCCCCTCTATCGATTGGTTAGGACTAGAACTTGCTATCTTTCCTATTAGTCGAGTTATGAATATTTTTTATTTTGAAAAGTAGATTTTTGAAAATTTCAAGACGAAGAAGAAATGATGATTTTATCAAAAAACTGATTGTGCCAGTCGATTTTTTGGCCCAAAAAACCCCCCTTTACGAGTTTTTAACATTTTTTATTTTTTTTTGTCCAACATTTAGAACAAAGGTGTAGGTATGGAGATATTTAGCGATACAAATTGCTTTTTTCTAACTCCCTTAATCCTAGGAAATATCGACTCAACATTTTTTTTAATATGTAAAATTGTCCCCTCTATCGATTGGTTAGGACTAGAACGTTCTATCTTTCCTATTAGTCGAGTTATGAATATTTTTTATTTTGAAAAGTGGATTTTCGAAAATTTCAAGACTCTATTTGAAGGCGAAATAATGATTTTATCAAAAAACTGATTGTGCCAGTCGATTTTTAGGCCCAAAAAACCCCTCTTTAGGAATTTTTAGCATTTTTTATTTTTTTTTGTCCAACATTTAGAACAAAGGGGTAGGTATGGAAATATTTGGCGATACAAATTGCTTTTTTCTAACTCCCTTAATCCTTGGAAATATCGACTCAAATTTTTTTTAAATATGTAAAATTGTCCCCTCTATCGATTGGTGAAGACTAAAACGTTCTATCTTTCCTATTAGTCGAGTAATGAGTATTTTTTGTTTTGAAAAGTGGATTTTCGAAAATTTCATGACTCTATTTGAAGGCGAAATATTGATTTTATCAAAAAAACTGATTGTGCCAGTTGATTTTTTGGCATAAAAAACCCCTCTTTACGAGTTTTTAGCATTTTTTATTTTTTTTTTGTCCAACATTTAGAAGAAAGGGGTAGGTATGGAGATATTTTGCGATACAAATTGCTATTTTCTAACTCCCTTAATCCTTGGACATATCGACTCAAAACTCACTAAAATATGTAAAATTGTCCCCTCTATCGATTGGTTAGGACTAGAACTTTCTATCTTTCCTATTAGTCGAGTTATGAATATTTTTTATTTTGAAAAGTAGATTTTTGAAAATTTCAAGACGAAGAAGAAATGATTATTTTATCAAAAAACTGATTGTGCCAGTCGATTTTTTGGCCCAAAAAACCCCCCTTTACGAGTTTTTAACATTTTTTATTTTTTTTTGTCCAACATTTAGAACAAAGGTGTAGGTATGGAGATATTTAGCGATACAAATTGCTTTTTTCTAACTCCCTTAATCCTAGGAAATATCGACTCAACATTTTTTTAATATGTAAAATTGTCCCCTCTATCGATTGGTGAAGACTAAAACGTTCTATTTTCCCTATTAGTCGAGTAATGAGTATTTTTTGTTTTGAAAAGTGGATTTTCGAAAACTTCATGATTCTATTTGAAGGCGAAATAATGATTTTATCAAAAAACTGATTGTGCCAGTCGATTTTTTGGCCTAAAAACCCCTCTTTACGAGTTTTTAGCATTTTTTATTTTTTTTTTGTCCAACATTTAGAAGAAAGGGGTAGGTATGGAGATATTTTGCGATACAAATTGCTATTTTCTAACTCCCTTAATCCTTGGACATATCGACTCAAAACTCACTAAAATATGTAAAATTGTCCCCTCTATCGATTGGTTAGGACTAGAACTTGCTATCTTTCCTATTAGTCGAGTTATGAATATTTTTTATTTTGAAAAGTAGATTTTTGAAAATTTCAAGACGAAGAAGAAATGATGATTTTATCAAAAAACTGATTGTGCCAGTCGATTTTTTGGCCCAAAAAACCCCCCTTTACGAGTTTTTAACATTTTTTATTTTTTTTTGTCCAACATTTAGAACAAAGGTGTAGGTATGGAGATATTTAGCGATACAAATTGCTTTTTTCTAACTCCCTTAATCCTAGGAAATATCGACTCAACATTTTTTTTAATATGTAAAATTGTCCCCTCTATCGATTGGTTAGGACTAGAACGTTCTATCTTTCCTATTAGTCGAGTTATGAATATTTTTTATTTTGAAAAGTGGATTTTCGAAAATTTCAAGACTCTATTTGAAGGCGAAATAATGATTTTATCAAAAAACTGATTGTGCCAGTCGATTTTTAGGCCCAAAAAACCCCTCTTTAGGAATTTTTAGCAGTTCAAAATTTATTTTTGTCCAAAATTTAGAACAAAGGGGTATGGAAATATTTGGCGATACAAATTGCTTTTTTCTAACTCCCTTAATCCTTGGAAATATAGACTCAAAATTCACCTAAATATGTAAAATTGTCCCTTCTATCGATTGGTGAAGACTAGAACGTTCTATCTTTCCTATTAGTCGAGTTATGAATATTTTTTATTTTGAAAAGTGGATTTTCGAAAACTTCACGATTCTATTTTAAGGCGAAATAATGATTTTATCAAAAAACTGATTGTGCCAGTCGATTTTTAGGCCCAAAAAACCCCTCTTTACGATTTTTTAGCATTTTTTATTTTTTTTGTCCAACATTTAGAACAAAGGGAAATATTTGGCGATACAAATTGCTTTTTTCTAACTCCCCTAATCCTTGGAAATATCGACTCAAAATTCACCGCAGTATGTAAAATTGTCCCCTCTATCGATTGGTGAAGACTAAAACGTTCTATCTTTCCTATTAGTCGAGTAATGAGTATTTTTTGTTTTGAAAAGTGGATTTTCGAAAATTTCATGACTCTATTTGAAGGCGAAATATTGATTTTATCAAAAAAACTGATTGTGCCAGTTGATTTTTAGGCCCAAAAAACCCCTCTTTACGATTTTTTAGCATTTTTTATTTTTTTTTGTCCAACATTTAGAACAAAGGGGTAGGTATGGAAATATTTGGCGATACAAATTGCTTTTTTCTAACTCCCCTAATCCTTGGAAATATCGACTCAAAATTCACCTCAGTATGTTAAATTGTCCCCTCTATCGATTGGTGAAGACCAGAACGTTACATCTTTCCTATTAGTCGAGTTATGAATATTTTTTATTTTGAAAAGTGGATTTTCGAAAACTTCATGATTCTATTTGGAGGCGAAATGATGATTTTATCAAAAAACTGATTGTGCCAGTCGATTTTTTGGCCCAAAAAACTCTTCTTTAGGAGTTTTTAGCATTTTTTTTTTGTCCAACATTTAGAACAAAGGGGTAGGTATGGAGATATTTTGCGATACAAATTGCTTTTTTCTAACTCCCTTAATCCTTAGAACTATCGACTCAAAATTCACCTAAATATGTAAAATTGTCCCCTCTATCGATTGGTGAAGACTAAAACGTTCTATCTTTCCTATTAGTCGAGTTATGAATATTTTTTATTTTGAAAAGTGGATTTTCGAAAATTTCAAGACTCTATTTGAAGGCGAAATAATGATTTTATCAAAAAACTGATTGTGCCAGTCGATTTTTAGGCCCAAAAAACCCCTCTTTAGGAATTTTTAGCAGTTCAAAATTTATTTTTGTCCAAAATTTAGAACAAAGGGGTATGGAAATATTTGGCGATACAAATTGCTTTTTTCTAACTCCCTTAATCCTTGGAAATATAGACTCAAAATTCACCTAAATATGTAAAATTGTCCCTTCTATCGATTGGTGAAGACTAGAACGTTCTATCTTTCCTATTAGTCGAGTTATGAATATTTTTTATTTTGAAAAGTGGATTTTCGAAAACTTCACGATTCTATTTTAAGGCGAAATAATGATTTTATCAAAAAACTGATTGTGCCAGTCGATTTTTAGGCCCAAAAAACCCCTCTTTACGATTTTTTAGCATTTTTTATTTTTTTTGTCCAACATTTAGAACAAAGGGGTAGGTATGGAAATATTTGGCGATACAAATTGCTTTTTTCTAACTCCCCTAATCCTTGGAAATATCGACTCAAAATTCACCTCAGTATGTAAAATTGTCCCCTCTATCGATTGGTGAAGACTAAAACGTTCTATCTTTCCTATTAGTCGAGTAATGAGTATTTTTTGTTTTGAAAAGTGGATTTTCGAAAATTTCATGACTCTATTTGAAGGCGAAATATTGATTTTATCAAAAAAACTGATTGTGCCAGTTGATTTTTTGGCATAAAAAACCCCTCTTTACGAGTTTTTAGCATTTTTTATTTTTTTTTGTCCAACATTTAGAAGAAAGGGGTAGGTATGGAGATATTTTGCGATACAAATTGCTATTTTCTAACTCCCTTAATCCTTGGACATATCGACTCAAAACTCACTAAAATATGTAAAATTGTCCCCTCTATCGATTGGTTAGGACTAGAACTTTCTATCTTTCCTATTAGTCGAGTTATGAATATTTTTTATTTTGAAAAGTAGATTTTTGAAAATTTCAAGACGAAGAAGAAATGATGATTTTATCAAAAAACTGATTGTGTCAGTCGATTTTTTGGCCCAAAAAACCCCCCTTTACGAGTTTTTAACATTTTTTATTTTTTTTTGTCCAACATTTAGAACAAAGGTGTAGGTATGGAGATATTTAGCGATACAAATTGCTTTTTTCTAACTCCCTTAATCCTAGGAAATATCGACTCAACATTTTTTTAATATGTAAAATTGTCCCCTCTATCGATTGGTGAAGACTAAAACGTTCTATTTTCCCTATTAGTCGAGTAATGAGTATTTTTTGTTTTGAAAAGTGGATTTTCGAAAACTTCATGATTCTATTTGAAGGCGAAATAATGATTTTATCAAAAAACTGATTGTGCCAGTCGATTTTTTGGCCTAAAAAACCCCTCTTTACGAGTTTTTAGCATTTTTTATTTTTTTTTTGTCCAACATTTAGAAGAAAGGGGTAGGTATGGAGATATTTTGCGATACAAATTGCTATTTTCTAACTCCCTTAATCCTTGGACATATCGACTCAAAACTCACTAAAATATGTAAAATTGTCCCCTCTATCGATTGGTTAGGACTAGAACTTTCTATCTTTCCTATTAGTCGAGTTATGAATATTTTTTATTTTGAAAAGTAGATTTTTGAAAATTTCAAGACGAAGAAGAAATGATGATTTTATCAAAAAACTGATTGTGCCAGTCGATTTTTTGGCCCAAAAAACCCCCCTTTACGAGTTTTTAACATTTTTTATTTTTTTTTGTCCAACATTTAGAACAAAGGTGTAGGTATGGAGATATTTAGCGATACAAATTGCTTTTTTCTAACTCCCTTAATCCTCGGAAATGTCGACTAAAATTTTTTTTAAATATGTAAAATTGTGAAGACCTAAACGTTATATCTTTCCTAGTAGTCGAGTTATGAGTATTTTTTGTTTTGAAAAGTGGATTTTCGAAAATTTCATAACTCTATTTGAAGGCGAAATAATGATTTTTTTGTCCAACATTTAGAACAAAGGGGTAGGTATGGAAATATTTGGCGATACAAATTGCTTTTTTCTAACTCCCCTAATCCTTGGAAATATCGACTCAAAATTCACCTCAGTATGTTAAATTGTCCCCTCTATCGATTGGTGAAGACCAGAACGTTACATCTTTCCTATTAGTCGAGTTATGAATATTTTTTATTTTGAAAAGTGGATTTTCGAAAACTTCATGATTCTATTTGGAGGCGAAATGATGATTTTATCAAAAAACTGATTGTGCCAGTCGATTTTTTGGACCAAAAAACTCTTCTTTAGGAGTTTTTAGCATTTTTTTTGTCCAACATTTAGAACAAAGGGGTAGGTATGGAGATATTTTGCGATACAAATTGCTTTTTTCTAACTCCCTTAATCCTTAGAACTATCGACTCAAAATTCACCTAAATATGTAAAATTGTCCCCTCTATCGATTGGTGAAAACTAAAACGTTCTATCTTTCCTATTAGTCGAGTAATGAGTATTTTTTGTTTTGAAAAGTGGATTTTCGAAAATTTCATGACTCTATTTGAAGGCGAAATATTGATTTTATCAAAAAAACTGATTGTGCCAGTTGATTTTTTGGCATAAAAAACCCCTCTTTACGAGTTTTTAGCATTTTTTTATTTTTTTTTGTCCAAAATTTAGAACAAAGGGGTATGGAGATATTTTGCGATACAAATTGCTTTTTTCTAACTCCCTTAATCCTAGGAAATATCGACTCAAAATTTTTTTTAATATGTAAAATTGTCCCCTCTATCGATTGGTGAAGACTAAAACGTTCTATCTTTCCTATTAGTCGAGTAATGAGCATTTTTTGTTTTGAAAAGTGGATTTTCGAAAATTTCAAGACTATTTGAAGGCGAAATATTGATTTTATCAAAAAAACTGATTGTGCCAGTTGATTTTTTGGCCCAAAAAACCCCTCTTTACGAGTTTTTAGCATTTTTTTATTTTTTTTTGTCCAAAATTTAGAACAAAGGGGTATGGAGATATTTTGCGATACAAATTGCTTCTTTCTAACTCCCTTAATCCTTGGAAATATCGACTCAAAATTCACTTCAGTATGTTAAATTGTCCCCTCCATCGATTGGTGAAGACCAGAACGTTATATCTTTCCTATTAGTCGAGTTATGAGTATTTTTTGTTTTGAAAAGTGGATTTTCGAAAATTTCAAGACTCTATTTGAAGGCGAAATAATGATTTTATCAAAAAACTGATTGTGCCAGTCGATTTAGGCCCAAAAAACCACTCTTCACGAATTTGTAGCGTTTTTGAATTTATTTTTGTCGAAAATTTAGAACAAAGGGGTATGTATGGAAATATTTTGCGATACAAATTGCTTTTTTCTAACTTCCTTAATCTTCGGAAATATCGACTCAAAATTCACCTAAATATGTAAAATTGTCCCTTCTATCGATTGGTGGAGACTAGAACGTTCTATCTTTCCTATTAGTCGAGTTATGAATATTTTTTATTTTGAAAAGTGGATCTTCGAAAACTTCATGACTCTATTTGAAGGCGAAATATTGATTTTATCAAAAAAACTGATTGTGCCAGTTGATTTTTTGGCCTAAAAAACCCCTCTTTACGAGTTTTTAGCATTTTTTATTTGTCCAACATTTAGAAGAAAGTGGTAGGTATGGAGATATTTTGCGATACAAATTGCTATTTTCTAACTCCCTTAATCCTTGGACATATCGACTCAAAACTCACTAAAATATGTAAAATTGTCCCCTCTATCGATTGGTTAGGACTAGAACGTTCTATCTTCGATATTAGTCGAGTTATGAATGTTTTTTATTTAGAAAAGTGGATTTTCGAAAATTTCATGATTCTATTTGAAGGCGAAATAATGATTTTATCAAAAAACTGATTGTGCCAGTCGATTTTTCGGCCCAAAAAACCCCTCTTCACGAATTTTTAGCATTTTAAAATTTATTTTTGTCGAAAATTTAGAACAAAGGGGTATGTATGGAAATATTTTGCGATACAAATTGCTTTTTTCGAACTCACTTAATTCTGGGGAATATCGACTGAAAATCCACCAAAATATGTAAAATTGTCCCCACTATTGATTGGTGAAGACTAGAACGTTCTATCTTCCATATTAGTCGAGTTATGAATATTTTTTATTTTGAAAAGTGGATTTTCGAAAATTTCATGATTCTATTTGAAGGCGAAATAATGATTTTATCAAAAAACTGATTGTGCCAATCGATTTTTCGGCCCAAAAAACCCCTCTTCACGAATTTTTAGCATTTTAAAATTTATTTTTGTCGAAAATTTAGAACAAAGGGGTATGTATGGAAATATTTTGCGATACAAATTGCTTTTTTCTAACTCACTTAATTCTGGGGAATATCGACTGAAAATCCACCAAAATATGTAAAATTGTCCCCTCTATTGATTGGTGAAGACTAGAACGTTCTATCTTCCATATTAGTCGAGTTATGAATATTTTTTATTTTGAAAAGTGGATTTTCGAAAATTTCATGATTCTATTTGAAGGCGAAATAATGATTTTATCAAAAAACTGATTGTGCCAATCGATTTTTCGGCCCAAAAAAACCCCTCTATACGAGTTTTTAGCATTTTTTTTTTGTCCAACATTTAGAACAAAGGGGTAGGTATGGAGATATTTTGCGATACAAATTGCTTTTTTCTAACTCCCTTAATCCTAAGAAATATCGACACAAATTTTTTTTTAAATATGTAAAATTGTCCCCTCTATCGATTGGTGAAGACTAAAACGTTCTATCTTTCCTATTAGTCGGGTATTTTTTGTTTTGAAAAGTGGATTTTCGAAAATTTCATGACTCTATTTGAAGGCGAAATAATGATTTTATCAAAAAACTGATTGTGCCAGTTGATTTTTTGGCCCAAAAAACCCCTCTTTACAAATTTTTAGCATTTTTTATTTTTTTTTCTCGAAAATTCAGAACAAAGGGGTATGTATGGGAATATTTTGCGATACAAATTGCTTTCTTCTAACTCCCTTAATCCTAGGAAATATCGACTCAAATTTTTTTTTTTTATGTAAAATTGTCCCCTCTATCGATTGGTGAAGACCTAAACGTTATATCTTTCCTAGTAGTCGAGTAATGACTATTTTTTGTTTTGAAAAGTGGATTTTCGAAAACTTCATGACTATTTGAAGGCGAAATATTGATTTTATCAAAAAAACTGATTGTGCCAGTTGATTTTTTGGCCCAAAAAACCCCTCTTAACAAAATTTGAGCATTTTTTTTTTCTCGAAAATTTAGAACAAAGGGGTATGTATGGGAATATTTTGCGATACAAATTGCTTTCTTCTGTCTCCCTTAATCCTAGGGAATATCGACTCAAAATTCACCTCAGTATGTAAAATTGTCCCCTCTATCGATTGGTGAAGACTAGAACGTTCTATCTTCCATATTAGTCGAGTTATGAATATTTTTTATTTTGAAAAGTGGATTTTCGAAAACTTCATGATTCTATTTGAAGGCGAAATAATGATTTTATCAAAAAAATGATTGTGCCAGTCGATTTTTTGGCCCAAAAAACCCCTCTTTACGAGTTTTTAGCATTTTTTATTTTTTTTTGTCCAACATTTAGAACAAAGGGGTAGGTATGGAAATATTTGGCGATACAAATTGCTTTTTTCTAACTCCCTTAATCCTTGGAAATATCGACTCAAATTTTTTTTAAATATGTAAAATTGTCCCCTCTATCGATTGGTGAAGACTAAAACGTTCTATCTTTCCTATAAGTCGAGTAATAAGTATTTTTTGTTTTGAAAAGTGGATTTTCGAAAATTTCATGACTCTATTTTAAGGCGAAATATTGATTTTATAAAAAAAAACTGATTGTGCCAGTTGATTTTTTGGCCCAAAAAACCCCTCTTTACGAGTTTTTAGCATTTTTTATTTTTTTTTTGTCCAACATTTAGAACAAAGGGGTAGGTATGGAGATATTTTGCGATACAAATTGCTTTTTTCTAACTCCCTTAATCCTCGGAAATGTCGACTAAAATTTTTTTTAAATATGTAAAATTGTGAAGACCTAAACGTTATATCTTTCCTAGTAGTCGAGTTATGAGTATTTTTTGTTTTGAAAAGTGGATTTTCGAAAATTTCATAACTCTATTTGAAGGCGAAATAATGATTTTATCGAAAAACTGATTGTGCCACTCGATTTTTCGGCCCAAAAAACCCCTCTCACGAAATTTTTGCATTTTAAAATTTATCTTTGTTGAAAATTTAGAACAAAGGGGTGTATGAAAATATTTTGCGAAACAAATTGCTTTTTTCTAACTCCCTTAATCCTCGGAAATGTCGACATAAAATTCACTTAAATACGTAAACTTGTCCCCTCTATCGATTGGTGAAGACTAAAACGTTCTATCTTTCCTATTAGTCGAGTTATGAGTGTTTTGTGTTTTGAAAAGTGGATTTTCGAAAATTTCATGACTCTATTTGAAGGCGAAATATTGATTTTATCAAAAAAACTGATTGTGCCAGTTGATTTTTTGGCCTAAAAAACCCCTCTTTACGAGTTTTTAGCATTTTTTATTTTTTTTTGTCCAAAATTTAGAACAAAGGGGTATGGAAATATTTGGCGATACAAATTGCTTTTTTCTAACTCCCTTAATCCTAGGAAATATCGACTTAAATTTTTTTTAATATGTAAAATTGTCCCCTCTATCGATTGGTTATGAATATTTTTTATTTTGAAAAGTGGATTTTCGAAAACTTCACGATTCTATTTGAAGGCGAAATAATGATTTTATCAAAAAACTGATTGTGCCAGTCGATTTCTCGGCCCAAAAAACCCCTCTTTAGGAATTTTTAGCAGTTCAAAATTTATTTTTGTCCAAAATTTAGAACAAAGGGGTATGGAAATATTTGGCGATACAAATTGCTTTTTTCTAACTCCCTTAATCCTTGGAAATATCGACTCAAAATTCACCTCAGTATGTTAAATTGTCCCCTCTATCGATTGGTGAAGACCAGAACGTTACATCTTTCCTATTAGTCGAGTTATGAATATTTTTTGTTTTGAAAAGTGGATTTTCGAAAATTTTATGATTCTATTTGAAGGCGAAATAATGATTTTATCAAAAAACTGATTGCGCCAGTCGATTTTTCGGCCCAAAAAACCCCTCTTTACGAGTTTTTAGCATTTTTTATTTTTTTTTATCCAACATTTAGAACAAAGGGGAATGTATGGAAATATTTGGCGATACAAATTGCTTTTTTCTAACTCCCATAATCCTTGGAAATATCGACTCAAAATTCACCTCAGTATGTTAAATTGTCCCCTCTATCGATTGGTGAAGACCAGAACGTTACATCTCTCCTATTAGTCGAGTTATGAATATTTTTTATTTTGAAAAGTGGATTTTCGAAAATTTTATGATTCTATTTGAAGGCGAAATAATGATTTTATCAAAAAACTGATTGTGCCAGTCGATTTTTCGGCTCAAAAAACCCCTCTTTACGAGTTTTTAGCATTTTTTATTTTTTTTGTCCAACATTTAGAACAAAGGGGTAGGTATGGAGATATTTTGCGATACAAATTGCTTTTTTCTAACTCCCTTAATCCTAGGAAATATCGACTCAAAATTCACCTAAATATGTAAAATTGTCCCTTCTATCGATTGGTGAAGACTAGAACGTTCTATCTTTCCTATTAGTCGAGTTATGAATATTTTTTATTTTGAAAAGTGGATTTTCGAAAACTTCATGATTCTATTTGGAGGCGAAATGATAATTTTATCAAAAATCTGATTGTGCCAGTCGATTTTTTGGCCCAAAAAACTCTTCTTTAGGAGTTTTTAGCATTTTTTTTGTCCAACATTTAGAACAAAGGGGTAGGTATGGAGATATTTTGCGATACAAATTGCTTCTTTCTAACTCCCTTAATCCTTGGAAATATCGACTCAAAATTCACCTCAGTATGTTAAATTGTCCCCTCCATCGATTGGTGAAGACCAGAACGTTATATCTTTCCTATTAGTCGAGTAATGAATATTTTTTGTTTTGAAAGTGGATTTTCGAAAATTTCAAGACTCTATTTGAAGGCGAAATAATGATTTTATCAAAAAACTGATTGTGCCAGTCGATTTTTCGGCCCAAAAAACCACTCTTCACGAATTTGTAGCGTTTTTGAATTTATTTTTGTCGAAAATTTAGAACAAAGGGGTATGTATGGAAATATTTTGCGATACAATTGCTTTTTTCTAACTTCCTTAATCTTCGGAAATATCGACTCAAAATTCACCTAAATATGTAAAATTGTCCCTTCTATCGATTGGTGGAGACTAGAACGTTCTATCTTTCCTATTAGTCGAGTTATGAATATTTTTTATTTTGAAAAGTGGATTTTCGAAAACTTCATGACTCTATTTGAAGGCGAAATATTGATTTTATCAAAAAAACTGATTGTGCCAGTTGATTTTTTGGCCTAAAAAACCCCTCTTTACGAGTTTTTAGCATTTTTTATTTTTTATTTGTCCAACATTTAGAAGAAAGTGGTAGGTATGGAGATATTTTGCGATACAAATTGCTATTTTCTAACTCCCTTAATCCTTGGACATATCGACTCAAAACTCACTAAAATATGTAAAATTGTCCCCTCTATCGATTGGTTAGGACTAGAACGTTCTATCTTCCATATTAGTCGAGTTATGAATGTTTTTTATTTAGAAAAGTGGATTTTCGAAAATTTCATGATTCTATTTGAAGGCGAAATAATGATTTTATCAAAAAACTGATTGTGCCAGTCGATTTTTCGGCCCAAAAAACCCCTCTTCACGAATTTTTAGCATTTTAAAATTTATTTTTGTCGAAAATTTAGAACAAAGGGGTATGTATGGAAATATTTTGCGATACAAATTGCTTTTTTCGAACTCACTTAATTCTGGGGAATATCGACTGAAAATCCACCAAAATATGTAAAATTGTCCCCTCTATTGATTGGTGAAGACTAGAACGTTCTATCTTCCATATTAGTCGAGTTATGAATATTTTTTATTTTGAAAAGTGGATTTTCGAAAATTTCATGATTCTATTTGAAGGCGAAATAATGATTTTATCAAAAAACTGATTGTGCCAATCGATTTTTCGGCCCAAAAAAACCCCTCTATACGAGTTTTTAGCATTTTTTATTTTTTTTTGTCCAACATTTAGAACAAAGGGGTAGGTATTGAGATATTTTGCGATACAAATTGCTTTTTTCTAACTCCCTTAATCCTAAGAAATATCGACACCAAATTTTTTTTAAATATGTAAAATTGTCCCCTCTATCGATTGGTGAAGACTAAAACGTTCTATATTTCCTATTAGTCGGGTATTTTTTGTTTTGAAAAGTGGATTTTCGAAAATTTCATGACTCTATTTGAAGGCGAAATAATGATTTTATCAAAAAACTGATTGTGCCAGTTGATTTTTTGGCCCAAAAAACCCCTCTTTACAAATTTTTAGCATTTTTTATTTTTTTTTCTCGAAAATTCAGAACAAAGGGGTATGTATGGGAATATTTTGCGATACAAATTGCTTTCTTCTAACTCCCTTAATCCTAGGAAATATCGACTCAAATTTTTTTTTAAATATGTAAAATTGTCCCCTCTATCGATTGGTGAAGACCTAAACGTTATATCTTTCCTAGTAGTCGAGTAATGACTATTTTTTGTTTTGAAAAGTGGATTTTCGAAAACTTCATGACTATTTGAAGGCGAAATATTGATTTTATCAAAAAAACTGATTGTGCCAGTTGACTTTTTGGCCCAAAAAACCCCTCTTAACAAAATTTGAGCATTTTTTTTTCTCGAAAATTTAGAACAAAGGGGTATGTATGGGAATATTTTGCGATACAAATTGCTTTCTTCTGTCTCCCTTAATCCTAGGGAATATCGACTCAAAATTCACCTCAGTATGTAAAATTGTCCCCTCAATCGATTGGTGAAGACTAGAACGTTCTATCTTCCATATTAGTCGAGTTATGAATATTTTTTATTTTGAAAAGTGGATTTTCGAAAACTTCATGATTCTATTTGAAGGCGAAATAATGATTTTATCAAAAAAATGATTGTGCCAGTCGATTTTTTGGCCCAAAAAACCCCTCTTTACGAGTTTTTAGCATTTTTTATTTTTTTTTGTCCAACATTTAGAACAAAGGGGTAGGTATGGAAATATTTGGCGATACAAATTGCTTTTTTCTAACTCCCTTAATCCTTGGAAATATCGACTCAAATTTTTTTAAATATGTAAAATTGTCCCCTCTATCGATTGGTGAAGACTAAAACGTTCTATCTTTCCTATAAGTCGAGTAATAAGTATTTTTTGTTTTGAAAAGTGGATTTTCGAAAATTTCATGACTCTATTTTAAGGCGAAATATTGATTTTAAAAAAAAAACTGATTGTGCCAGTTGATTTTTTGGCCCAAAAAACCCCTCTTTACGAGTTTTTAGCATTTTTTATTTTTTTTTTGTCCAACATTTAGAACAAAGGGGTAGGTATGGAGATATTTTGCGATACAAATTGCTTTTTTCTAACTCCCTTAATCCTCGGAAATGTCGACTAAAATTTTTTTTAAATATGTAAAATTGTGAAGACCTAAACGTTATATCTTTCCTAGTAGTCGAGTTATGAGTATTTTTTGTTTTGAAAAGTGGATTTTCGAAAATTTCATAACTCTATTTGAAGGCGAAATAATGATTTTATCGAAAAACTGATTGTGCCACTCGATTTTTCGGCCCAAAAAACCCCTCTCACGAAATTTTTGCATTTTAAAATTTATCTTTGTTGAAAATTTAGAACAAAGGGGTGTATGGAAATATTTTGCGAAACAAATTGCTTTTTTCTAACTCCCTTAATCCTCGGAAATGTCGACATAAAATTCACTTAAATACGTAAACTTGTCCCCTCTATCGATTGGTGAAGACTAAAACGTTCTATCTTTCCTATTAGTCGAGTTATGAGTATTTTGTGTTTTGAAAAGTGGATTTTCGAAAATTTCATGACTCTATTTGAAGGCGAAATATTGATTTTATCAAAAAAACTGATTGTGCCAGTTGATTTTTTGGCCTAAAAAACCCCTCTTTACGAGTTTTTAGCATTTTTTATTTTTTTTTTGTCCAAAATTTAGAACAAAGGGGTATGGAAATATTTGGCGATACAAATTGCTTTTTTCTAACTCCCTTAATCCTAGGAAATATCGACTTAAATTTTTTTTAATATGTAAAATTGTCCCCTCTATCGATTGGTTATGAATATTTTTTATTTTGAAAAGTGGATTTTCGAAAACTTCACGATTCTATTTGAAGGCGAAATAATGATTTTATCAAAAAACTGATTGTGCCAGTCGATTTCTCGGCCCAAAAAACCCCTCTTTAGGAATTTTTAGCAGTTCAAAATTTATTTTTGTCCAAAATTTAGAACAAAGGGGTATGGAAATATTTGGCGATACAAATTGCTTTTTTCTAACTCCCTTAATCCTTGGAAATATCGACTCAAAATTCACCTCAGTATGTTAAATTGTCCCTCTATCGACTGGTGAAGACCAGAACGTTACATCTTTCCTATTAGTCGAGTTATGAATATTTTTTGTTTTGAAAAGTGGATTTTCGAAAATTTTATGATTCTATTTGAAGGCGAAATAATGATTTTATCAAAAAACTGATTGCGCCAGTCGATTTTTCGGCCCAAAAAACCACTCTTCACGAATTTGTAGCGTTTTTGAATTTATTTTTGTCGAAAATTTAGAACAAAGGGGTATGTATGGAAATATTTTGCGATACAAATTGCTTTTTTCTAACTTCCTTAATCTTCGGAAATATCGACTCAAAATTCACCTAAATATGTAAAATTGTCCCTTCTATCGATTGGTGGAGACTAGAACGTTCTATCTTTCCTATTAGTCGAGTTATGAATATTTTTTATTTTGAAAAGTGGATTTTCGAAAACTTCATGACTCTATTTGAAGGCGAAATATTGATTTTATCAAAAAAACTGATTGTGCCAGTTGATTTTTTGGCCTAAAAACCCCTCTTTACGAGTTTTTAGCATTTTTTATTTTTTATTTGTCCAACATTTAGAAGAAAGTGGTATGTATGGGAATATTTTGCGATACAAATTGCTTTCTTCTAACTCCCTTAATCCTAGGAAATATCGACTCAAATTTTTTTTTAAATATGTAAATTGTCCCCTCTATCGATTGGTGAAGACCTAAACGTTATATCTTTCCTAGTAGTCGAGTAATGACTATTTTTTGTTTTGAAAAGTGGATTTTCGAAAACTTCATGACTATTTGAAGGCGAAATATTGATTTTATCAAAAAAACTGATTGTGCCAGTTGATTTTTTGCCCAAAAAACCCCTCTTAACAAAATTTGAGCATTTTTTTTTTCTCGAAAATTTAGAACAAAGGGGTATGTATGGGAATATTTTGCGATACAAATTGCTTACTTCTGTCTCTCTTAATCCTAGGGAATATCGACTCAAAATTCACCTCAGTATGTAAAATTGTCCCCTCTATCGATTGGTGAAGACTAGAACGTTCTATCTTCCATATTAGTCGAGTTATGAATATTTTTTATTTTGAAAAGTGGATTTTCGAAAACTTCATGATTCTATTTGAAGGCGAAATAATGATTTTATCAAAAAAATTATTGTGCCAGTCGATTTTTTGGCCCAAAAAACCCCTCTTTACGAGTTTTTAGCATTTTTTATTTTTTTTTGTCCAACATTTAGAACAAAGGGGTAGGTATGGAAATATTTGGCGATACAAATTGCTTTTTCTAACTCCCTTAATCCTTGGAAATATCGACTTCAAATTTTTTTTAAATATGTAAAATTGTCCCCTCTATCGATTGGTGAAGACTAAAACGTTCTATCTTGCCTATAAGTCGAGTAATAAGTATTTTTTGTTTTGAAAAGTGGATTTTCGAAAATTTCATGACTCTATTTTAAGGCGAAATATTGATTTTATAAAAAAAACTGATTGTGCCAGTTGATTTTTTGGCCCAAAAAACCCCTCTTTACGAGTTTTTAGCATTTTTTATTTTTTTTTTGTCCAACATTTAGAACAAAGGGGTAGGTATGGAGATATTTTGCGATACAAATTGCTTTTTTCTAACTCCCTTAATCCTCGGAAATGTCGACTAAAATTTTTTTTAAATATGTAAAATTGTGAAGACCTAAACGTTATATCTTTCCTAGTAGTCGAGTTATGAGTATTTTTTGTTTTGAAAAGTGGATTTTCGAAAATTTCATAACTCTATTTGAAGGCGAAATAATGATTTTATCGAAAAACTGATTGTGCCACTCGATTTTTCGGCCCAAAAAACCCCTCTCACGAAATTTTTGCATTTTAAAATTTATCTTTGTTGAAAATTTAGAACAAAGGGGTGTATGGAAATATTTTGCGAAACAAATTGCTTTTTTCTAACTCCCTTAATCCTCGGAAATGTCGACATAAAATTCACTTAAATACGTAAACTTGTCCCCTCTATCGATTGGTGAAGACTAAAACGTTCTATCTTTCCTATTAGTCGAGTTATGAGTATTTTGTGTTTTGAAAAGTGGATTTTCGAAAATTTCATGACTCTATTTGAAGGCGAAATATTGATTTTATCAAAAAAACTGATTGTGCCAGTTGATTTTTTGGCCTAAAAAACCCCTCTTTACGAGTTTTTAGCATTTTTTATTT
Source organism: Lochmaea crataegi (assembly GCA_947563755.1). Taxonomy (NCBI): domain Eukaryota; kingdom Metazoa; phylum Arthropoda; class Insecta; order Coleoptera; family Chrysomelidae; genus Lochmaea; species Lochmaea crataegi. Next base: position 16,512,137 of record OX387437.1, read on the forward strand.
TTTTTTTGTCCAAAATTTAGAACAAAGGGGTATGGAAATATTTGGCGATACAAATTGCTTTTTTCTAACTCCCTTAATCCTAGGAAATATCGACTTAAATTTTTTTTAATATGTAAAATTGTCCCCTCTATCGATTGGTTATGAATATTTTTTATTTTGAAAAGTGGATTTTCGAAAACTTCACGATTCTATTTGAAGGCGAAATAATGATTTTATCAAAAAACTGATTGTGCCAGTCGATTTCTCGGCCCAAAAAACCCCTCTTTAGGAATTTTTAGCAGTTCAAAATTTATTTTTGTCCAAAATTTAGAACAAAGGGGTATGGAAATATTTGGCGATACAAATTGCTTTTTTCTAACTCCCTTAATCCTTGGAAATATCGACTCAAAATTCACCTCAGTATGTTAAATTGTCCCCTCTATCGACTGGTGAAGACCAGAACGTTACATCTTTCCTATTAGTCGAGTTATGAATATTTTTTGTTTTGAAAAGTGGATTTTCGAAAATTTTATGATTCTATTTGAAGGCGAAATAATGATTTTATCAAAAAACTGATTGCGCCAGTCGATTTTTCGGCCCAAAAAACCACTCTTCACGAATTTGTAGCGTTTTTGAATTTATTTTTGTCGAAAATTTAGAACAAAGGGGTATGTATGGAAATATTTTGCGATACAAATTGCTTTTTTCTAACTTCCTTAATCTTCGGAAATATCGACTCAAAATTCACCTAAATATGTAAAATTGTCCCTTCTATCGATTGGTGGAGACTAGAACGTTCTATCTTTCCTATTAGTCGAGTTATGAATATTTTTTATTTTGAAAAGTGGATTTTCGAAAACTTCATGACTCTATTTGAAGGCGAAATATTGATTTTATCAAAAAAACTGATTGTGCCAGTTGATTTTTTGGCCTAAAAAACCCCTCTTTACGAGTTTTTAGCATTTTTTATTTTTTATTTGTCCAACATTTAGAAGAAAGTGGTATGTATGGGAATATTTTGCGATACAAATTGCTTTCTTCTAACTCCCTTAATCCTAGGAAATATCGACTCAAATTTTTTTTTAAATATGTAAAATTGTCCCCTCTATCGATTGGTGAAGACCTAAACGTTATATCTTTCCTAGTAGTCGAGTAATGACTATTTTTTGTTTTGAAAAGTGGATTTTCGAAAACTTCATGACTATTTGAAGGCGAAATATTGATTTTATCAAAAAAACTGATTGTGCCAGTTGATTTTTTGGCCCAAAAAACCCCTCTTAACAAAATTTGAGCATTTTTTTTTTCTCGAAAATTTAGAACAAAGGGGTATGTATGGGAATATTTTGCGATACAAATTGCTTACTTCTGTCTCTCTTAATCCTAGGGAATATCGACTCAAAATTCACCTCAGTATGTAAAATTGTCCCCTCTATCGATTGGTGAAGACTAGAACGTTCTATCTTCCATATTAGTCGAGTTATGAATATTTTTTATTTTGAAAAGTGGATTTTCGAAAACTTCATGATTCTATTTGAAGGCGAAATAATGATTTTATCAAAAAAATTATTGTGCCAGTCGATTTTTTGGCCCAAAAAACCCCTCTTTACGAGTTTTTAGCATTTTTTATTTTTTTTTGTCCAACATTTAGAACAAAGGGGTAGGTATGGAAATATTTGGCGATACAAATTGCTTTTTTCTAACTCCCTTAATCCTTGGAATTATCGACTCAAATTTTTTTTAAATATGTAAAATTGTCCCCTCTATCGATTGGTGAAGACTAAAACGTTCTATCTTGCCTATAAGTCGAGTAATAAGTATTTTTTGTTTTGAAAAGTGGATTTTCGAAAATTTCATGACTCTATTTTAAGGCGAAATATTGATTTTATAAAAAAAACTGATTGTGCCAGTTGATTTTTTGGCCCAAAAAACCCCTCTTTACGAGTTTTTAGCATTTTTTATTTTTTTTTTGTCCAACATTTAGAACAAAGGGGTAGGAAATATTTGGCGATACAAATTGCTTTTTTCTAACTCCCTTAATCCTCGGAAATGTCGACTAAAATTTTTTTTAAATATGTAAAATTGTGAAGACCTAAACGTTATATCTTTCCTAGTAGTCGAGTTATGAGTATTTTTTGTTTTGAAAAGTGGATTTTCGAAAATTTCATAACTCTATTTGAAGGCGAAATAATGATTTTATCGAAAAACTGATTGTGCCACTCGATTTTTCGGCCCAAAAAACCCCTCTCACGAAATTTTTGCATTTTAAAATTTATCTTTGTTGAAAATTTAGAACAAAGGGGTGTATGGAAATATTTTGCGAAACAAATTGCTTTTTTCTAACTCCCTTAATCCTCGGAAATGTCGACATAAAATTCACTTAAATACGTAAACTTGTCCCCTCTATCGATTGGTGAAGACTAAAACGTTCTATCTTTCCTATTAGTCGAGTTATGAGTATTTTGTGTTTTGAAAAGTGGATTTTCGAAAATTTCATGACTCTATTTGAAGGCGAAATATTGATTTTATCAAAAAAACTGATTGTGCCAGTTGATTTTTTGGCCTAAAAAACCCCTCTTTACGAGTTTTTAGCATTTTTTATTTTTTTTTTGTCCAAAATTTAGAACAAAGGGGTATGGAAATATTTGGCGATACAAATTGCTTTTTTCTAACTCCCTTAATCCTAGGAAATATCGACTTGAATTTTTTTTAATATGTAAAATTGTCCCCTCTATCGATTGGTTAGGACTAGAACGTTCTATCTTTCCTATTAGTCGAGTTATGAATATTTTTTATTTTGAAAAGTGGATTTTCGAAAATTTCAAGACTCTATTTGAAGGCGAAATAATGATTTTATCAAAAAACTGATTATGCCAGTCGATTTTTCGGCCCAAAAAACCCCTCTTTAGGAATTTTTAGCATTTTAAAATTTATTTTTGTCCAAAATTTAGAACAAAGGGGCATGGAAATATTTGGCGATACAAATTGCTTTTTTCTAACTCCCTTAATCCTGGGAAATATAGACTCAAAATTCAAATAAATATGTAAAATTGTCCCTCCTATCGATTGGTGAAGACTAGAACGTTCTATCTTTCCTATTAGTCGAGTTATGAATATTTTTTATTTTGAAAAGTGGATTTTCGAAAACTTCACGATTCTATTTTAAGGCGAAATAATGATTTTATCAAAAAACTGATTGTGCCAGTCGATTTTTAGGCCCAAAAAACCCCCCTTTACGATTTTTTAGCATTTTTTATTTTTTTTTGTCCAACATTTAGAACAAAGGGGTAGGTATGGAAATATTTGGCGATACAAATTGCTTTTTTCTAACTCCCTTAATCCTTGGAAATATCGACCCAAAATTCACCTCAGTATGTTAAATTGTCCCCTCTATCGATTGGTGAAGACCAGAACGTTACATCTTTCCTATTAGTCGAGTTAAGAGTATTTTTTGTTTTGAAAAGTGGATTTTCGAAAATTTCAAGACTCTATTTGAAGGCGAAATAATGATTTTATCAAAAAACTGATTGCGCCAGTCGATTTTTCGGCCCAAAAAACCACTCTTCACAAATTTTTAGCATTTTTGAATTTATTTTTGTCGAAAATTTAGAACAAAGGGGTATGTATGGAAATATTTTGCGATACAAATTGCTTTTTTCTAACTCCCTTAATCCTTGTAAATCTCGACTCAAAATTCACCTAAATATGTAAAATTGTCCCTTCTATCGATTGGTGAAGACGAGAACGTTCTATCTTTCCTATTAGTCGAGTTATGAATATTTTTTATTGTGAAAAGTGGATTTTCGAAAATTTCATGATTCTATTTGAAGGCGAAATAATGATTTTATCAAAAAACTGATTGTGCCAGTCGATTTTTCGGCCTAAAAAACCCCTCTTTACGAGTTTTTGGCATTTTTTATTTTTTTTTGTCCAACATTTAGAACAAAGGGGTAGGTATGGAAATATTTGGCGATACAAATTGCTTTTTTCTAACTCCCTTAATCCTTGGAAATATCGACCCAAAATTCACCTCAGTATGTTAAATTGTCCCCTCTATCGATTGGTGAAGACCAGAACGTTACATCTTTCCTATTAGTCGAGTTAAGAGTATTTTTTATTGTGAAAAGTGGATTTTCGAAAATTTCATGATTCTATTTGAAGGCGAAATAATGATTTTATCAAAAAACTGATTGTGCCAGTCGATTTTTCGGCCTAAAAAACCCCTCTTTACGAGTTTTTGGCATTTTTTTATTTTTTTTGTCCAACATTTAGAACAAAGGGGTAGGTATGGAGATATTTTGCGATACAAATTGCTTTTTTCTAACTCCCTCAATCCTAGGAAATATCGACTCAAAATTCACATAAATATGTAAAATTGTCCCTTCTATCGATTGGTGAAGACTAGAACGTTCTATCTTTCCTATTAGTCGAGTTATGAATATTTTTTATTTTGAAAAGTGGATTTTCGAAAACTTCATGATTCTATTTGGAGGCGAAATGATGATTTTATCAAAAAACTGATTGTGCCAGTCGATTTTTTGGCCCAAAAAAACTCTTCTTTAGGAGTTTTCAGCATTTTTTTTTGTCCAACATTTAGAACAAAGGGGTAGGTAAGATATTTTGCGATACAAATTGCTATTTTCTAACTCCCTTAATACTTGGACATATCGACTCAAAACTCACTAAAATATGTAAAATTGTCCCCTCTATCGATTGGTTAGGACTAGAACGTTCTATATTTCCTATTAGTCGAGTTATGAATATTTTTTATTTTGAAAAGTGGATTTTCGAAAACTTCATGATTCTATTTGAAGGCGAAATAATGATTTTATCAAAAAACTGATTGTGCCAGTCGATTTCTCGGCCCAAAAAACCCCTCTTTAGGAATTTTTAGCAGTTCAAAATTTATTTTTGTCCAAAATTTAGAACAAAGGGGTATGGAAATATTTGGCGATACAAATTGCTTTTTTCTAACTCCCTTAATCCTTGGAAATATAGACTCAAAATTCACCTAAATATGTAAAATTGTCCCTTCTATCGATTGGTGAAGACTAGAACGTTCTATCTTTCCTATTAGTCGAGTTATGAATATTTTTTATTTTGAAAAGTGGATTTTCGAAAACTTCACGATTCTATTTGAAGGCGAAATAATGATTTTATCAAAAAACTGATTGTGCCAGTCGATTTCTCGGCCCAAAAAACCCCTCTTTAGGAATTTTTAGCAGTTCAAAATTTATTTTTGTCCAAAATTTACAACAAAGGGGTATGGAAATATTTGGCGATACAAATTGCTTTTTTCTAACTCCCTTAATCCTTGGAAATATCGACTCAAAATTCACCTCAGTATGTTAAATTGTCCCCTCTATCGATTGGTGAAGACCAGAACGTTACATCTTTCCTATTAGTCGAGTTATGAATATTTTTTGTTTTGAAAAGTGGATTTTCGAAAATTTTATGATTCTATTTGAAGGCGAAATAATGATTTTATCAAAAAACTGATTGCGCCAGTCGATTTTTCGGCCCAAAAAACCCCTCTTTACGAGTTTTTAGCATTTTTTATTTTTTTTGTCCAACATTTAGAACAAAGGGGTAGGTATGGAGATATTTTGCGATACAAATTGCTTTTTTCTAACTCCCTTAATCCTAGGAAATATCGACTCAAAATTCACCCAAATATGTAAAATTGTCCCCTCTATCGATTGGTTAGGACTAGAACGTTCTATCTTTCCTATTAGTCGAGTTATGAATATTTTTTATTTTGAAAAGTGGATTTTCGAAAACTTCATGATTCTATTTGAAGGCGAAATATTGATTTTATCAAAAAACTGATTGTGCCAGTCGATTTTTCGGCCCAAAAAACCACTATTCACGAATTTTTATCGTTTTTGAATTTATTTTTGTCGAAAATTTAGAACAAAGGGGTATATGGAAATATTTTGCGATACAAATTGCTTTTTTCTAACTCCCTTAATCCTTGGAAATATCGACTCAAAATTCACCTCAGTATGTTAAATTGTCCCCTCTATCGATTGGTGAAGACTAGAACGTTATATCTTTTCTATTAGTCGAGTTATGAATATTTTTTGTTTTGAAAAGTGGATTTTCGAAAACTTCACGATTCTATTTGAAGGCGAAATAATGATTTTATCAAAAAACTGATTGTGCCAGTCGATTTCTCGGCCCAAAAAACCCCTCTTTAGGAATTTTTAGCAGTTCAAAATTTATTTTTGTCCAAAATTTACAACAAAGGGGTATGGAAATATTTGGCGATACAAATTGCTTTTTTCTAACTCCCTTAATCCTTGGAAATATCGACTCAAAATTCACCTCAGTATGTTAAATTGTCCCCTCTATCGATTGGTGAAGACCAGAACGTTACATCTTTCCTATTAGTCGAGTTATGAATATTTTTTGTTTTGAAAAGTGGATTTTCGAAAATTTTATGATTCTATTTGAAGGCGAAATAATGATTTTATCAAAAAACTGATTGCGCCAGTCGATTTTTCGGCCCAAAAAACCCCTCTTTACGAGTTTTTAGCATTTTTTATTTTTTTTGTCCAACATTTAGAACAAAGGGGTAGGTATGGAGATATTTTGCGATACAAATTGCTTTTTTCTAACTCCCTTAATCCTAGGAAATATCGACTCAAAATTCACCCAAATATGTAAAATTGTCCCCTCTATCGATTGGTTAGGACTAGAACGTTCTATCTTTCCTATTAGTCGAGTTATGAATATTTTTTATTTTGAAAAGTGGATTTTCGAAAACTTCATGATTCTATTTGAAGGCGAAATATTGATTTTATCAAAAAACTGATTGTGCCAGTCGATTTTTCGGCCCAAAAAACCACTATTCACGAATTTTTATCGTTTTTGAATTTATTTTTGTCGAAAATTTAGAACAAAGGGGTATATGGAAATATTTTGCGATACAAATTGCTTTTTTCTAACTCCCTTAATCCTTGGAAATATCGACTCAAAATTCACCTCAGTATGTTAAATTGTCCCCTCTATCGATTGGTGAAGACTAGAACGTTATATCTTTTCTATTAGTCGAGTTATGAATATTTTTTGTTTTGAAAAGTGGATTTTCGATAATTTCAAGACTCTATTTGAAGGCGTAATAATGATTTTATCAAAAAACTGATTGTGCAAGTCGATTTTTCGGCCCAAAAAACCACTCTTCGCGAATTTTTAGCGTTCTTGAATTTATTTTTGTCGAAAATTTAGAACAAAGGGGTATGTATGGAAATATTTTGCGATACAAATTGCTTTTTTCTAACTTCCTTAATCTTCGGAAATATCGACTCAAAATTCACCTAAATATGTAAAATTGTCCCTTCTATCAATTGGTGGAGACTAGAACGTTCTATCTTTCCTATTAGTCGAGTTATGAATATTTTTTATTTTGAAAAGTGGATTTTCGAAAATTTCATGATTCTATTTGAAGGCGAAATAATGATTTTATCAAAAAACTGATTGTGAAACCCCTCTCTACGAGTTTTTAGCATTTTTCATTTTTTTTTGTCCAACATTTAGAACAAAGGGGTAGGTATGGAAATATTTGGCGATACAAATTGCTTTCTTCTAACTCCCTTAATCCTTGGAAATATCGACTCAAAATTCACCTCAGTATGTAAAATTGTCCCTTCTATCGATTGGTGGAGACTAGAACGTTCTATCTTTCCTATTAGTCGAGTTATGAATATTTTTTATTTTGAAAAGTAGATTTTCGAAAATTTCATGATTCTATTTGGAGGCGAAATGATGATTTTATCAAAAAACTGATTGTGCCAGTCGATTTTTTGGCCCAAAAAACCCTTCTTTACGAGTTTTTAACATTTTTTATTTTTTTTGTCCAACATTTAGAACAAAGGTGTAGGTATGGAGATATTTTGCGATACAAATTGCTTTTTTCTAACTCCCTTAATCCTAGGAAATATCGACTCCAAAATTTTTTTTAATATGTAAAATTGTCCCCTCTATCGATTGGTGAAGACTAAAACGTTCTATCTTTCCTATTAGTCGAGTAATGAGTATTTTTTGTTTTGAAAAGTGGATTTTCGAAAATTTCATGACTCTATTTGAAGGCGAAATATTGATTTTATCAAAAAAACTGATTGTGCCAGTTGATTTTTTGGCCCAAACAACCCCTCTTTACGAGTTTTTAGCATTTTTTTATTTTTTTTTGTCCAAAATTTAGAACAAAGGGGTATGGAAATATTTGGCGATACAAATTGCTTCTTTCTAACTCCCTTAATCCTTGGAAATATCGACTCAAAATTCACCTCAGTATGTAAAATTGTCCCCTCTATCGATTGGTTAGGACTAGAACGTTCTATCTTCTTTATTAGTCGAGTTATGAATGTTTTTTATTTTGAAAAGTGGATTTTCGAAAATTTCATGATTCTATTTGGAGGCGAAATGATGATTTTATCAAAAAAACTGATTGTGCCAGTTGATTTTTTGGCCCAAAAAACCCCTCTTCACAAATTTTTGCATTTTTTATTTTTTTTTCTCGAAAATTTAGAACAAAGGGGTATGTATGGGAATATTTTGCGATAAAAATTGCTTTTTTCTAACTCCCTTAATCCTAGGAAATATCGACTCAAAATTCACCTCAGTATGTAAAATTGTCCCCTCTATCGATTGGTTAGGACTAGAACGTTCTATCTTCTTTATTAGTCGAGTTATGAATGTTTTTTATTTTGAAAAGTGGATTTTCGAAAATTTCAAGACCATTTGAAGGCGAAATAATGATTTTATCAAAAAACTTATTAAGCCAGTCGATTTTTCGGCCCAAAAAACCACTCTTCACGAATTTTTAGCATTTTTTATTTTTTTTTGTCCAAAATTTAGAACAAAGGGGTATGGAAATATTTGGCGATACAAATTGCTTTTTTCTAACTCCCTTAATCCTTGGAAATATCGACTCAAAATTCACCTCAGTATGTTAAATTGTCCCCTCCATCGATTGGTGAAGACCAGAACGTTATATCTTTCCTATTAGTCGAGTTATGAGTATTTTTTGTTTTGAAAAGTGGATTTTCGAAAATTTCAAGATTCTATTTGAAGGCGAAATAATGATTTTATCAAAAAACTGATTGTGCCAGTCGATTTTTCGGCCCAAAAAACCACTCTTCACGAATTTTTAGCATTTTTGAATTTATTTTTGTCGAAAATTTAGAACAAAGGGGTATGTATGGAAATATTTTGCGATACAAATTGCTTTTTTCTAACTTCCTTAATCTTCGGAAATATCGACTCAAAATTCACCTAAATATGTAAAATTGTCCCTTCTATCGATTGGTGGAGAGTAGAACGTTCTATCTTTCCTATTAGTCGAGTTATGAATATTTTTTATTTTGAAAAGTGGATTTTCGAAAACTTCATGATTCTATTTGAAGGCGAAATAATGATTTTATCAAAAAACTGATTGTGCCAGTCGATTTTCCGGCCCAAAAAACCCCTCTTTACGAGTTTTCAGCATTTTTTATTTTTTTTGTCCAACATTTAGAACAAAGGGATATGTATGGAAATATTTTGCGATACAAATTGCTTTTTTCTAACTTCCTTAATCTTCGGAAATATCGACTCAAAATTCACCTAAATATGTAAAATTGTCCCTTCTATCAATTGGTGGAGACTAGAACGTTCTATCTTTCCTATTAGTCGAGTTATGAATATTTTTTATTTTGAAAAGTGGATTTTCGAAAATTTCATGATTCTATTTGAAGGCGAAATAATGATTTTATCAAAAAACTGATTGTGCCAGTCGATTTTTCGGCCCAAAAAACCCCTCTCTACGAGTTTTTAGCATTTTTTATTTTTTTTGTCCAACATTTAGAACAAAGGGGTAGGTATGGAGATATTTTGCGATACAAATTGCTTTTTTCTAACTCCCTTAATCCTAAGAAATATCGACACAAAATTTTTTTTAAATATGTAAAATTGTCCCCTCTATCGATTGGTGAAGACTAAAACGTTCTATCTTTCCTATTAGTCGGGTATTTTTTGTTTTGAAAAGGGGATTTTCGAAAATTTCATGACTCTATTTGAAGGCGAAATATTGATTTTATCAAAAAAACTTAATTGTTTCAGTTGATTTTTTGGCCCAAAAAACCCCTCTTCACAAATTTTTAGTATTTTTTTTTCTCGAAAATTTAGAACAAAAGGGTATGTATGGAAATATTTTGCGATACAAATTGCTTTTTTCTATCTCCCTTAATCCTAGGAAATATCGACTCAAAATTCACCTAAATATGCAAAATTGTCCCTTCTATCGATTGGTGAAGACTAGAACGTTCTATCTTTCCTATTAGTCGAGTTATGAATATTTTTTATTTTGAAAAGTGGATTTTCGAAAACTTCATGATTCTATTTGGAGGCGAAATGATGATTTTATCAAAAAACTGATTGTGCCAGTCGATTTTTTGGCCCAAAAAACTCTTCTTTAGGAGTTTTCAGCATTTTTTTTTGTCCAACATTTAGAACAAAGGGGTAGGTATGGAGATATTTTGCGATACAAATTGCTATTTTCTAACTCCCTTAATACTTGGACATATCGACTCAAAACTCACTAAAATATGTAAAATTGTCCCCTCTATCGATTGGTTAGGACTAGAACGTTCTATCTCTCCTATTAGTCGAGTTATGAATATTTTTTATTTTGAAAAGTGGATTTTCGAAAATTTTATGATTCTATTTGAAGGCGAAATAATGATTTTATCAAAAAACTGATTGTGCCAGTCGATTTTTCGGCTCAAAAAACCCCTCTTTACGAGTTTTTAGCATTTTTTATTTTTTTTGTCCAACATTTAGAACAAAGGGGTAGGTATGGAGATATTTTGCGATACAAATTGCTTTTTTCTAACTCCCTTAATCCTAGGAAATATCGACTCAAAATTCACCTAAATATGTAAAATTGTCCCTTCTATCGATTGGTGAAGACTAGAACGTTCTATCTTTCCTATTAGTCGAGTTATGAATATTTTTTATTTTGAAAAGTGGATTTTCGAAAACTTCATGATTCTATTTGGAGGCGAAATGATAATTTTATCAAAAAACTGATTGTGCCAGTCGATTTTTTGGCCCAAAAAACTCTTCTTTAGGAGTTTTTAGCATTTTTTTTGTCCAACATTTAGAACAAAGGGGTAGGTATGGAGATATTTTGCGATACAAATTGCTTCTTTCTAACTCCCTTAATCCTTGGAAATATCGACTCAAAATTCACCTCAGTATGTTAAATTGTCCCCTCCATCGATTGGTGAAGACCAGAACGTTATATCTTTCCTATTAGTCGAGTTATGAGTATTTTTTGTTTTGAAAGTGGATTTTCGAAAATTTCAAGACTCTATTTGAAGGCGAAATAATGATTTTATCAAAAAACTGATTGTGCCAGTCGATTTTTCGGCCCAAAAAACCACTCTTCACGAATTTGTAGCGTTTTTGAATTTATTTTTGTCGAAAATTTAGAACAAAGGGGTATGTATGGAAATATTTTGCGATACAAATTGCTTTTTTCTAACTTCCTTAATCTTCGGAAATATCGACTCAAAATTCACCTAAATATGTAAAATTGTCCCTTCTATCGATTGGTGGAGACTAGAACGTTCTATCTTTCCTATTAGTCGAGTTATGAATATTTTTTATTTTGAAAAGTGGATTTTCGAAAACTTCATGACTCTATTTGAAGGCGAAATATTGATTTTATCAAAAAACTGATTGTGCCAGTTGATTTTTTGGCCTAAAAAACCCCTCTTTACGAGTTTTTAGCATTTTTTATTTTTTATTTGTCCAACATTTAGAAGAAAGTGGTAGGTATGGAGATATTTTGCGATACAAATTGCTATTTTCTAACTCCCTTAATCCTTGGACATATCGACTCAAAACTCACTAAAATATGTAAAATTGTCCCCTCTATCGATTGGTTAGGACTAGAACGTTCTATCTTCCATATTAGTCGAGTTATGAATGTTTTTTATTTAGAAAAGTGGATTTTCGAAAATTTCATGATTCTATTTGAAGGCGAAATAATGATTTTATCAAAAAACTGATTGTGCCAGTCGATTTTTCGGCCCAAAAAACCCCTCTTCACGAATTTTTAGCATTTTAAAATTTATTTTTGTCGAAAATTTAGAACAAAGGGGTATGTATGGAAATATTTTGCGATACAAATTGCTTTTTTCTAACTCACTTAATTCTGGGGAATATCGACTGAAAATCCACCAAAATATGTAAAATTGTCCCCTCTATTGATTGGTGAAGACTAGAACGTTCTATCTTCCATATTAGTCGAGTTATGAATATTTTTTATTTTGAAAAGTGGATTTTCGAAAATTTCATGATTCTATTTGAAGGCGAAATAATGATTTTATCAAAAAACTGATTGTGCCAATCGATTTTTCGGCCCAAAAAAACCCCTCTATACGAGTTTTTAGCATTTTTTATTTTTTTTTTGTCCAACATTTCGAACAAAGGGGTAGGTATTGAGATATTTTGCGATACAAATTGCTTTTTTCTAACTCCCTTAATCCTAAGAAATATCGACACAAAATTTTTTTTAAATATGTAAAATTGTCCCCTCTATCGATTGGTGAAGACTAAAACGTTCTATCTTTCCTATTAGTCGGGTATTTTTTGTTTTGAAAAGTGGATTTTCGAAAATTTCATGACTCTATTTGAAGGCGAAATAATGATTTTATCAAAAAACTGATTGTGCCAGTTGATTTTTTGGCCCAAAAAACCCCTCTTTACAAATTTTTAGCATTTTTTATTTTTTTTTCTCGAAAATTCAGAACAAAGGGGTATGTATGGGAATATTTTGCGATACAAATTGCTTTCTTCTAACTCCCTTAATCCTAGGAAATATCGACTCAAATTTTTTTTTAAATATGTAAAATTGTCCCCTCTATCGATTGGTGAAGACCTAAACGTTATATCTTTCCTAGTAGTCGAGTAATGACTATTTTTTGTTTTGAAAAGTGGATTTTCGAAAACTTCATGACTATTTGAAGGCGAAATATTGATTTTATCAAAAAAACTGATTGTGCCAGTTGACTTTTTGGCCCAAAAAACCCCTCTTAACAAAATTTGAGCATTTTTTTTTCTCGAAAATTTAGAACAAAGGGGTATGTATGGGAATATTTTGCGATACAAATTGCTTTCTTCTGTCTCCCTTAATCCTAGGGAATATCGACTCAAAATTCACCTCAGTATGTAAAATTGTCCCCTCTATCGATTGGTGAAGACTAGAACGTTCTATCTTCCATATTAGTCGAGTTATGAATATTTTTTATTTTGAAAAGTGGATTTTCGAAAACTTCATGATTCTATTTGAAGGCGAAATAATGATTTTATCAAAAAAATGATTGTGCCAGTCGATTTTTTGGCCCAAAAAACCCCTCTTTACGAGTTTTTAGCATTTTTTATTTTTTTTTGTCCAACATTTAGAACAAAGGGGTAGGTATGGAAATATTTGGCGATACAAATTGCTTTTTTCTAACTCCCTTAATCCTTGGAAATATCGACTCAAATTTTTTTTAAATATGTAAAATTGTCCCCTCTATCGATTGGTGAAGACTAAAACGTTCTATCTTTCCTATAAGTCGAGTAATAAGTATTTTTTGTTTTGAAAAGTGGATTTTCGAAAATTTCATGACTCTATTTTAAGGCGAAATATTGATTTTATAAAAAAAACTGATTGTGCCAGTTGATTTTTTGGCCCAAAAAACCCCTCTTTACGAGTTTTTAGCATTTTTTATTTTTTTTTGTCCAACATTTAGAACAAAGGGGTAGGTATGGAGATATTTTGCGATACAAATTGCTTTTTTCTAACTCCCTTAATCCTCGGAAATGTCGACTAAAATTTTTTTTAAATATGTAAAATTGTGAAGACCTAAACGTTATATCTTTCCTAGTAGTCGAGTTATGAGTATTTTTTGTTTTGAAAAGTGGATTTTCGAAAATTTCATAACTCTATTTGAAGGCGAAATAATTATTTTATCGAAAAACTGATTGTGCCACTCGATTTTTCGGCCCAAAAAACCCCTCTCACGAAATTTTTGCATTTTAAAATTTATCTTTGTTGAAAATTTAGAACAAAGGGGTGTATGGAAATATTTTGCGAAACAAATTGCTTTTTTCTAACTCCCTTAATCCTCGGAAATGTCGACATAAAATTCACTTAAATACGTAAACTTGTCCCCTCTATCGATTGGTGAAGACTAAAACGTTCTATCTTTCCTATTAGTCGAGTTATGAGTATTTTGTGTTTTGAAAAGTGGATTTTCGAAAATTTCATGACTCTATTTGAAGGCGAAATATTGATTTTATCAAAAAAACTGATTGTGCCAGTTGATTTTTTGGCCTAAAAAACCCCTCTTTACGAGTTTTTAGCATTTTTTATTTTTTTTTTGTCCAAAATTTAGAACAAAGGGGTATGGAAATATTTGGCGATACAAATTGCTTTTTTCTAACTCCCTTAATCCTAGGAAATATCGACTTAAATTTTTTTTAATATGTAAAATTGTCCCCTCTATCGATTGGTTATGAATATTTTTTATTTTGAAAAGTGGATTTTCGAAAACTTCACGATTCTATTTGAAGGCGAAATAATGATTTTATCAAAAAACTGATTGTGCCAGTCGATTTCTCGGCCCAAAAAACCCCTCTTTAGGAATTTTTAGCAGTTCAAAATTTATTTTTGTCCAAAATTTAGAACAAAGGGGTATGGAAATATTTGGCGATACAAATTGCTTTTTTCTAACTCCCTTAATCCTTGGAAATATCGACTCAAAATTCACCTCAGTATGTTAAATTGTCCCCTCTATCGACTGGTGAAGACCAGAACGTTACATCTTTCCTATTAGTCGAGTTATGAATATTTTTTGTTTTGAAAAGTGGATTTTCGAAAATTTTATGATTCTATTTGAAGGCGAAATAATGATTTTATCAAAAAACTGATTGCGCCAGTCGATTTTTCGGCCCAAAAAACCACTCTTCACGAATTTGTAGCGTTTTTGAATTTATTTTTGTCGAAAATTTAGAACAAAGGGGTATGTATGGAAATATTTTGCGATACAAATTGCTTTTTTCTAACTTCCTTAATCTTCGGAAATATCGACTCAAAATTCACCTAAATATGTAAAATTGTCCCTTCTATCGATTGGTGGAGACTAGAACGTTCTATCTTTCCTATTAGTCGAGTTATGAATATTTTTTATTTTGAAAAGTGGATTTTCGAAAACTTCATGACTCTATTTGAAGGCGAAATATTGATTTTATCAAAAAAACTGATTGTGCCAGTTGATCTTTTGGCCTAAAAAACCCCTCTTTACGAGTTTTTAGCATTTTTTATTTTTTATTTGTCCAACATTTAGAAGAAAGTGGTAGGTATGGAGATATTTTGCGATACAAATTGCTATTTTCTAACTTCCTTAATCCTTGGACATATCGACTCAAAACTCACTAAAATATGTAAAATTGTCCCCTCTATCGATTGGTTAGGACTAGAACGTTCTATCTTCCATATTAGTCGAGTTATGAATGTTTTTTATTTAGAAAAGTGGATTTTCGAAAATTTCATGATTCTATTTGAAGGCGAAATAATGATTTTATCAAAAAACTGATTGTGCCAGTCGATTTTTCGGCCCAAAAAACCCCTCTTCACGAATTTTTAGCATTTTAAAATTTATTTTTGTCGAAAATTTAGAACAAAGGGGTATGTATGGAAATATTTTGCGATACAAATTGCTTTTTTCTAACTCACTTAATTCTGGGGAATATCGACTGAAAATCCACCAAAATATGTAAAATTGTCCCCTCTATTGATTGGTGAAGACTAGAACGTTCTATCTTCCATATTAGTCGAGTTATGAATATTTTTTATTTTGAAAAGTGGATTTTCGAAAACTTCATGATTCTATTTGAAGGCGAAATAATGATTTTATCAAAAAAATGATTGTGCCAGTCGATTTTTTGGCCCAAAAAACCCCTCTTTACGAGTTTTTAGAATTTTTTATTTTTTTTTGTCCAACATTTAGAACAAAGGGGTAGGTATGGAAATATTTGGCGATACAAATTGCTTTTTTCTAACTCCCTTAATCCTTGGAAATATCGACTCAAATTTTTTTTAAATATGTAAAATTGTCCCCTCTATCGATTGGTGAAGACTAAAACGTTCTATCTTTCCTATAAGTCGAGTAATAAGTATTTTTTGTTTTGAAAAGTGGATTTTCGAAAATTTCATGACTCTATTTTAAGGCGAAATATTGATTTTATGAAAAAAACTGATTGTGCCAGTTGATTTTTTGGCCCAAAAAACCCCTCTTTACGAGTTTTTAGCATTTTTTATTTTTTTTTTGTCCAACATTTAGAACAAAGGGGTAGGTATGGAGATATTTTGCGATACAAATTGCTTTTTTCTAACTCCCTTAATCCTCGGAAATGTCGACTAAAATTTTTTTTAAATATGTAAAATTGTGAAGACCTAAACGTTATATCTTTCCTAGTAGTCGAGTTATGAGTATTTTTTGTTTTGAAAAGTGGATTTTCGAAAATTTCATAACTCTATTTGAAGGCGAAATAATGATTTTATCGAAAAACTGATTGTGCCACTCGATTTTTCGGCCCAAAAAACCCCTCTCACGAAATTTTTGCATTTTAAAATTTATCTTTGTTGAAAATTTAGAACAAAGGGGTGTATGGAAATATTTTGCGAAACAAATTGCTTTTTTCTAACTCCCTTAATCCTCGGAAATGTCGACATAAAATTCACTTAAATACGTAAACTTGTCCCCTCTATCGATTGGTGAAGACTAAAACGTTCTATCTTTCCTATTAGTCGAGTTATGAGTATTTTGTGTTTTGAAAAGTGGATTTTCGAAAATTTCATGACTCTATTTGAAGGCGAAATATTGATTTTATCAAAAAAACTGATTGTGCCAGTTGATTTTTTTTGCCTAAAAAACCCCTCTTTACGAGTTTTTAGCATTTTTTATTTTTTTTTTGTCCAACATTTAGAACAAAGGGGTAGGTATTGAGATATTTTGCGATACAAATTGCTTTTTTCTAACTCCCTTAATCCTAGGAAATATCGACTCAAAATTCACCTAAATATGTAAAATTGTCCCTTCTATCGATTGGTGAAGACTAGAACGTTCTATCTTTCCTATTAGTCGAGTTATGAATATTTTTTATTTTGAAAAGTGGATTTTCGAAAACTTCATGATTCTATTTGGAGGCGAAATGATAATTTTATCAAAAAACTGATTGTGCCAGTCGATTTTTTGGCCCAAAAAACTCTTCTTTAGGAGTTTTTTAGCATTTTTTTTCCAACATTTAGAACAAAGGGTAGGTATGGAGATATTTTGCGATACAAATTGCTTCTTTCTAACTCCCTTAATCCTTGGAAATATCGACTCAAAATTCACTCTCAGTATGTTAAATTGTCCCCTCCATCGATTGGTGAAGACCAGAACGTTATATCTTTCCTATTAGTCGAGTTATGAGTATTTTTTGTTTTGAAAGTGGATTTTCGAAA